>CM075029.1:1875710-1895042 GCA_037576675.1 Pangasius sanitwongsei
TATATATATATATGAATGGACAAATATGACAAGTTTTTGTAACACTACTTTTAAACTATGGATGAATTTTATTTATTAATTTATTTTTAATGATTACAAATTGAATGAAAGCAATTCAATATTTGTACTTATTTAATGCTGTAAAATGTTCATTTTTATGGATTTTTTTCTTCAGGGTTCCATATATTTCCTTATATATAGAAATGCTATTTTACTCAAAAAAATATAAATAAGTTTGTTAAATTTTAAACATTAAATAAAATGTCATCAGAGCAACAGATTTATTCTGTAAACGCACCACTGCGGTGTTGCTGGGAAACCCACGTATGCATCGTGATGCATATCGTGCATCGTAGAAGTGCCTTTGAGAATCGTGATATGATATTTTTTTTGTCATATCGTCCACGCTTAATGTGCTCAAAACACAGCGAGTTGCTCCATTCATTTTTAATTCCGGTGTCGGTTGCATAGTGCGGCTTGTTGAAGTCCAGCCAGGACCGAGGGATTGACATCAAACATAACTCACAGCGCTCTCGCACCAGCCTCAACTTTCCTTCAACACGTTTAAAGCCCTGACCTTTACCCAGGCAGCTCAGAGAGCGTGAGAGAAGTGCAGCGAATGCGGCGTGAGAGACCTCCACATCTCGCTTTGATGAGGTTTATACTGAGGCCCTGGATGCAGAGGCCAGGAGTCGTGAGCTTGCGCATCAATGAGTAATCTCAGCCTGAGAAACACAGAGTGCTAGACAGAGAGAAAGAGAGGGAAGCGTGTGCTGATCTGGACTTGCTCTCGTCCCCGTCATCAGGCAGACAGCTGCCCCTGAGCCCCTCCTCTATGATCTCGGGTGTCGGGTCTTAAACGTGGATTTCACGCCTCTTGGTGTGAGCTTCCTACACGTCACAGGGCCGCTTCACCACAGCCAAGATGATTTAGAGGGAGTTTTTTCTCCAGATTTGGCAGATAGGAGCGTAAAATGTGGTCAGATTCCAGAGTTCAGGCTCCAATTTTATGGCCAGAGAAGAAAGGGCACAGTGTGGGGTTTAGAAGAGATGAGTGCATCTCTTAAAAACTGCTTCTGAAAAGAAAAAGGTTTCTAAAAATTTCAGACTGAAGGCTATTATTATTATTATTATTATTATTATTATTATTATTATTATTATTACTAGTAAATATACTACTACTACTAATACTACTAATAATTTCTATTTATTTATTTACTGTATTTCTGTATCACTCATTCCATAGTATTTAGCTTTTTTTTTTTTTTTTTTTAAGTGCAAAAGCATTTTTTTTCAATTCATGAATGAAAAATATTATGTTTTTTTAATTTATTTATTTTTCTTTCTTTCTCTTTGGAAAAATACAGTACAGGTCCTTTAGCTTAACAGAATTAAATTATTATTATTATTATTAATATTATTATTATTATTATTATTATTATTATTATTATTAAATATTTGCTTAGTCAGAGAAGATATAAGATTTCTTATTACTTTGCCTGTCATCACTTACTTACTTTAAAGGAATGAAAAAAAAATTCTGTTTATCTTATGTCTTCTTTTGATACTTCGGTCTTTTTCTGAGATTTGTTTTAACTGCAAAAGAAAAAAAAGTTTAACAGTATTCATTTTCCATCCACCTTTCATTTTTAAGATTTATTTTGCTAATTCTACGCAGATAATGCCAATAGAAAATCGACGAGAAAGAAGAAAAACGTCATATGAGAGGTGCACTGACTGGCATATAAAAGAAACATTATCTTTAATTCTTTAATCATGGATTCTTTTGACCACTACTTTCTTTTTTTTTTTTTGATTGCTTAAATCTTAAAAATGTATTAAAGCACCTTTTCCTTAAATCAGTAACAATTATAAATGAGCTCTATGTAAGAGAATAACGTCATTATGATTTTTTTTTCAAGGGTTATTTTTTTTTTCTCTTCTGTAATAACTTTAATAGCCCTGGCAAGAGACTGTATTGATTGCCACCACGGAAACTATACAGAAGTAGATGTAAGCGTGGGATATCTTCAGCATTGCGAAAGTTGTCGGAACAGCTGTTAAAATAGCGTCTATAACCAGGCGGTAGGTTTATAACTTCATATAAAATAAATATGGAAAGCCGTATAAAGACAGCTGTCTTCTAAAGCTCCTTATTTAGGAAAGATTTGAAGGGCTTGTTTCATTTTATCAGTCCTTACCCATAATTCTGTTTGCCATTAGAACATCTGGTCTCTAAAGGTGCTATTACTTCATATTACCCAAATATTTATATACAATATGATCGCTTTTATCGTTCTCAAAGAACGTCCTCCTTTGACGGTTTTAGAGGTATAGTCAATGATTTTGAAGCTTTTAGAAACCAAAAAAAAAAAAATCCCCTCAGCCTTTAGTGGTTCCTCCAAAGCCACGCCCACAAAACATACTCCATTGGCTAGAATGCTAGTGATAGAAGGGGTGGGGCTTTCTGATGATTGGCAGGTGAGTAGACACACCTCCATGTCCTGATTGGCTAGATTTCGGTGGTCTACAGACTGGACCACAACGTTTTTGTTTCTGAGCAGGTTTTTGGAAACTCTTTACACTAAGAAAACTTATAAGCATCTTAAAGTTGACATAACCGTGTCATAAACATGTCATGGTACTTCATGCCTCAGTGTTTAGCAGTGTAATGTTACCATTACTAGTAATAATTTTGACAGCTGTCATAATGCTTGACATTTTTGTACTCAGCTGGTTTATGACAAACGTTATAACACGTGTAATGACACCTGTCTTAACTCGTCATGACATGACACACCATGTGCAAGTTAAGAATCACAAATATTGTATAGTGGAAATGCAATGACAAGCCTTTTAGAATTCCATCCTAGAGCTGGCGAAATTGTTTCCTAAAAACGGCTTTCCGATACAACATACTGTATAAACGTTTTAGGAGATATGATGTCAAACGTGTAGTTCAACAATTCTAAAATATTGTTTTGTACAGCAACTGTGTCACTGTCAAACAGCCATGAAAAATACGAGAGCTGCCATAACATGGTTAGAACACAAGTTGTTATAAGGTATCATAAACAGGTCATAAACATATGCTAGGTGGAGGGCAAATAGTCAAAATTAGCAAGAGTCATAAGCTGTCATAGAAATATCATATATTACAGGAAATATGTTCTGTTGCCACGACAGTTTATAAGACATGCTATGCTTATGACAGGACTATGTCAGTCTTATGGCAAGTTCAAATACATAGTGTAAAACTGTCTTGACGACGCAACGTATTTCCGCTGATATTACTATCATATGATGACATCTTACCACACATGCTTTGACATGGCTATGTCAGGCTTATGACTCAGGGTTAAATGTCTCAGCATGTGTCAAACATGATTAATATATTATTCTTATAATACTCCTATGATACTGATGATGTTCCTATGACGTTTCAGTGACAGCTAATGATACATGCTGTGATGTTTATGGCATGGCTACGTCAATCTTACGAGGGTTCAAGAAAAGTATTACAGCATGCCTTGTATACTTGATTAATATATTTTTCCTATGATATTTCTATTATAATATGGTATGATGTTCCAGTGACTGCTAATGATACATGCTCTGACATGTTTATGACATAGCTATGCCAGTCTTATGACGCAAGGTTCCGGTTCAAGTGTTAACTAATTCATTGTAAGTAGAACTTTGCCATGTATTAAACATCATTCTGACTTAAAAAAAAAATCCGTTATAAAAAGAAATTATAGCACTATGTAAATTTAATACAGCAGGACATGCATCATGTCCGGCACTATAGCAGAATATATGAGACGTTCAATAGCTGTGATAAAAAAAGAAAAAAAAAATTCGTTCTGTAAGACATAAAGCAACCGGTTTATGGGGACAGCCGAAATATTGCGTGGCCTGTTTTCCAGCAATTCTCTTCCTCCAAGCATTTTGAACCTGGTGCTGCAATGTTTTGGGTAATAACGCTCGGCAACAGCGTTATCAGGAAGCTCGATCGGCGTCGCCCGGAGCGGAAATCTGAGCCGAGGTGATATATACAGCATTCAGGTCTTTCTCACAGCCTGTGGATGAATACACACATCACGCAGAATGGTGCAACTGACCCGACAGTGTTACAGGGAGAGCACGGCGCTGATGTAACGGCGGCCGGGATGCGGATGCGGAGGAGAGATGTGGACAGAAGTGACACGGTGCTGATGCTGTCGCTTTGGCTGCTGGAAATAGCGTAATGAGGTCCTTTCATTCACCGTATATACTGCTGATATCACGACACGCAAAGCTTCATCTCTTTTCAGTCTCCCAAGAAACTAAAATGTGTGTTTTTTTTGTTTTTTTCTCTTCCAAAATGCAGGCTCAGAGTGAATGAACTGACATGCAGTTATTGCATTGTCATGGCGTGAAGACAGATGGGATACAACTGTGATTTTTTCTTAGAAAAGAAGATTCGTTTCATTCAGTGGAACGGTTCCAACAATGTAATTGGCAGAAATTAGACGCTGTTTTGTGGTTGAGTTGCTTGAAATTACCTCAATATGATATTGAATTTTCAATTTAGGCTTACATCCATTCCACTCTCAGTATATTACCATGTAGAGGCCTGACTTTATTTTTTTATTTTTTCCCCGCAAAATAAAATTCACACTATTTTCCATTCGCAACAGATGTAATCAATTAACCGACACAACTGATGGCTGAAGTTTCACACCAGAGATATGAAGATATATTTGTTTAACATTATACCACTAGGATGATAAAGTCTCCTTTCTCCGTTTTTTTTTATATCAGTGCTTGTTCTAATATGGTATCATTTCCATGGTAACAGTTCATTCACAGAGGACGCTCCACATAAACAGATTAAGCAAATGTGTGCAATCATTTATACGGTGACATTTTCTATTAAGAGACGTTTAACATTAATGGAAGGAGTCTCCAGTGTCAGTGCTTTGAAACAGTCAGAGGCAAAGCTGTAACTTTATGCTTTCCAACATCTACAGGACAGAGTGCACACTCTATCTATCTATCTATCTATCTATCTATCTATCTATCTATCTATCTATCTATCTATCTATCTATCTATCTATCGTCAGAGCTGCTGTGACAGAAAATGAATCAACACCTTCTGATCAGTCAGAATCCAAAATGTAACACCTACACAAATGTATCACATTTAGTTCAGTTCCTTTGTTATTTCACATTTCTCCCAGCTCGCTGCACGAGAGAAAAACCTCAGAGGCGTGAGCTGCACGCAGGTAATTTTATGCACCGCCAATAAAATGAAATTAAGCACCTGCTTAAAGCCCGAACATGGACGGCTCGTCCCGCATATCAGTCAGCGCCAAGTCTGAATATGTGTAATATGATAAAATGAGGAAGTGCAAAACAATTTTAGTTCTAAATTGGCTGAATAATTGCGTTAAGCGTGATTTCGATATTGAGCAAAATACTCGTGATTAGCATTTTAGCCCTTATTGTACAGCAGCGGGTAATGGCCACTGAAACATCTGCTCAGGAGACCATTACAGTAACGCTTTCTCTGAAGCCCGGATTCATAAAGTCATTATAACAGTGCTTAGATGGTTTATAAATTGGTAATGATTCCTTGTTAGGAACATTTTATAGCATTTAGCATAGCAGTTAGCTTGTTGTCAACTCTGTTAAACGTGCTGTAAGTAATTCCTTGATAACTTATGACCATGAGTTATAATTACTCATTATAATACCCTGTGCTAATAATGACTAATAACTAATAATGCCCTGTGCATAATTATAAAGCGTCTTTGGTATTTATTAACAATTATACAAACATTATGTCATCGATGAAGCATGTTAAGATTTTCCACATTATAGTTATATTGTAAGATACTATTTATTCATAAAAAAAAGAGTTTATAACTTTAAAATAACTGAATTATACACAGATGTCAGCACATGAACAGCATTTTAATCACTTTCTAATGAACATGACCATTAAAATTATTCGTAATTAAGAGATTTGGGATGTTGCTGTTGGCCTATTGAATCGCTTTTTAGTTTTGTCCTTTTTGTTACCATTTTCATCCAATTATAATCCTAAATATAGCTAACTGATGTTAACTATAAACTTGTCCAAAGTTAGCTGAGCCAAACCTACACTGATAGATTTTATTGCACATTAATAAACTCAAAACAGCCTCCGCGTACCATGACGGAAAGCGAGGACGCATCTTTCAAGCAAGACAGAAAATCGAGATGAGGCGAGAGATTACTAATGTGAGCTTGGGAGAGGGGGCGGGGCTTCCAGGGCATCAGGAAATATTGGCGAGAGCTCAAAACATCTTCACAACATTTTCTTGTTATCTTGTCAACTAAAAAAAAAAAAAAAAAAACAGGTGTCACTGGTACAGTAATGTATAAAATCAGTCTCTATCTCTCTCTCTCTCTCAGTGTACCTCTCTGTTCCTATAGGTGCATCCTGTCTTTCTGTGCTTTTTTGTTCAGTTCTCCGTGATTTAGTAATTAAATCACTTCTAAACATGCACAAGGCTAACACACTCAGCGGCGGAGTGAAAATATGAGCTAAATGTAAATGAGCTCCGCAGTAAGCACGATTTTCTTAGCAGTATGAGATGCCTTTCAGCTCTAAATACACACTGTGGATAATTGCATGAACCCAATTAGGTGAAATCTTTAATAGGCCCGAGGCGCTGGGAGGCACGCAGAGCTCGTGCGCACTTTACTTAGTGTGTGTTAAAGTAAGAGAGAAGGAGAAAGAGTTCACAGGTGTGTGTTTATCAAGACCCTACGCTCACATGTGCATCAGGTTCAACCTGTAATGACACTGCGCATTAAACGTGCACTCAGGTGTCGTTATGATGAGCTACAATGAGTAATTAGGTGTAACATTGTAAAGGGGCTGGGGGAAGGAAAGAAGGCTTTGCGAGTGTGTGACGGGGTTTAAATGCTGCGTGATCTGATGCTCAATGACAATAGAGCCGGTGTAACATAAAATGTAGTGTAGTGCAATGAAGCGCACAAGTACAGTGCTTTGCATAAGTATTCACCCCCCCCCTTGAACTTTTCTATGTTTTGTAGTGTCACAACCAGAAACTGAAATGGGCTTAATTGAGATTATACCTCACGG
Organism: Pangasius sanitwongsei; assembly: GCA_037576675.1. Lineage (NCBI taxonomy): Eukaryota > Metazoa > Chordata > Actinopteri > Siluriformes > Pangasiidae > Pangasius > Pangasius sanitwongsei. The sequence continues at coordinate 1,882,852 of CM075029.1, forward strand.
ATCAACATGAAATAGCCCACGATATTGAAATTTCAGTTTACAGAATTATTTACCAATAAAAAAAAAATGTAAAAGTTAGGATTGCTTAATAAGTTTTCACCCCCCTTGCTGTGAAACTCCAAAATTAGTTGCCATCCGAAGTCACACGATTAGTTGAATAAAGTCAACCTGTTTGTATTTAAAGTGTCATGTGATCTCAATATAAATAGACCTAAGGTTGTTATTAAAAAGAAAAGAGTTCTCTGATCTGCTGAGACCAAAATTGAACTTTTTTTTTTTTTTGGCACAAAGTGCTACATTTGGTGGAAACCCAACCCCAAGTATACCATCCGTACAGTGAAGCATGGTGGCGATAGCATCATATTGCAGTGATGCTTTTTTCATGGGACCTGGGAAACTGGTCAAGGGTTGAGGGAAAGATGGATGAAGAACATACAGAACCTGTTCCAGTCTGGAAGAGACTTGAGATTGAGTGTGACGTCCAACAGGACAACAAGCCTAATCATACTGCCAAAGCTACACTGGAGTGGTTGAGAATCTGTGACTTGAAAGTTGGTGTTCACCAACAATGATCTCCATCCAATCTCACAGAGCTTGAGCAAATCCTCCAAGAAAAATGAGCAGAATCAAGATGTTAAAAAGTTGATAGAGACATATACTCTAGCTGTAACTGCTTCTGTAACTGATTCCACCAAATACTGACCCAACACATTTCTGCTTTTTTGCTTAATTAACCTTTGTGTCACAATAAAAATAGGTTGCATCTTCAAATTTTAGACATTGTTTGTAAATTAAATGGAAGAAAACCAATTAAGTACATTTCAGTTCCAGGTGGTAACACTACAAAATGTGAAAAAAGTTCAGAAATCCTTAATTATCTGGTTTTCTTTGCTCTTTTCCCAAATGGAAAGCTTATCATGGCACTAAAATAGTAATAACAGTAGCAGATTTTTATGGAGAACAGCAGATGGAAACCTCAGGAGAGGTCTGCAGGGCCAGTGGGAGGTGCACCTGATGTCTCTTTAAATGGGCCAACAATGTGCAAAACTTTCTTTTTTTTTCGTAGCTCCATAATAACAACAAAACTTCGTCACTCAGCTTGAGAATTCCTTCAACCTGCGCTCGAACTCTCCATCAGCGTCACGCTCCATACACATACATTACCACGCAGCAAGAACCATACATTTTTAACGAGAACTCATTTTTTCCATAACATAGACACATACACAGAGCCACAAACAGCGAAGCAAAAGTTGAATTAATTTCCCAGCTGGGGAGCACAAACGGCTCATTGGGCGCCAGGAGAGAGTAACGCCGTCTGACCCAGTGGACTCGGTTAAAGTTGGATGCTAAATTAATTGGCGTTCTCATAGGCACTGGGCGAGTGGCACTGTCTCCTGCCTGGCACACACTTAGCGCTGGCTGACATGTAGGAATTCTATATATTTAAACAGCCACACAAAAATACACATTGCTCATTGGCTGGTGTTAATTGGTTGCGTTAATTCAAAAAAACCTGTTAACCATCTGATTTTTTGCTCTTAAATTAATAACAGGGTTGGAAGTAACGGTGAGGGTGAGGGATTTTTTTTTTAGCATAGCATAGCATAGCATTACCAAATACACAAAATTTATTTATCTAGCATCCAAGCTAATTTCATAAGGACATTAAGGACATTCTAATGATTCACTGAAAATTTATTTAAATTTCGGATGATGTGGTAGACGTGAGTGGACATAACCGGTGAAATAAATTCCATACGGATTCAACAGGAATTTGATCGGGATTGTTAGAGATTCATTACAAATGCAATGAGGATTTGTTAAGGATTTGATAGGGAATTGATACGGATTTGACAGGGATTCAATACAGATTCAATAAAGATTGAATAGGGATTCGATGGGAATTCATTAGGGATTCAAAAAGGATTTGATAGGGATTAAATAGAGATTCAAAAAACATTCCATAGGAGTTCTATAAGGATTTAATAGAAATTAGTAGGGATTCAGTATTGATTCGTTAGAGGTTCGGTAGGGATTCAGTAAGGACTAAATAATGATTCAGTAGTGATTGAATAGTGATTCTGTAGGGGTCGAATTGCACAGATGTTTGGTGCCATGAGTTTTCACCTGGTAGTTTAATCTACCTTAATCATATTCCTGTAATATATTTGACCTTGATACAAAAGATCATACTGTGTGCCTTATATGCTTCTGATCGACATCAAACATGGACTGCTAGCATCGGGATTTTTGGCATACCATCTGACAAAAGAGGCCAAAAATTTCAAAATGTACAGTATGTAGACAAAAAGAAACGCATCATTAGAGTACTCATGGGCCTTTGGTTGCAAAGTTGTCAGCTGGAAGAAGACCCAAACCCCATGTTTTCCATCATTGCTAACAAATCTTACTGTGAAACAGAGCTCCAGAGATGCTTTACCTCCATACTGAAGCTTCTCGCATTGCTCTAGCTGTCAAGATAAGACTGTTCTTTTTCCTCTCCCTCCCTCTCTCCCTCTCCCTCTCCCTCTCTCTCTCTCTCCCTCTCTCCCCACCTCGGTATAATTTTACTCGCCGTTATCCTGAAGTCAGCACTACCTGTCAGCCGCGGTGGTTTCAGGCCAACTTATATAGCACCACTGAGATCCCTGGTTAGAGGCTACGATGAGGAACGTCAAGCTCACGCTGTCGATAATCACGTTACAGTAAAAAGCTTACCGACACATACCGTACACAATGCACCGAAAGCCTTTATTAACTAATGTGATATCAGGGCCGTGTTATTGCTTCTACCTGCCACAACAGCAATTTGTCATCATCTTCTGAACTTCTAGCAGCATCTGGTCGCTATTTCAGGATGCTGGATGCTTGAATTTATCTCACTTCCAGTTTTAGCCTAAAGACATGGTTAATTACTGAAAAAAAAAAAAAAAAAATCACACACATGCCACGCATCCAGATGTGGTCTCGACGATTTGATCTGGAAATATTTATAACACTGGGATATTAAGGCAATTCCTCAGGCATCCATCAGAAAACAGATGCTACATCGTCAAATCGCTGACGCCGTGCCAGTCCCGGAAGTGTGCTGCTCACATCTCATATCTCGTCTCATAGCTTCTCTCGCTGTTCTGCCAAGACCAAAGATGTATCAGTAGGTTGCATCACTCAAAAGTGCACTGCATTGTGGGTTTCCTCCGGTGAGCTCTTTTTTCACGTCGTGGTGAAAGATAAAGCCGGTTAAAATCCGCACTGAACTTCCATTCACGACCGGGAATTTACTTGTGAATCAAGTCCAAAAAAATGATCTGAATCAGAAGTAAAGTGCAAGTTCCAAATTTCATCCATAAAGAAAAACTGATTCTGTAAGTAATATGTGATTACATGTTAATATATAATACGCCCTGAAATTGCAAGTAAGCACATTCTGTGTATAATATAAGATAAATAAAACCAAGTAGCTTAATGAATTAACAAGTTAAAATTAATAAAATGAAGTAAAAAATAGTTTGAATCAAGTGTAAAAAAAAAAAAAAGAATTTAGCATGTAAAAAAATTACACACGAAAATAAATAACATGAAAGAAATGTGAAAAATGATTCATGAAAAAAGTCATGTTAAACTCGTTTAAAAATCATGTGAAAATGAGTAAATTGTGTAAAAATCACATGTGAACATAAATAAATTACTGTAGTTTAAAAAAAAACAACATATGAAAAGAAATTGACCATGTGGACAAATCACATGTTGAAAAAAATGAATCACATGACAAAAAAAAAATCACGTGTGAAAATAAATGGCTCATGAATAAACAAAACAAAAACAAAAACAGGTACTAAATATATGAAAATGTGTGAAACATGATGTGTGAAGTCTCTATAAACCACATATGAAGCTCAGGACTTTTCTGTAAGTGAGTTTTTCACTGAATACCTGATTAGCCAACTTTATTTAAAAAAAAAAAAAAAAAAAAAAAAAACTTTTGCTAATTTTGGTCCTGACCGAGTAGCTATGGTATTAGCCGTTAGCACTTTGGTACTTCTTGCTGCTCTTCACATTTGCCGCTGACTCAGGTCAAAAGTTTTAATTAGTCCTCATGCTTACGTGAAACATTTATCAGTTAGCGAATTAGCCATGCTAGCACAGGAGCCTGAAACAAAACCCTGACTAAACTGAACTAGCTTCGTCACCTGCACTCTATAATTACAGTGTTGCATCTTTGTACTAAATTTAGTCAGAATGCAGAGGAGGAAGCTTGAGGCAGTGACTCTTTCCCCGTCTAATTGGCAGCAGGTCACAGGAGCCGAGCTAGCAGCACTACAGCAGTGGCCTTAGCGCTAAAGATATCATGATGGTGACTCTTATTTGCCCTGGTGCTCTCCTGCGAGACCGAAACAGCCCACGTTGGCCTGGACCACGTAATAAGGCCCTAAACGTCCCTAAGCTTGGCCCTAATGAGGAGAGACTAATGGTGGATGGGCAAAATTCGAGGGAGGAAATTGAACCCTGGGGTAATGGATGACACGTCTGTCCAGATTCACGAGGATATTTTTCACCATGTTAAATCTCAGCCATGTCTAATGCGATATTCAATTGGCCGTGCTCTGGCTCGACCGCGCCATTGCTCATGTCACGTAAAAGCCGGCTGGTCTGAGATCACGGAACAAGTGTTTGCATAAAAGTCAGATTTTTGTACAGACTGACAGCTTGTGCAAAGTGGGGGGAAAAAATCATGCAGACGCTAGGCAGATTTCCAGCTAATAACAGCCAGAGGTGCTAAAAGTACCAAAGCTCTTTACACAAGTAAAAGTGCATCGACTCATCTAAATAAATCCTCTGGTAAAAATCCAAATCCTCACTCAAAGTAAAGCAGGATAGTATAAACGCTTACGTTTACTTAAAGTATGAAACTAAAAGTACAAGAAAGATTCAGAAAAAGTCTTTTAAAAAAGTTTTGAAAAAGTTTTTAGTTCCTGAAGTAAATTAGTGCCTCTTTCACCAAGGAACCACAGAACATCGCTCAACAATAGCTAACTAACAACGGCTTTATTCGTAATCTCACAAACATTAGCTAGCACGATGCAAACTAGCCAAATGCTAATCTTTTTCACAATACAAACTGCACTGAATACAAAGTTTTCTGTGAGGAGTTGTTTATTGAACATTAATGGAAGGAGTCTCCAGTGTCAGCGCTTTGTAAAAGGTTAAACTGTTACTTTAGCTATTAAGCTAGTACTTAGGGAAATGTCCATTTGAACAAAAGTGACTAAAAAACAATTTTTCTCAAATCATTTATTTGGAAGAGTATTACACTTGCTGTTCAATCGGCCAAAACATTAATAACTTAAAAAAAAAAAAAAAAAAAACACTGCTGCTTGGCGAAATATGAACACTGAATTAGTTCATGATTAAGGTTAATATTTTATCGAGCTAGCATGTGGGCTTTACGACTTTTATACTGTGAATGTAAAGGCAGGGTAAAGCATGAGAGGTGAATTATGAATTATAAATAAATAAATAAATAAATAAATAAATAAATAGACAATCCAGTCACTTTTTGCCAGCTAATTGCTTATTAAAATAAAATGAAATTTATTTATTATGCAATTGTTGCTATATATAATTAAATATTTATAAATTCATTAAATTTATAAATTCATTAAATTAATCCAAAATCTTTTGATGTTAGAATTTAAAGAATTTAAATTCTGCAGAGAACTTATTTTATACCTTGCGCATTTATTTTTAAAAAAAAATAGACACTTATTTATATCACTATAAACATTGTACATAAATCCAACAATTATGAATATAAAATACACACTTTTTTCTTATTGGATAGATTAGTAATTAACGGGTTGGTAGAGCATGGGACTCTGGATCTCAGGATTGTGAGTTTGAGCCCCACGCTGGTTGCCAACCTCAGCCACTGGGGTGCACAAACTAGTGCACTCCCAGTGCCAGTCCCAAGCGTCTGGAGTAAATCCGTGCCAAATCAATATGCGGACAATGGAAGATGATCCACTATAGTGACCCCTAACAGGAGCAGCCGAAAGAACAACAACAAAGATAGATTAGTACTTAATGGTGGTTAGTTTTTGTTACGCGTCATACTTCTGAAGACTATTTTTAAATTTGTTGCATCATCACGCAAGATTTGGTGTTAAACTACTTTTTAAAATGGCACTAAATCTAAATAAAAAGTCTTAATCTATTAGGATGAAACCTGTGGGACCCTGGCGACTGTGTTTCTCCTCCCACGGACTTCCTCACATTTATCCAGAACAAAATAAAAACAGATAAAATCTGGCTAAACCTGCAGGCGAGGCTCAGAGAGCGTAAGCGATGATGGACCCTTTCCATTATTTATCATCCGCTCCAGTTCTTAAATCAACATTAGTGCCAGAGGAACTGGATCTTTTCTATCAAAAAAGCGGCCATTCATTGCCTATCTCTGCAAGAAGAACAGGTCAAGGAGGTCTGCGTTCCACTTATGTCGGCACGTGATGCCGAATAAATTATCCAGGTGAGGACACGGTGGAGAGATGGGTTTCCAGCAGGGTCAGCGTTCTAGGCTTTTATTTATTTATTTATTTATTTATTTATTTATTTTATTTTGCAGGAGTTTAGATTAGTCATGTTCCTGTCAACACCTGTTTACTCGTGCCTGAAAACCAGGACAGGGGCAATGCAATCTGCTGCTCTGCAGAACAAACAGGTTTCTATCCGGGTGTGATTCTTTCATCTCCAGAGTGTGCGTGTGTGTGTGTGTGTGTGTGTCTGTGTTTAAAGCCAGCATATGGACAGCTCTGCAGAAACATTGATGGAACATTTATTTGAAGCTTCATATTAAATCCTAATTTAATTCAAGACTTGTTTTTTCTTTGATATTTTATTTTCTATACTTCTGTTTTCACAGGGTCTCGTTCGGCAGGATGCTCCACATCACAACAGATTTTTAAAAAAATGTGTGTAAGCTCTGAAGATTTCTGTTAGCACACGTTTATTTTTCATTTCCGGAAGGAGTCTCCAGTGTCACTCTTACGCTTTGCGGATTCTCAGAATCGTGACTGCATGATTTTTTTTAAAAAAATTGGTATTATTAACCTCCAGAGAGGAAAAAAAGAGGGACTGGCAAGGGAATTTATAGCTTGTTTATAGCTGCTATAACGTACGTGAGAACAGGACGTGAGAACAGGAACTAACTTCTCAGTAGACATTCCGCAATGTTACTATAAACAAATAAAAAGTAAAATGTGTAGAATCAAACTAACACTCTGTGATAGTGTTATCTATAACCATGAGCTCATTTCTAAAAAAAAACGTCAGGAGTGTTTTACTAGGCTCGTAGCTCCAGAGCAAAACTAAGAAGCAAACTACAAACACCGAATAAATCCTGACTGTTTTTCTAGTAGGAACAAATGCTGCAACTCGTTTAATACTGAACCGTTCCTTTAGAATTTTAAAACACTTGATCATTCCGGTCACGTGTGTGTATACCCCACCATCATGTGCGCAAGTGTGTCTAATAACAAGACTTATGTTGGAGGAAGTAATAATGGTCTAAGAGTAAATGTACTTGTTACACTATGATGCCGTTTGGAAACTTGTGTGTGGTTTTCTGGAGAAGTGACTTGCCTGCAGCTCCTCTTACGCCTTTGTCTGAACTCTATTAATATTCTCTTCTAACTAGTTCCAAAGTGTGGCTGGAGAATAATGATGGAGTTCATCAATTCAACTAAGCCACAGCACTGAGTTCTCTCTCTCTCTCCTTCTCTCTCCCTCTCTCTCTCTCTCTCTCTCAGACTGTAAAAAAAAATCTTTTTTGATTAATTTCACAAACTTCTATGAAGCTTAATTACACAAGTGCATTCAGTGATGTAGTGAGGCAGTTGCAAATGAGACACACCCCCTTCAGTGAGACTGACATGTACACAGGCCACGCCTCCTTCACTGGGGATTCACAGGCACTAAAGCCACGCCTCCTGCACTGGGACTGACAGGTACACAGGCCACACCTCCTTCACAAGAACTGACCAGTACACATGCCATGCCTCCTTCACTGAACAGTATATAGGCCACACCTCCATCATGGAGACTGACAGGTACACAGGTCACACCTCCTTCACTTGGAGAGACAGACACGGAGGCCATGCGTCCTTCACTAGCACCAACACATGCAAAAAGCAACAGACCACACCCTTTCACTGGGACGTAGACACAGAGGCCATGCCTCCTTCACTGGAGCTGACAGGTTTACAGGCCACACCTCCTTCCCTGAGACTGACAGGTTCACTGGCCACACCCTCTCACTGGAACAAAAGCCATGTCTCCTTCACTGAGGCTGATCAGTACACAGGCCACACCTACTTCAAGCAGACCGAAGGTTACATAGGCCATTCCTCCTTCACAAAGATTAATAGACTCTCAGGCCATGCTTCCTTCATTGGACCAACAGGAGCCTAGACTACACCCCTTCACTGGGACTGAGACACAGAGGCCACACCTCCTGCACTGGAGCTGACAGGTTTACAGGCCACACCTCCTTCTCTGAGACTGACAGGTACACAGGCCACACCTCCTTCACTGTGACTGAATAGGGCTTTTCTTATTCAGATATTGCTGCCTTCCACCTCCTGCAACGTTCCCAAAACAGTCTCTAAAAAGCCGGGAATAAAACCGTAGGCAGTTTCCTCAGATGCCCCCTCTCACCCAGCCTGTCACTCAGCGCTTGCTCACCTCCGGTGGACATCCAAACTCATTTTACTTGCTGTTCAGCTTTGGTAAAATGTCAGGTCATCTCATAGCGCTGTCTCGTCTGAGCTGCTTAGAGTGGGTTCCATCCTCAGGTGTTTTAATGACAGAAATGGCTGAAACATTAATGATCTTGCGAATGACAGGGACGCTATATCCAGATCTCAGTCATATGTATATTAGGGATGTAACCTGGATATGGATATGATTGGAATGAACAGATACAAATGCAGATATGAATAGGAGGTGTGCTGTTAAATTTTTTTTTTGTTTGTTTGCTGCTAGTGAGGTTCACATGACATCTGGTTGAGACAGAGGCGTTCATTGGGACTGAGATCTTGCAGGACGCAATATAAAAGTTGCACAAGAGGGACATGGGCGAGCTGTCAGATATGAAGCTTGCAGGACAAACAAAACATTGTAAAACATTAACATGAACGTGTGTCACTGTGTGATACATTTACAGCGTTCATTCATTCATCCTTAGTAACTGCCTGGCCAGGATCACGGCGGTTTAAATTATGCCACTAGTTAGTTTTCAGAAATAAAACCAAGTAAATGAATTAGAAAATATCACAGTCAGGTACAAACAAAAATAATAAGTAAAAATAAATAAGTAAAAAAAAAAAAAAAAAGGCTAGTTGAAGCAAATTTGGGTGATGTAGCTGAAGTTGAGGAACTGTCAGAGCAGGAATTTACACACCATACTGACACTGTTGACACGTTTACCTCTGGTTTAGGCCACGCCCACTTTAGGTTTAAGTCTGGATACAAGTCTGACATTGTGTTCCACCAGTAATCTATACCGGACCAAAAAGAACAAATTAATGAATAGGCTTCATGATGATGAAAGTTCGACTTTTCATTAAAAACTTGATTCAAGCTCCAAACTGCACAGAAATATTCAACTTTCATACATCAGTGTGAAAGCACGAAGCTAAATCAACCATATCCAGTTCTGGGAAAATGGCCTCACGGCTCACAGCTCTGCTATCCAGAATCCATGGTCCAATAAGTGAATGAACACACGCAAACACACACACACACACACTCAAAAAAAAAAAAAAAAAAGAAACCACACAATTCACTAGGAGGCCAGGCTTCAAAATGGGCTGCGTCCCAGAACCTCCATACCTGCCTTTCATTTTCCATTTCAATCAGCGCAGGCAGCCATTACCCCACCCCATTTACCGTGGCATTATGTTGACAAAATAGCCCATTACTGTCATGAAGTTTGAGGAAAGCAACAGGACTTTTTTTTTGCCTGATTTAATTCAAGGCTTCAACCCGAGCTGGAATTATGACTCCAGAAATGTTGCACTGCAGGCCTCATTTACTCTCTGCATAACACAGGGCCATAAAAATAACCCGAATGTGGAACTTCTCCCTCTCCCTCAGACTATTATTGTATAAATATATAACCACACGGTTTGGACAGCGCCGACGAGATGGGTTTTGTGCAGCGAATGAAACAGAATCTGCTATAGCTTTACATGCATGAAGCACAAACCAATCTCACAAATATCCACAGCTGACAACAGCTTTATGGCAGCAGAGAAGTGAGTATTGAGTATTTATACTTGGTATATACATGCAAAGGTTAGCATTCCCTACAGATTCAGGGTGACAAAAGAGAAACAGTCTACAGTTAACACACAAGAAAATAAGAAGTCTGAAACAAAATCCAAGCAAAAAAAAAAATAGTTACAACAGATTGATTAGGACAAATTCTTAACATACAACAACACAATATCTTAACATACGCTATATGGCCATTTTTGTGAATTTAACGAAGAATAATAAAGGAATGTCTGGGAAACATCAAGTCGCTATAAACGAAATTTATTTCTACCACAGCACTCTTGAACTCTCGATTCTGATTGGTCAGAAGGTGTTGACTCATTCTCTAAAACCGCAACCCTTCCAATAGTGCAGTGGATTAAAAAAATGCGTAAGCATTGATGCTTTGAAGAGACATTTATTTATTTATTTATTTATTTATTTAAGGAAGGAGTCTCCAGTGTCAGTGCTTTGTAACCTTCAGAGGTTAAGCTGCAATGTTCGTTTTTTAACAAGACAAGCCGCATATTTTGTGTCGAGTTAACTTCAAGAGAGAGAGAGAAAGAGAGGCTGGTGAGGGAATGACCAGCCTTATAAGATAGCGCAGGGATTAGCTTGGTTTTTTAAACGTTCCAAAACATTAAGTGCAACTATAAATGGATAAAAAGTACGTCATCTTCTAATTAATAAAATAAAACGCACTTGTTGGCTAATCGCCGTGTTGTCAACGGATTAAAACACTTGCTGTTGTAGGAAAATAATCAACTTTAGGTTGGTAGCAGTAACTCTGTTTCATCCCATCATCCTCCCATTAATTATTTTCCTATAACAGCGCAGCACGCTGTGTGTTTCATTGGTAGATTGTGCTTTAATGTCATTTACCTTGTCACCTAACTGACTAAATGCTGTAGCCTAGCTGCTCTATAAACCGCAGTTGCAGCTCGTGTTTAGTCCTTGCTGTTTCAGGCTTGTTATAAGCTGCAAATTATTCCATAAATATATAATTACGCTGACAAACTTCCAGTTCAGACTTCTCACTTGTCAGAGTTCATTGGAATGAGATTCAGAGCTGCTCAGCTCACTGTGTCCAAGCAACGTCGACTCCCTGATAGAAACCCAATGAATATTTATAATTGCACTGCAAACTGTAATTATTCGCACACTTTATCTGCTCGCTCCCCAACATTCCGACCCGTATCAGGACACCGGCGCGTCAGCTCTGTTTTCATTACGACCGCTCTCTGAAGCGTGTGCTTAGTGTCAAAGGCTACTGCTGTGCATCACAGAACACCCACAGCTTGGAGATTGAATCCTATTTTGAAACGCCGCGACCACAGACTCAGCCGTGATGCCTCAGAACATCTCCGGCATGTTTTATTAGGCTGCAGCTTCTCGGACTGTGGCATAGTAGAAGATTTGTCAGCTCTTTGCCGCTGAAATCCACCCGAAATTAATTCCTGGCTATGCCACTGACTCCGCGCTAAAAAACGCCCCTCCATTTACAAACCTCATGTCTGGAAGAGTTGGGATATTTTCTAAAATGCAATAAAAACAAAAATCTGTAATTTGTAAATTCTCTTAAACCTAAATTTAACTGACAAAAGTACAAAGAAATGACTTTTAGCGTTTTAGCTGACGAACTTGATTGTATTTTGTAGATATAAACAAATACTCAAAAAAAAAACATACAAAAAAATAATTTTATAGAATATTCAAGTTACACCATTTTGAAACATTCTACAATAAACAGGTGAATTGGTAACAGGTGAGATATCATGATTGGGTATAAAAGGAGCATGAAGTGAAGTGACGTGACGTGTGGCCAAGTGTGGTGACCCATACTCGGAATTTGTGCTCTGCATTTAACCCATCCA
>CM075029.1:1903937-1966290 GCA_037576675.1 Pangasius sanitwongsei
AAAAAAATTGCAAAGAGGATGGAGGATGCTCAGTTGTGTGTGTGTATATATGTATGTATGTGTGTGTGTGTGTGTGTGTGTGTGTTCGTCAAGAAACAGCATCGAGTGGCCGCACTTGAACCATTGCAGTACTTTGAGGAACACCCTTAGCCAGCATTACTCCTGCACTGTTTGCATGCCCATAGTGCATTCTGGTTTTGTGCTTCATCACCTGCCAAGAGAGCACGAAATTCTTGTTAACCATCCAGCAAAGAATGAGCAACCACCAAACTCCATCAATGGCCCAGACAGGATCCTATGACCCAGTTTCTCTACGCTGGTCATGTTGAGGAGGACAGCTGGTCGATGCCCAGTAAAGAAAAGCAAGTACACAGTCAGAATGCCAAAGTACCAGCAGACAAGTGCATTGTTCGCCTGATGAATCATTCTGTCTGGAAACAGAAATGGCACAGATATATGCCATGATGGAACTGTTTATTCAACAATGTTGGAATGAATGTTCGGGTCCTTCATGATCCTTTTGTAGAGAAGTCTGCCTGGGGAACCATGCACCACGTTTAGAAATTCTGTGCCGATTACACCCCCTTAGAACTTCAAGAGCGAGAGAAAAAAGAGGCCAGTGAGCGAACAACTGTTTAAAGCTGCTATAACACAAGTTATAGTAAGTTATAGTCATAATAAAACATTGTGATCATTGGCAAATTTCAGTGGCATACGAGGAATTAAAAAGAGTTTTATTTCTTACTTAACACAGACTTTTTTTTAAAAAATTCTGATAGAAGATAGGTGGATGGAAAGCCAGTAACAAATGGTACATGCATGTCTTTTCTTTATGTAATCTTCATATAATCCTTTACCACATGCTAGAACACAATCCCACCCTAAACAACCTCCATGTTGATCCTTCCAGATGAAAGAGCAAACAATATACATGATAGAAGCCTCCAGATTGCAAGCTCTTATCTCTTTCATTTCCGCTACCAATCTGTCTTCCTGGAAAAAAAAAAAGTTTTCAGCTTTCTCTTTTCTCTCTAGCCAATTTAAGATTTGTGTCCAATCTCTCATCATCTGACACCTTTTCTTTCACCCCTTACCACCTTTCTTTAACTCGCCACCCTCAATACTCCCTTTCCTCAGCCCTCCGTCTGTCATTAGAGGTTTTGGGAAGAATATCACACCTGTGCAAGGTGCCATGGCTCAACAAGGTGGAGTTTGTGGTGTATCGCCGAACAAAATCACTAAGGGTCTCTCAGCAATCAAGACCTTATCTTTTTCCTCAATCCAATTTGTGATGAGGCCAAAGATATCGGCAGTACAGGAATATACCGAAGTGTTCTGTACACCACTTGTTTTAAAGGTAGCTCTGATTCTGATGAGAGTCGATGGATCTTTGTGGCAGCTGATTGGCCGAATCAGGTGTGCGAGCACAGGACTGCTGAGCCTGCTGTCTTAGATCAATGAGCAAGAAAGTGAGAAGACAATAAGAAAGATTCAGGAGGAGAAAAGAAAAGACTTAACAGGACAAGAGCACACTTTCTGAAGTCTATAAAAGAGACTGTGCTGAGGTACTTAATTACTTAACTAAAAAACTGACATACTTTTTATCTGATGAAAAGTATCATTTTTTTCGGTAAGGTATAGTAAAGAAAGCTTATTAAATTGTCATGCAATCTCCTTTGGCTCATTTTGTTCTAGAATATCCCACAATTGGTAGAGATGGTGTAGCCAATTATATATTTCCTGTAAATAATCCATTGTTACAGTATGATTGTCAACATGTTCTTGTCTCAAGTGAGCTTTATCTAAATGTGGATGTAAAAATGTATTAACTTCCTAGTAACAGCCCCTTCAAAAGATGTTTAAATATGTATTAAATATCTTCAGTGGTTAAGCTCAAACTCCTCAGACTGACAATGTGAAGCCGCAGAATGGGGCAGAAGAAGTACCTACTTGGGAGGATGAAGCCCTCACTTGGGCAGAAGTGCCTTCTTAGGCTAAGGAAGCTTGAGCTGAAGCAGCTCCTGCCTGGGTGGAAAAAAAATCCTAGCTGGGGCAAAAGAAGCCCACACTTGCGCAGAAGAAACCCACACTTTGGTGGAAAAAACATTCTTGGGAAGAAGAAACCCACATGGCTAAAAAATAAATAAATAAATAAATAAATCGCCATCTACACTTGAGCAAAGGAAGAACCCGCTCGGGCAGATGAAACCCCTGCTTTGGGAGACCAAGTCTCTGCTTCAGCAGAAAAAAGGCACCTGCTTGGGCAAAAGAAAACCACCATGGGAGGAGGAAGCCCCCACTTGGGCAAAAGCTCTTGCCTTGGCAGACAAAGCCCCCAACTGGAACAGAAGTCATCCCCTCTTAGGCTGCAGAAGCTTTGGTGGAAGGAACCCCTTCTTGGGCTAAAGTAAACCTAACCTGGCCAAACAGAAAGAAGTCTCTGCTTAGGCAGAAGAAGCTTCTGCTTAGACTAAGATACTGAAATCCCACAAGTGTCTACCTGTGATAAATGCAAGCAGTTTACTAGCAGTTAGCTAATTAACTAGCTCACAGCCCCTGGCATTTTAATGAGGACAAAAGGCGTAGAGATGTTCTTATGTCCTTTCAAGTAGTTACTTGTGCTGTAGGGAAACCATTCTAAACATTATTATGATAAATAGCTTATTTTAATGGTTTAAACTTACACAGTTGAGCACCTACTTCCTTTCAGTGATATTCAAATACTTCAGCAGACTGCATTTAAATCAATGAAGCCAATAGCCTCAACCAGTCTGAGAGCTTCAGGTGATTTATACGACACACATTCACAAGAATCCTGGGAATAATAATCCCACTGAGATGCAAACACAAAAGCCCTTACCGTTTGCTAAACCTAACAGTTAACCACAGGGAGAATCCCATAATGATCTACAACCTTTCCCAATGCCATCTGGAAGCAATAACATGGCACCATATGTCCTCCAATTTACAGTCATATTGAAAATAGCAGATTGAGATATATTCAGTGGAGCAGCTACTTCATCACAGAGCAACTGTTTGCTGGTGGACTCTGAAAAAGATCGGACATTTATTTATTTATATAAGACCTCAAAACATATAGATGGAAGAAATGGAGGAATGCCTGTGTAAATGTTACTTGAATTGTTTCTCTGACCCCTTGTTGACCCCCTACACACATACAGACATGTGACAAATTAAAGGAAAAGCTGACGTGATTGTCGGCAGTCCGATCATGTCCTGCACTGACATTCACAGTCACCCGAAGGACAGTTTTTTTTCCCCCCTATATATATATCACACTCCAACCACTCAGACTGAAAATGTGAAGCCCTAGACTGGGCAGAAGCAGCCCCTACTTGGGAGGAAAACACTTCTGCATGGGCAGAACAAGCTCCCAACTGGAAAAGAATAAGTTACTCTTCTTAAGCTGAAGAAACTTGGACTGAAGAAGTCCCCGCTTGGGCTGATCAAGCCCCAGTTTGGGCTTTACCAGAAGAAGCCACCACTTGGGTGGAAGAAGCCCCTGCTTGGGCAAAAGAAACCTCTACTTGCGTATAAGAATGAACACTAGTGTTCAGCTTTAACCCCTCAGAGTGAAAATGTGAAGCCCTAGACTGGGCAAAAGAAGCCCTGCTTGGGCAGGAGGAGTCTGCGACTGGAACAGATGGATTCCCTCTTAAGCTGAAGATGCTTGGGCTGAAGAAGTCCCCGCTTGGGATTTGTTTGGTGAAGCCCCCACTTGGGCAGAAGAAGATCCAACTTGGGTGGAAGAATATTCACTAGTATCCAACTCCAACCCATTAGTCTGACAATGCAAGGCCCAAGATTGGGTAAAAGAAACCCTGATGTGAATAGAGAAAATGACCACTTGGGCGGAAGACACCCCCATTTGAGCAGATGATGTCAAGTCAAGTCAAGTCAAGTGGAGTTTATTGTCATTTCAACCATATACAGCCAATTAGTACATAGTGAAACGAAACGACGTTCCTCCAGGACCAAGGTGCTACATAAGACAGACACAGAACAACACAGAACTACAAGGGACTACATAAATTTATACATAAAGTGCACAAGTGCAAACATGTGCAGACAGCACAAGACAGCACAATGACTACTGAGATAGACAATGGGCACAGTAAGTCCCAGTGCACAGTTCTATTAGAAAGTGAATCCAGTGACAATAGTGTAAAAAGAGTACAATATAAGTTGCTGTAGGTGTAAACATAAGACGTTGAAGCCTAGTAGAGAGTATAGGATATGTACAGTATAATAAATATTTGTAGTAGCGTAATGTAATGCGGGGATGTGCAAAAAATTGCAAAGTGGATGGAGGATGTATAGTTGTGTGTGTGTATGTTCTTTCAGTCCAGTTTCTGAGTATGGCATGGGGGAAGAAACTGTTGCACAGTCTGGTCGTGAGGGCCCGAATGTTTCGGTACCGTTTGCCAGACAGCAGGAGGGTGAGGAGTGTGTGAGAGGGGTGTGTGGGGTCATCCACAATGCTGGTGGCTTTGCGGTTGCAGCGTGGGATGTCAGCGTCTGCGATGGAGGGAAGAGAGATCCCGATGATCTTCTCGGCTGTCCTCACTATCTGCTGCAGGGACTTGCGATCCGAGATGGTGCAATTCCCAAACCAGGCAGTGATGCAGCTGCACAGGATGCTCTTGATAGTCCCTCTGTAGAACATAGTAAGGACGGGGGGTGGGAGATGTGCTTTCCTCAGTCTTCTCAGAAAGTACAGGCGCTGCTGGGCTTTCTTTGTTATGTCCCCGCTTGGGCGGACAAAGCCTAAATAAGAACAGAAAAATGTTTGCTATTCCATTTTTGTCAGAAGCAGTCCACACCTGGGAGGAAGAATGCACACTAGTATCCAGGTCTAACCCAATGTAACAATGTGAAGCCCCAGACTGGTCAGAAGATCCCTATTTGGACAAAGTGCAGGTACATTGTCTTCATGACTGAAGATCTTCTGCTCTTACTCTCTTGATCCAAAATTGAATTGAGTTCAGCACGTCCTGCTCACGTCCAAGGATTATGAAACTGATGTAAATCACACGCTGTGGCCTTCACACTCAACCACATCTCAATATGAATTCTGTATTCATGTCCTTTTTTTTTTTTTAGGGGATTGAAATTTCGCATTTTTGGGAAAAAACAGCTTGTGTAGATCTTTTATTTTTATTTATTTATTTATTTATTTATTTACTTACTTATTTATTTATTTATTCATTTATTCATTCATTCATTCCTGATCTTTGTACTGCAGCAACAGTAAAACTTACAAAAAACTGCAACACTCTTCTTTCATTCGTTCTTTTCAGCACTGTGTGAGGAGGAAGTGTACGGAATGTAAATGAAAGAAATGCCAGGCATGTGTTTATCCAAGCATCCGAGCACTCTCTTCTCCTCCTCCTCCTCCTCCTCCTCCTGTGAGCGGCTGGAGCATCATTTCAGCGAAGAATAAGCTGACCATGACGATGAAGGAATACTGCCTCCCATCTCCACGGTAACAGAGGTGCAAAGCGTAGAACGGAGGTTTTCTGCGTAAACAAAACGGGAAGTGAAACAGCGAGAGAAAGATACAAAGCTCAGTGAGTCAGCGAAAGGCAGCAGGATTACTGAGGTGATGAGCAGCTTGAGAATTTCTAATGACTGGTTCTGGCTAAAAGGGTGATGAAGGTTGCCGTGACATTGACTGCAATTCTTATAAACACTTGTAACTGTTGATGCAGCTCTGTGTGTTTAAGATTCAGTACTCAATTAACACAAAGCATACAAAGGGATCACAGCAGAGTTCAAACTTTAAACTTCATCTGCTCTGTGACTGGAAGCTGTGATTCTGGTGACATGGTGACAAACTGAGATCTGTGTATGGGAAGTTTATGGAAACTTGGTGAAGTGAAAATATATTTTGTTATTTGTAATTTTTGTCAGCTCAGGCTTCTGAATGTCCTACTGGTAATATTTTAATATTTTTTTAACCTTCTGTGCAACGTACGAAGGGATTTTTTTTAGCAGCTATATTGGAATGGAATATACGCTGAAAATATTTTCATATTTTTTTGTTACACAAATATGAAATATGGATTTTTATTTTTGACAATACCATTCTGTATTTATGTTACACGAAACACAGAATGTACAAAGTAGAAGTAGAGAATTTAATTTACTTAATTTATTATTATTATTTTAAACTTACCCTTCAGGGCTGATGTATGAAAAAATCAAATCAAATCAAATCAGAAGCTAACTGGCTCACAAGGGGCAGCTGATTTCGACCACAAAGGGCAGGTGATTTGTGGAAAAAACTCACTGGCCAAAATTTGATTTAAGAACGCTCCTTAAATCTGAGAACAGGATTAAACATTTGAAAAATAATTTTCAGTGTCCATTCTGCTTTATTTGATGGTTAGGCTTTCTATATCACAGTGTAGGACGGAAATATTTAATGGAAAGATGAAATGAAGGCTCTCCAGTTGATATATCCTCACACTCTCAGCAGCTGAAGCTAAACAGAGAACAGCAATGTTTACTTCAAGCTGATTGTAAATGGCCGAGTCTTGCTGTTTTGCATATTGTGTTTATCTTTGACTTTGGTGTGATATTTTGCTGAGAGAGAGCTTTGTTTGTTTGCTGCATCGCTGAGCTAAGCACATCTTAATCGTTTTTTTCCTCTTTGTTTTTTTCCCCCCCAAATGTTTCCACCATATGTCCCCTCGGTGGACGATGATGGATGCTCGTTTAACTGGAAAGAATCCAATCTCTCAGTGATAAAAGGAAGTACTGAACTACAGACTCAAGCCTTACGGCAGCCTAAATAGACTAGAAATGCTAAATGCATTTAGCATACGGATGGCACGTGCTAGTCCCAGTGCTCCCGGTGATTAGCCTGGGCACAAATGTGTTTTTTTCCCCCGATAATTCGTTTTTCACTCCTTGCAAGCATGTGCTAAGCATTTTTTGCCCACTTCAACAATAGTATAGCTCATATATTAGTGAACAATATTGAAGCATACGCTATTTGTACATTTACAATTTGACCAAACTACTTTTTAGTCAGGATTAGTTAGGATCGGAGCTCCTGCTGTTAAGTAGGTGAAGTACAACAACATTGAAATCATTTTTTTCCCCTCGTTGAACCTGCCTCCCATTTACACAAAGCCACACCCCCTGCATCTACAGAGTCCTATTAGCTGGGTGATGGTGTCAGCATTTTAGCCTGGCCTGTGGTTTGGTTTTGCCCACTGTCTAAAATGAAAGTTTATAAAAAGTTTTTCAGCTGACCATGACTACCAATGTTAGCTAGTTAGTATCATTAGCTGCATGGGAGTTAGCTAGCATTAAATACTGTGTACTTCTATGAAGTTGGTTCATTCAAACCACTTTACCTAGATCTCCAAGTAATAAAAATGTATCTCCTTGTTTAATTAAGTAAAGTTTATACAGACTGTGTTTACATGTATGTCCAATAGGACCTTCGCTAATTCCATCCAACTTTATCCTCATCACCAGCAATAAAATTCTCCATCTTGGAAAAGCACTGCCAGGATTTATTCTAGTTTTACCAAGTTTCTTGCTATTAAGTTTTTTTTTTTTTAAAGTACAGCCTGTTTTAAAGTGCAACTTTTTTTTTCTTTACTCAAAGTAGAAGTAACTGGCTGCGATGGGCGCTTACTAGATTAGGCCATGTTTTCCTTTCCAAACAGACTGAGACAGGATGAAGTCAAGAGGCACTGGGGTGTGTCTAAAGGAGCTCACAATTAGGTCTGAGCTCACAAACTCGTCGTCTTGGTACCAAGTCTGACAACAGGGTCGAAGAAAGGACAGATCTAGGATCATGTCAAATCAAGTCTAAAAAAAAAACACTAACACAGTAATTCACTAATGAAGAACGAGGCCCTGTTCCTGCTTCCTGTTTCCATGACTCCTACTCTGGCTCCGCCTTGACCACACCCATTTTCACCCTGTAATCAGTCTTTGTGGCTTTTTAAGCTGGTTATGTATACAGTATAGTCTTATCTTTTTTTTTTCTTCTGTAGTTCACTGTTGTTATATTATATTTAACATTTATTCAACTTTTCTGAGCTGTGACCTCTGACCTGTTTGGATTATTTTTATTGATTTCCATAGGATTATTCTGCATGCCTGTAGGTTGAACCAACATCATGGAGTATTTTTAGAAGAGATCTCAGTCGATTCTGGTTCCTGTTTGTTACATGAACAGAGATTTTTAAATGCTTTTCAGCTTTTAAAGCAGAGTTCTTCAAGGTTGTATGCATGGGCCAAATTTAAAGCTGTACTCTTAATTACAAAATCTCTCTCATCAACAAGTCTGTAAAATTCTAGACGAAATGTCCTCATTTGGTGCTGGTTCTTGTTTGTTATGCGAACAGTGTATTTATTTATTTATTTATTTATTTATTTATTTATTTATTTATTTTTTAAGTTTAAAGCAGAGTTCATCAAAGTTATACCGAGCTTTATTCTAATTAAATAACTTTCTCATCAAGTCTGTAACATTCAAGACAAAGTATGCCTATTTTTCTTAATATGGATTGATGAGGATGGAAAGTCTTGGTACTCTTATGATAAATTGGAATTTCAAAAATCGCACAATTAATTACGAAATGGGAAGAACATTTTGAAGAGGCCAAAGTCCACATTAAAATGACCTTTTTTGTATTAGAGTATATTAAATCTTTTTTTGTTTGTTTGTTTAATTATATGGCCAGTAAGCCTCACAATGTGCACTAAAAGGTTGTTGAGCATTCATTCATGAGACAAGTTAATTACTCAGCTATTCTGCTCCACATTTCCCAGTTCTTAAGGAATATTGTATTTTTCTTGAAATAATCCTTCTTTTTAAAGGTTAATTGAGGGTCGAGTACCGGCATGGTTAAGCGTAACCTTCACAGAGATGGTTGTATTTGACAGGGAAATTGTTGGAGAGAGAGGAGAGGAGAGCGGGTCTGGTTCAGGAGAGATAACACCGGACCAGTGAAAGCCATAAAAGTACATTTGAACTCGCACACCGGCTTTGGCTCAGAGATACACTACAGAGTTCAGTGGTTTGGAAAACCAACGGTGTCTCTTAGGTTTCTTTTTGCAATCCTGTATGCACAAAGAGCAGCTTAAGAGTGAGTCTGGTGAGTGAGGAACATGACGCACTTCACAGAGGATTCAGTAAAACTTGGTAGAACCAGGCTCACACAATAGTGGAGATCTGTCTGGAATACATTTATACTAGAGTTGTGAATCTCGTGAGCTTAATGAGCCACTGGATTTGAAGCTATCAACAAATATTGACAATTAAGAGATGTCTCAGTAATATCATATTAAAGCCCTGAGCACCAATCATTTCATGCCCCTGGTTTGGTGGAAGAAGCACCTGCTGTGGAATAAATATATTAGTAACATTAATGTACTACAATAAAAGTACAACCATAAAAGGTGGGCAGTGTGGCCATGACTGAATTCGAAACACACAACTGGCTGATTAATAAATTACAAATAAATTACACAAAAGACATCAAGGCGGTTTATTATATTTCGCCTCTGATGCACTGTAAGCGTACTTTTCTGGCGATGAGCATCAGAATCTTGATTGCCGCAATCTGACTGAAGCACAGTTTTATGTATTAACACCTATAAATGCTCAATCTAATCTCATTTACATTAAATGAGCTGAATATGGTCTGAGCTGATGGACTTGTGCTTTTGGTAGCTTTGAAAAACGGACAATTCTAGGATCTTGTCAAATGGGCAACAGTATTTATGGCCACAAGCATGGTTGCTGAAATCTGCAATACACAAGTACCAGGTTGCAACAAACATAATTTAACTACTGTGACTCAAGGAGCTTTTTGAAGCAAGAAGTAGTCACTGTATTGGCAAAAACAGGAAGAGGAAGAACAGGGTGAGTGTTCACAGGCAAATATTTGATTTGGGAAGACAAGAGTAGGGTGTTGCACAGAGAGGACTTTTAAATCTCCTAAACAACACACTCGACTGCTCCAGCACCTTTCCATGATGTCTTTTTCTGCTACACACCCAGCGAGGGCTTTGGGAAACTTTATTCAAATGGTTTGAAGACCGAGGTCGTGATTTAGGTCCGTTTTCTAATACGTCTCTTGCCTTGTGCTTGGCTTGCTTTTTGTCTCCGTTATTGATACTGCTGAAATATACACATAATGGAATTTCCATTCTCTGAGCGCTCCTGGGACCCTGGCAGCTCGCCCAGGTTTAGATAGATTGCTAAGATAAGCTGAATTTCATCAAATCTCATCCATAAACAAACTTGCGAATGCAGCACACTAGTTTGGGCATAGGAATAAATATTCTTTTTTTCTACTGTGCTGCACCTCGGAGTTTTTTCAAGAAAGTTTTTTTTCTCCCCACTCACTTTCTATTAAAATACCACCACCATTTTCAAATATTACTCACCAAATCCACAACACTCATAAAACAGCAGAGAGCAGAGGAAGTGCGGGGGGCTCGTAAGCCACGTTCATCTTTCATCACCGAGGCGGGGAGGACAAGAATCGTGCTTATTTAGAACGCCATTAGCGTCATTTGACCTTTTCTATGGAGTTTAATGGAGGCCCTGGGACAGACCACTAACAGAAAGACATCACAGAGGAGCAGAACTACAGCCTTTCTCTCATATCTATTCTGGGTGCCAGGTTTTTCAGTAAAGACGGCAGAGACGAAGGGCGATTGTATTCGTGCTTCTCCAGGGCGGTTTCTTTTTTTTTTTGCGGTTCACCGTGAAATGTGTTTGGTTTCAGAAGTGTTTCTGCAGGAGTGCATGATGGTGTTTTCTGAGATTCCTGTATAACCAATGGTGCTTTAATTTTAGAGTCTAAAGGTTTAAGCACACCATCATGAAATCAAAAACTAGCCCTGAAAAATGTAATACTGTCCCAAATGATAGTTATTTTTAATTTTATTCATTTATTTACAAATTTATTTATTTTAAATCCCCTACACTCTTGAGGACTCAATGGATCACCATAGTACAACAAAGATGAAGACCACGAGGCTTAGGAAGCCATTTGGGACACAACCTAAAGCAACAACAAACAATAGACTTTAATGCAAGGGCTTTATTTGTACCAAATTTTGCAGCTGTGATCTTATTATTGTTTTGTTTATTGTAATTATAATTTTTTTTTTTGGAAGACCTGGAGAATTTATATCATTGCACACATTACACACTATAAAAGAAAAATACTTAAACAGAGAAAACACCTGTAAATCATTGCTTGAATCCTCTGATAAAATTTTTTTGATTAAATCATCTCCTTGAGTCCTCTGATTAAATATTACGAACTGGTGCGTCCATAAAGATGGCGGACTTCAATCAGTTTCTGGGTCATAGGCTGAATGAGGTGGGCTCGAGGGATCAAACAGGCATCAACTGGACTCGCTGGTGGGTTCATTGCAAAGTCTTGCCAATCCTGGTGTATAATTAAGTCCAGAGCTTTTGTTTTTGCTGACTGCCTTGTTTTTGGATTACCCTCTAGCCATGCTTATTCATTCTCAGCTGTGTTTGTGACCATTTGATTCATTCTTTCTGCCAGTATCTATATTTGTGCATGCCTTATTCTGCCTCGGAGTTCCATTTTGTTAGTTATTATATCAGTCAATATACCCCATGCATGAGCATCCTGAGTGCCTACAATGAAAAATTCCACCATGTCACATTTAGCAATTATAATGAAATAAAAACACAGAAGCAGGCGAGGCATAATTCGATGGCACTTAAGTCTGGCAACCACAGAGCAAATGACAAGGCTTAGCAGGGCGTTGTAATTGGAATATTTGCTCATCTCGTCTTGCTGCGTTAAGTGGGACCACCAGAAACATGTCATGACTGCTGCGAGGCAAAGTAGTACTCCATTCAAAATGCCGATTTTGTCTTTTTTGGCACAGCAGATTCAGACAGCACTGAGAAAAGGCACAGTTAAGGCACTTTATGGTAATTAGTCACCAAACCATCCATGAAAATGAATCTTGTCAGGATTCTAACAAAGCAGATCGACATGCAAAGCTCCAACGTCCAATTTTCCTCTCTCAATTAATACAAGTCAAACTTGATCTGATGGTCAGACAGGTTTCTGTGAGGTGACTCGTGTTTGGCTGCACTCATTGCGAAGTCTTGCCAGATTCATTCAGTTGTGAGCTGTGTTTTGATTAATATTTCTCTATTTTTTGATTGGATATGTACAGTTCCTTGCGACAGGGTGGTGTGAGGAAGCAAAGTTACTCCAGATAGCACATCCTGAAGCGTATAATTCCTCTTAACCCACACCAATTTGCCAATGATTTCAATTTTTCACTTATCTCCTGAGCTTAATGGGGGGTGTGTCTGTGTCTGTGTGTGCGTTGGGTGTTGGGTGTAGCTTGTCATGTTACCGAGAAATCTGAAGGTGTGGTACAGCTTTAACCGTTACAGTTAAAGCACTGACACTGGAGACTCCTTCCATAAACATTAAGTAACATCGTGTTGTTGTTTGCGTTTTTGTCATGCTGTTATTATAGAAACTATAATGTATTAGAACTAGTGCATTAATATAAAACCTGCGATTTGAAGAACACCTTCTGACCAATCAGATCCAAGCAATCAGCAGCACTGTGCTACAAAAAATAGAGCACAGCATGTTGCCTAGCATAACCCCCATCATACACTGAACTATTTGAGAAATCCGGCTCTTCTCCAGCAGGCTGGTGTGGTGAGAGATTTCGCAATGTTCCTTGGCTATTCCTGGAATAAGAGCCGACATGTACTGCAACTCGGAGGAAATAAATAATCGAAGACGAAAGAGCCTGAAGAAATCTCCCAGCGCACAATGTGTACATATCACCAGCTCCGCTGATCCCCCGTGAGCAGTGACAGATGCTTTTGAGGTCCAGGCAAAGCCCGGCGTACAGGAGAAAATGGCAGGAGGAGTGGAAATGTTCTGCTTATTACAGCTAGCTTTTTTTTTTCTTTCTACGAGAAGAAAAAAAAAAAAAAAACATAAGCGTCATCCTACTTTTGTTGGCAAATCACTTTCGGCTGTCTTACTGCTTTAAAATGCTTTCCCCGGTAGGCTGTTTATCTTTAAGATGAATCTAAATGCACAAGGTAGAGAGCATTAGATACTGCAGCGCTCCATAAACTCACTTGTAGCACTGCATTAGTTTTAGCGTGAAGCACTTTTCGTAGCTCAACACTGATTTTGTACAAATGATCAAAAAAATACATGAAAAATACAAAAGAACAAAGACAATAAAAAACTATTTCCATCTTTGCCAATGCTAGCGATGTTTTATTGATTAAAGAATGGCATGTCATACTTTTTAAATGCAACTATAAACAAATTAACGTTCCATGAAACAAGTTAGCTCAAGTTAAACAAGTTTTTTTTTTTTTTTTTTGATAGTCAATTTCAATTGAAATCTGTAAAACTGTAACTGAATTTTGTCATGGCAATCAATTTATATTGAAAAGAATAAGTGAGGTGGATTGCTGAAAAGTTAGCTGCTTGTTAAATGCAAAAGTTTGCGTCCTCCCGTGCGAGCCCATTTATACCAGCCACCTCTGACAAATGTTATAACGTAACACACACTTTTTCACCATTTTTGAATGTCTCTGAATCCAAACTCATTAGTCTGTTGCAGTCATCATTTCAAAAGTGGGGTGTGTGTGTGTGTGTGTGTGTGTGTGTGTGCAGAACTGTGCACTCGACAGTACTCTTAATCTGCTCGTAATCAAGTTTGGCTGTCGAGAAGAAAACGAGGATGTTATTGATTACTAAACGCGTGATGTTTAATTTCTCAGGAATAAATAAAACAAACCTCTCGAGCGACACCGTGATGCCTCCTGTGCCTTTCCAGATGTTCCCTACTTAGTGGCACTACTCTTAATCACGACTCCCAGACCTCGCAGCACACACTCACTGCTGCGCTCACGTGACCGTTTAACAGGATGCTGCCTGTGTGTTGACGTATCTACCTCCGGTGTGGCCATATGCTACGCTGAGATTCGAGTGGGTACAAATAGGCAACGCTGGTGAACGGCGCTCATTAACGGCCCTGATAGATTCCCAAAGCAGACGAGCACCACAGTCGACTGGGCAAATGAGCACCAGATATTACATAAATAACCACTTGGGCTTGAAGTTGTCATTTGAAATCAGCCTCCCATCTCGCGCTCATGCTCTCACGCTCTCCTGAGCACACTTTGAAGCACGACAATTAAAAAGCCCAGCTCATTGCCTCGATACTTACGAATACATAATGCATGGAATCACCTGGCAAACACCGATGCAGTGTTATTGCTGCTGAATCATCCATCTATCTATCCAACCCACCCTCCTCTCTTCTTCCTTCTTCCTCACTTTCTCTCCCCGTCTGTCAAGAGATCATGAGCCACTTCCCTAACTCGGTGGGTTGCAGGCCTCATTAGCAGGAAAGCTAGTTCATATGCACCGCATATCCTCCGCTATTGATCTCACCCTCAGCAGGCAAGCCTTGTTTTTTTGTGATTTATTCCCAAGCCTGAATTTAACAACCCACCCACCCCCTGCGCCCCCACACCTACCACCGCTACCTGCCCCCATGCTTCTTGTTGTTTTATTTTTACTCGTCGAGGACAATGTCCCAATTCACTTCCGAAAGCTATCTCCTTGCTTGACGAGCCATCGTCACACCTGACTGGCCTGATTTTTTTAATGCGCCCGGAGAATTATAATCCACTTCAGAAAATCCGACTTGCCGTGCAGCATCCAAACCAGCTTGCCTGTATCTCAGGGCATTAAAAATACATGTCATGATTCACTTTAATCGATATTGACTCTGTCGTCAATGGTGAAACCGCATAATGGCATTGTAACAAGGGGGAAGGAAAAACAAGTCATCTTGTCACTGTCTTGTTACAACGTTTACGCAGATTTAGTGCCAAAGACTTCATATAATAATGTTGGAAAGCTCTGGATATCTTCCACACTGTCTTGTTAAGCCATTTCTGCTCGGATATGAAGGACGAAAGGCAACGTGTCAGAATCTGACCGACAAACATGGAGCTTAAATCGCATTCAGGAATATCAATTGGATTATTCAGCACGCTTTTTTTAAGAACATTTTTGTAGCAGGGCCTTCAAGTGAGAAACACATTAACAATCCAAAAACGCGACAGAGAAAAAAAAAAAAAAAAAACCAAAAACACAACAAAATCAATAATATTAGATCTCAGCATCTAATTGAAAGTTCACAAAATGAAGTTAAATCGAGGGAAAAAAAATGTCACTGACCATATCTTACAGGTAAAAATAGTAAATTAGAGCATTGCCATGGCTTCTGCTAGCCTCGAGATGAGAATCTGGCTATGCTGAAACTCAGAAGAGGGAGCAGGTTATGACACAGGAATGAGGATGTGTAGGGATGTGTGCGGAACTCTATCCTGAATACCCTGAATACCATGTGGTTCCATGTTCTTATAGGAGACATTTAGCAAAAGCCATTTTGTATAATTTAATTCTGGGTTTAGAGTTAAGCGGTTGAAACGTTCAATAACACAGACAGTGTAAATGAAGGACATGCAGCTTGTACACCGAATCTGAAAATGTCGTATTGCTGCTGTGTGTTTATATGGAGCCCCAGAACAAGTTTAACTTCTAGAAAAAAAAGAAGTCATATTTGCATTACTTTGGTTAAATATAAGTGCTAATAATTCTGTGTAATGGTGGGGGGCCAATATTTCCAGCAGAGATTTGACAGCTTCAGATTACTGTACTGAGATGTGTAAAGGTTAAGCTTTTTTACGAATCCATGGATGTGTTTTTTTAGTGCTTTAAAATTGAGTGGGTCTAATCATGGAATTTTTACTTATGTCATTTCATACAAAAAAATAAATAAAATACAATGAACAAAAGCCAAAACATAACAGCAAAACGAAAACATAACAACAAAACCCAAAACGCAACTGAAAACAAAATGGCGAATGCGCAAACACAACAGCACATTGTTTTATTTAGTATGTGATGCTGCATGCTACATGCTAGTTTTTAGCTCCAGTTTTAAATGCTACAGCAACAAGTGAGGCTAGCAACTAACTTTTCATCATCTTGTATTTCTCATTTTCGTTGTAGTTTTTGGTTTGTTAATATATTCTGCACTGTACAAATGAAGGAAAGGAAAAGCAAGTGTTCTCGCTGTCTCGTTAACCTTTTAACACCGATTTAGCGCCAAAACTTTCACATAACAGGAAAGCGCTGGCTATCTTAAGAGGGTAATAGATGCTAATATAAATACAGCAATTAGCCTTAAATTATTAGCCAGTTATCTCGCTCAGCTAATTATTTCAGTTTAAGATCCTTAGTGCAGGAGGAGTCATGAAAATATTAATATTCATCCACTTTTACAAACACAGCTTTGTGTGGCTGCACTGTCTAATTGTAATTCCTTCTTTTTTTACGTGCCGATGGCATCTGGGTGATTACTGTAAAAGTCAGCCGTCAACATGACACCACACAGCCAGTGCTAATTTCATTAGCTTTAACAAGCTTAGCGCTGTCCTGAATTACAATGAAAGTGCCACGGCTCAATTTCTACTCCTCTACATAATCTTCTCATGTGCTGTTGCATGTTAATCAACCTTAACCACCCCCCTCCCCTACTGGTTCTGACCCGTATCGTTTCCCATGCCCCGTTTGTCCCCTTTCGTTTTCCACTTTTCCTTTGTAGCCGTTGCTAATCCTCGTCAACGCTGATTGTTTCTGCCTCATTTTCCGCTACTTTATTTGCGAAGAATTGCATTTTAGAAATTTTCTGTCTCTTTCTGTATCTCAGAAAAGTTTTGCCTGCCTTGCTGGAGGTAAACTGCATGGAATAAATGTACATTAATTAGGAAAAATACACGTATCTAAGACAAAATATTGAATTTGCATTGACCAGTAACAGTTGCTGTGATATTTGGCTGTATTTCAATCAGGCAATTTCCTTCAATATATTGTTTTATTCCCGAACATGATGTTACATGGTGTATGCTTGGTTTTAGCTCCAATTTCAAATGCTGCAGCCAAGAAGTGAGGCTAACAAGTAATTCAATACCATTTATTTCTCGTCATTTTAATAAATTTTGTCTAGTATGTCTAGACAAGCTAAAATTTGTCTAATGTTTGGTGAGTCACACGTACACTGGTAGATTTTATTTCACAGCAATGAACTCAAAACATTCTTTATTTACTGTGACAAAAAACGAGCGTGCCGCATTAGCGCATCTTTCTAGATCACTAATGTGAGACGAAAGGAAGGAGGCGGGGCTTCTAAAGGTCTTAGAGATCAGAATGCATACATGGCTGTCAATCATTCCAGATTTCGATTGGTTGATTTATTTATTTATTTTTTTGAGGTTGAAATAAACAAGACTGCTCTTTGGGGCGTATTGTTGAGTGACAACTCGTACCAGCATTTTACTCGATGTTAAAATATAGAGTTCCTACACCAAATTTGTGAAGGTAAGCAGGTCTGAGAAACTACCTGAGGAGCGATTCGAGGATGGATCAACATCCTGTCTATGCACTGTTGTCTTGATTCTTCAAAATCTCTACTGAGAAACAAAAATGCATTCATGAAATGTAAACTAACTCATAACGATAACGTGCTAAAGGCTTCTGCATTTGAGTGCAAGACAGCACTAAACTTTAACTAGGACAGCAGATATAGAAGGGAGAATAGGAAAGAATACTGTAAATGTCATCTCTTCAGCCTGAAATTCAATGTCTGTTCCTGAAGTGACCCAAACTGTACAGAAATAGAGATTTTTCCTCCCAAAACTTTAGATTTTTGGACATCTACCCATTTTTGTACATCATTCTGGGTCAGTTGTGATCTCTGCATCTAAATGAAAGTTCACAAAATGAGGTTAAATCGAGGAAGAAAATGTCACTGACCATATGTTACAGGTAAAAATAGTAAATTAGAGCATTGCCATGGCCTCTGCAAACCTCGAGTCTCAGAAGAGGGAGCAGGTTATGACACAGGAATGAAGATGTGTAGGGATGTGTGTGGAAATCTATCCTGAATACCCTGAAATGCAGTTCCATTTTCTTAGAGGAAACATTTAGCAAAAGCCACTTTGTAGGATTTAACTCTAAACCTAGAGTTAAGCGGGTGAAACATTCAATAACACAGACAGTGTAAATGAAGGACTTGCGGTTTGTACACCGAGTCTTGCTGCTGTGCGTAAAGACGGAGCCCCAGAACAAGTTTAGCTTCAAGAAAAAAAAGACATATTTGCATGACCTTTGGTTAAATATAAGGGCTGATGATTCCATGTAACGGTGGGGTGCCAATATTTCCGGCAGAGATTTGACAGATTCAGATTACTGTACTGAGATGTGCAAAGGTTAAGCTTTTGATTGAACAAGTCCATGGATGTGTTTTTCAGTGCTCTAAAATGGAATGGTGAAGTAATTGTCATGTCATAATTACATTTTTATATAATGTAATTTTTTTTTTTAATTAAATCATTTAAATAATATAATCATGTATTATTTTTTAAATTATATCATTCACATCTTTCTCAAATTTAGACAGATGAAAAGTTTTCTTTGGAGCTATTCTTCATTTTTAGGGTCCTGTGATAATTTTTTTTATTTAAATATAATTATTACTTTATTTCTTAATTTTTTTTTAATATTTTTGGCATGCAATAGCCTCGTGTCTCTCAAAAAAAAAAAAGCTGTTGATTATTCTGTCATGCCTGGAAGTGCAGGTACAATTTTGATACAAGTACCTAAATAAATGACCAAAAGATTCACTGATTCAAACACTGAATCACTGAATCGCAATTACATCGCACAAATGATGGCGGTTCGCTTATGAGTATGGAAGTGTCGTTCATGGGCTTCCATGTTTTAAATATTCGGTTTGCGAAGCCTGTCAACAGCAACGGAGGGAAAGTGATGATTAGGTGCATAGCAGGTGCATGACCGGTACGGATTCATTCACCTCAGTGACTTGTTCAAAAAGAATGAATCGTTTGCAAATAATGGGTAAAATAGTACACAGCACTCTTATTTAAGCATAGGAAGAAAAAAAAGAAAAAACACCTTCCATACTGTCAGACCTTGGAAAGAGAAAATGCAAGGTTGGTTTACACTGGTGTTTTTTTTTTTTTTTAAACCCAGACTCCCAGACAACCAATCTGCAGACTGACATCACATCTCAACCTTGAGAGGAGGGCTCGCACAATTTTTCCTGCCATTGTCCACTCAGCATTTCCATTCCTGTGCTTAATGGGCCGTCTGGCCACTGACCGCCCCAGAACCCCCCCCACCCCCCACCCCCCCCAATACATCGCATTGATCGGATTTACTTTTTGTTCTGCGACGGCTTGCATCTGAATATTGCTGTTTAATTCAAAGTTCATTCCTGGCCCTTAATAAATAAGATGAATCTATCCATATTTAATAGCGGGGTTATGAACTGCTGCATTGGCTTCATATGAAGAATTAATGAGCGAGGCAGGTACAAATAATGCAGGTCTCTGTTGACCTTGTGCCGAGGGACAGAGACAGACAGCAGAAGCAGTTTCATATTCGATTTTCATATTCAGATGAACTGCACTGCTGATGGTGGAGAAGAGAGAGAGCGAGAGAGATGTGGCCGTCTTGCCAAGTCTGACATACGGTAGCCTTGAGACGTGTCATCTTGGGTGAAAAAAAAAAAAAAAAAAATTATGGTGCATTACTGCTCCACATGCTCCGTCTGCCAGTAGGAGGAAGATGAGTCCTCCACACACACACACAGTCAAGGGAATAGTCCAAAACATATTTCACAAGTCCAACAGATTTCACAAGTCCATTAATAGAAGATCGGAGCCATCTATCACAGATAACACAGTCTCTTTTTAAAAATATGGGACTCTCTGGGTTTACAGCCATGACTGAACCACTTTGACTGGGATAAAAAAGAGTTAGAAAAACGTTTTCGGCTCGTACTTATTGTATAATAGCCAACAGGTTCGTTTTTAATCGAATCCCCCAAAAGGAAGGACACGACAGTGATCCTCCAGCAGCAGGTTAATTCCTATCAACTCCTGCTAGGTGAGGTCTTATGCGTGCAGTGCATACATGACAGCTTTTTCTTTTTAAGGAATTAAATAAGAAATAAAACACTCTGTGCCATGCTTTTAGAGGAAAATACTTAGTGACTGGGTGGTGTGATGAAACGGTGGTACTTTTGCCACACCAAGACACATGCTAATGTTACAGAAATGTTTCTTGTTAGATGGGCATCGAGCTTAATAGATGGGCCGGCTCTGATTGGGAGTAATACATCCAGCTTATGGCATTAACACTCAAATCATTGCAATGCTAATTCTAAACATGCATCAGTAACCTAAAGGAATGTGAAGTGGGACATATAGCATAGATAGAAAGAAAGAGGAATGAGGTAACGAGACATCTCCACTAAGATTGCAAAAGACTCTAAGCTATTCACGTCAGCCAAGACAAGTAGTCACTGAGCCAATGTTTAGACCAGCTGATTGGTGGATTAAGTTGTCAATAAAGTGCCATATCAGGGATAAATAAGCAAGAAGCTGCTGACCTCACACCCAGCAGCATAATCCTCACAGATCGACGCCAAATGACCCTGACGTGAATCAATACACAACGCTTCTCTGAGTTCAAACAGAGTGAACACACAGGCACTCTTCCTCGGCGACTTCCATCCCGTATGTACCACATACCACATTTGGATGGTGAATGGTTTGTCGCTTCCTAAAGATCATCTACTTCTCTGAAAGGGGAATACTCTGTTGTTGGCTTCTACATACAATCGTTTACAGTAGTGCACTCTTAGCAAAAGAAGTGTTCATCAAGGGTTCTTTGGATGGCAGATGGTATGTTGCCTCCTAAAGGTGTTCTACATGGAACCATCTCTGATAGGAAAACCCTCTATCTAAGAATTCTACATAGGACCTTTACCCTGTAGCTGCGTGAACGTTCTACACTGTTGGGGGGGTAGGGTTCCTCAGGGTTTTTTTTTTAGATGGATAATGGTTCATCACTTGCTAAATGTGGTTTACTCGATACCCTCACTGAAAGGGGAACACTATGTGTGTTCTATATGAAATATTTTTAGGGTCTGCGCAAAGAAACCAGCTGAGAAATCCATTAAAGAGTTTTAGGGTTAACTTTTTATCTTAGTGTATATACTGTACACATATAGTCCAAAATGTGATAAGTGATAGTGTAGGGTTCTACAAAGAACATTTAAGGGAGCCTTAAAGAAGGATAGCCAGGTCAAAGCATTTTCTAAAAGTGTCTAGAGAAAATACTTTATAAAGTAGTACAAATAAATAGAGCACATACAGTATATACAGCATATAAAACCTTCCTGTAGGGTTCTTTGAATAGCATAAGATTTATAGTGGCCTGTGTCCTAGGGTTCTACATGGCACCTATAAGGGTTTCTACAGTGAAACAAGCTGACGAACACTGCAAGGTTATAGATTTGACCTCTTCTTTCTCAGAGAGTACGGAAATGATACTATACAGAGTAGGTGAGTCTTAGAAACAAAGGTTCCTCAAGGGTTCTTTGGATGTGTTATGGTTCATCGCTTCCTAAAGACACTCTCTAATAGGGGAACACTGTTTTGTGGTCCTACATAGAATCTTATACAACCTCAAGATTGCATAGTGAACACACTGTATAGAACAGTACATCCATAAAAATGTTCCTCTAGCATTCTTAGGATAACTTGGAACTCTTTTCCAGTAGAGAAATCCTCTGTTAGGGTTCTAAATGGAACCTTTATGGATTTGCCCAAAGAGACAAGCTAAAGAACATAGAGTAGAAAGGGGTCCTCAGTGGTTCTTTGGATGTTTAATGGGCCGTAGCTTCCTAAAGTGTTCACTGAAAGAGGAACTAGGGATCTACAAAATTCCTTTGGAGGAACCTTAAGAGTGACTACAGAGAAGATACTAGATAGACTTATAAAAAATGTTCCTCTAGGGTTCCTCTTAGGATAACTTAGGAACTGTTGTAGGGCTGCTACATGGCACATATAAAAGTTTCCCTTCAAGGTTATAGATTGAAGCGTTTCTTTCTAAAGGTGTATAGAAAATGCTACATAAGTGCTGTATAATAGTTCCTCAAGGAACGTTCTGAGAAATTGGCCAATGAGTGATATCTTAATCTAGTATGTTTAATGTTTCAGATAAACTCGTAGCAGTTTTACAGTCCGGCAGATGGTCAGCTCATATTATCCCTCAGCTGGCCACATACTCTTTGACGTCTTTATCAGTTCTCACTACAGCCATGCTTAGTAATTGTAATTAAAAACCAACTGACGACTAGAAAGAGCTGTTAACTTATTACAGGTGAAAGCGATCACTCTTCTTTCGTCCGATAGTTTGTGGTGTCGTAAGATGAAATAATTTTAATGGAGCTTTTTTATGTAGACTGCCCAACTCGGAATAGAGCCATGCCGAGTTAAAGAGTTGCAGTGTTGTTTACAGATAGCAGCTAATAGGAAGTTGCTTACATTTGGCATTATGGTGGACAGTATTTGCGTTGTGCCTGGTACGTGGGGTGGAACAAACTGCTGAGCATCGCTTTGTGAACCGAGCTAATTTAAAACGCAATTTTGGCGACGGTAAGTCACTTATCCGTTTTCAGCAGTCCGGAGAGCACCTGGACTCCGAGGATAGCAGATTTGAGCTTCAGCTCATTTCGTATGAACAGTGAGCTCTTTTGATCTCGCTCTGGATGAGCTTTAGCTGGACTGCGGCATGCTGGGAGTTTTTCGTAGGCTTTGTGTTGCAAATGGGACCTGGCCAAAACCAGTGAAGGCCTTCATTGTAGGCACATCCTTCTTCTTCTTCATCTATAATGTCCATCTCTCAATATTAAGTGTGCAAGGAACAGACTTGGGAAATTTCCTGAGTTCCTTTTTGCCTGTAAGAAGTTCAAATGTGCCATGTACAGCTAACAGAATTATTGGCACCCTTCAAATGAACAGGTGCCAGTCATTCAGGTGTGAATGGATACAATATTACCATAGAAACAATAATGTACTAGAACGATCGCATTAATAAATTAATTAACTAATTAACCTGTTAAAGAAAATTAATCGACACCTTCTGACCAATCAGAATCAAGCTTTAAGCAGTAGGTGGTAGAGGATCCACAAAGTTTGCTAGCTAAAGTTAAAACTAAAGGTTATCTCTAGCTTGCTATCTTTGCAAAGTGGTGCATTTTCTAGACAAAAGTCACAACAAGTTTTCAAAAGAGGTGTCGCTTATACCTAA
The DNA here is from genome assembly GCA_037576675.1 of Pangasius sanitwongsei. Lineage (NCBI taxonomy): Eukaryota > Metazoa > Chordata > Actinopteri > Siluriformes > Pangasiidae > Pangasius > Pangasius sanitwongsei. Next base: position 1,927,244 of record CM075029.1, read on the forward strand.
CAAACAAATATTTAACAAATATTCCACGTTTTATGTTTTGTTTTTTTTTTAGAATTGGATTGTCATGAGTTAACTTGCTATCAGTATGCCACAACTTCGAATTGTTCTTACTGCTGACTGATTAACCGATATATCCTCGTGGTGGACGATAATGTCAGGTGAGCATGTGAGAATAGAATAAATAAATAAAGATACTGACAAACACCCGGGCATGAGTTTCAGCAAATTGCCTTTCTTTTTTAAATGGATCAAAAACAAGACATGAATAGAGTTCATGTAGCTATCTGCAGCACGGGAGTTTCAGTAATTAAACCAGAAAGAAAAAAGAGCAAAAAAAAAAAAAAAAACTCAACATTAATTACTTGAATGATTTACAGCGACCTGTGAATGTGACTGAGACTTGTTAATGCTACTGAATTTTGTTCCGACAACACAAAGGCGACGCTATTTATATGTTAATAGGCGCGACGGTTATGATCATCGGGGCTGAGAGAAGATGAGCCAAGTAAGAATTTTATAATACCGCTTGATCTCCATTACCACTAAACCCCTACAATTAGGAATAGATTTGCAATTAGATTTCTAATTAAGGTACTTCATTCTAATAAATTGCCCAGCACTGGCACCTCTCGCTGACAGACAGACACTTACACAGCACCGATTGTACCTCTGACCTTAGAGACCAACGTCTGTTCTGTCCATCTTGGACTTGTGAGGGCTCTTAGATGGGTGAAGAGAGGATAAAGAAGAGGCTTTCCTCCCCTGCCAGATGCCTGCTTATCTGCCTTTCATCAATTAATGCTAATTAAAGAAGCCGCCACGGAACAGACCGGCACTATGCCTCGAATGCCAAACAGATAAAAAAACAGCCTTTCAACTATTCATGGACAGGAGAAAGTGAAGAATGTGAGGCGCATGGAGAAAAAGTCGAATGATTTGAACCAAGAAATGAGACACAATCACAACAGGCAGAAAAACGGGGTGCCAATAATATCGCCTAGGTGTTGATTAGCATCCTGTCCTGGTGTGTGTAAAACTGCACGCTGCATCGAATGTTGTCTCGTGATTTCTAGTTTCTTTTTCTTTATAGTGATAACACACTTTTACTATGCATTCAGTGAATGCCTAGCTAATCTGAGCCTTTTGCTGGCAGCTTATAGGAAAAAGCTGCTTGTAAGAAATGACATTCAAATATTCCACAATTGCATCACACACTTTTTATTTCCTGTTGTTAGCTGCATTCAAAAGCTACCATCCTAGCTTCTCAGATAGGGCATGGCTCACAGCACAACATTTGGCTGAAACACAACACACTTCATCACCCTGAGAACACTATCACCGAAGTGAAGCATGGTGGTGGGAGCATCATGTTAAGAGTTGAGAGACCCCTCTTCACCTGGTCACTGACGTCTCTAGGCAGAGCTTTTGTTGTGTCATTCTTTCCATTTTTGTAACAATGGACTTACTGGTGTTAAGTGGGATGTTCAAAGTTTCAAATATATATATATATTTTTTCCGTTTTTGGATTGATACTTTTCAAGAACATTGTTCCAAACTTGTTTTGATAGCTATATGGTCTTTATGGTGCCTCTGACCACACACTTCCACCAAATTTTTTGTTACTTTCCGCAAGAAAAATAGCAACAATTTGAGCTGTTTCTGCAGTTTCTTAACTCAACCTATTGCTAATTCATTAACTCAAAAGAAAGAAATATGGGTGATATATTTCAAAATCCTCGAGCAAGGCTTCAGCTGCTTTCTAATGCCTAACGCAAGTGCGGATATAGTCGCTGACGGTTCTGATAGCTTTATAATATCCCTCGAAGGAACTTTTAATGGAACACTGAATGTACAGAAAGGAAGTACATCCTCAGAGACTCCCTACACGACTCTTGGCACTGTATTATTTAAAGATCTCTATCCTCTATCCTCCAGCTGCTGAGCTATAGTACCTGTCATCTGATTAATAATGTAATGATAGGCAGCCCGTCCATTCGGTCACTGCTGCATGATGTCCTCATTCCTCCTGCTGTACCATCTGCATCCTGAGAAGGGCAAAAAAATATGCCTTAAGGAAGAGAACTAATAAAATAAAGAGCGTGATTAAACAAATGTGTTCCTCCGCTCACCTGTATTGACTCAGCTGTTAATGAAATGCGCTCTGCATCGCTGAAGCAGAATTAATTAGAACGATCCTTTGGCTTGAGTTATGCTCTCGGCTGTGACAGGTGAGCTGGAGAAATGGCTGGCCTCGCCCGCCAGCCCGCTCCGATGGTACAGTGAGCAAGAAGATAATGATAGACCTTCAGCTAGTGTAGTACGGCTAGTTTATTAACTCTCTGAGGAAAATTAGCATGTGCCGTCCCACACACTGACTGTCCTAAGGGAGAAATCGGAATCTCCACTAAATATGGAGTTTATTCTAGGAGCTGGTTGATGATCTTGGATCCTCGATCTAACATACCTGCATTTTTAGCATTATGTTGTTAATTAGCTGAGGAGCCGAGTCAGATTGGCAGCTATTTTTGAACCAGCGCCTGCTTTCCAATACTGTTTAACACGCTGGAGTCGACTTCACCACATGACTTAGAGACGTGTGCAGGAGAAGAGGCAAGAAGATGGTTTAAAAATAAATAAATGTTCCGCTTGTAAAGCTGCCAGCGAAGTTTATCACTGTCATTGGATTCGTGCTATGACTATAGACATTATCGTAAATAATGTAATTATACCCAGAGACACTACAAGATACAAGAAAAAAAAAAACACAAAACAAAATAGATTAAAAAAAAATTGGAAAAGATTGGTAGAATATGGATTTACCTGTAATTACCACCAATCGATATTTTGTTGGAACCCACCTCTTCTCTTATTTTATTTTGTTTTATTTATTTATTTTATTAATGACTTTGTATATAGTGTTATTATAGCTAGCTAACAGAGATGGGTATTGTTTCTGCCACGAACAAAGTAGCTGGCTGCAAACTTGGTAAACACGCATTAGAAACCTTTCACTATTTTGAAAAGTAAAACGTATTACATCGCAACACAACCTGGAGAAATGATGTGAAGTGTACAGAGGTGCTGACTGTCGCTTTGGCTTACACAAGATAAATTGATGAACTTTACTTAATGCGAGTCTGTTGGCCGTCTTCCAGGAAGGTTTGAGGTTTAAAAAAAAAAAAAAAAAAAAAAAGCCCTTGTCCATATGAACCATGATTTAATACTTTACTGGTGTGAAAACAGTTTTAATGATGAGCCCCATTAAAATGATTCCACAGCTGTGAGGTTAGTCATATTTTAGCTGTTTTCGCACTAATAAAACCTCAGAGAATATACACACTGACTCTTGCGCATCTTGTGCAAAACTTGGCAAACAACTTTGTGTTTAAAAAAAAAAAAATTCGCGCTGAAGTGAAACCAAACCGAAACAAACCAAAGTGTGGCAAAAATCCCACTTTTAGCCACAGAAACTAGGTGTGAAGACGGTCAGACAAGCCTCAGATAATGTCACTCAGAAATCTATATTTCTCTGATGAATTTCCAGATGTGGATGAAAGAGGTCACGCGCTCTCCATTAATAAGGCACACGAGGTGTGCAGTCTCACTCCGGAAAAGCCAGCAGCTAGAGCGGCCTCTTCCATTTCACATTCCAATGCCTCATGTAATAGCGTGAAAAACAAAAAAAAAAAAGTTCCTCTAGCTTGCTTTGTTCTTTCGCCCGTGGGGAGAAAAAATGGAATATGCAATCGCTCCCATGATAACGCTAGCGCAAGAGGCCTCGCACAATGCCTCATTCTTCCAGGACTATACATCTTCCAGTGCGGTTATGAGATGCGTTTAATAAACAAGCCGACGTTTAACAAATGGTGCTTTGACCCACCGCAGCCGCAATAACATTAGTATGTAATCGCTTTAGATGTGCGTGATGCTCTCAGCTACGCCGGCTGCTAAGACCGCTGTAATGAGCTCGTCCACTTTCTTTTCTCATCCGAAATAATCCCCTCGCTTTAGCCCTGGAAAGAGCTCGTAATTGCTTTGTATTTCCTCGATTCTTAAAAAAAATTATGCATCGCTCCTTTAAAGGCCAGGCAGCATTCTGTAAAAAGAAAAAGAAAAAAAAAAAAAGTCTGACTTGCTGCTCGAGTTCGGAGGCTGGAAATTTTCCCTGATTGGCTCAAGCTGGTATTTCAAATAGTTTTCTGCAACGTTTCAAAGACGATCATATCCGAGATAATTTACTGTCCATGATCTGCAAGGCGTGCGAATGTGCCAGATGATGTACCAAAAATATGCTAATAGGAAGCGAGAAAGATGCTAATTGCGCTGCCACAAAGTTTAACTAATCCAATCAGTGACTTAAATTAGTCAAATTACTGTCAGCCTGCTCACTCAAGTGCTCAATGAAAATGAAATATGCTTTATTTTTTTTCTTGAAGGAAATTCCATGCATATTAAACGGTTTGGGTTGTTTGGAGTCTTTTGTAGAAGAGAAACATGACCACTTTACTTGAATCCATGGTGATAAGATTGACAGTGTTATGGTTACACTTTAAACATTTTATCACACTCACTTTACGTTTACACTGTAGCCTATAAACTATTCTTTCCCGCTTTATCCCTGTTCATTTTTCTTCTTGTCATTTAGCTGCATAACAGTAAAATGTTGGCTTAGCTTAAACTGCTATTTATGACTGTTGTCATGGTTACAGTCCATCATCGTTTTCATGAAACTGGGATTATATTTATTATGCAAATTCACTATATAAGAAAATAATGGACATATCAGTCAGCCAATCAGAAATTTGTATTTTGCACGGGTAGATAACATGAGACGATAAGATAAGATAAGATAAGATAAGATAAGATAAGATAAGATAAGATAAGATAAGATAAGATGGCGAGATGTGATTAAGATGAGATATGTCAACAAGATAATAAGAAAGATGAGATAAGATGAAATAAGATGAGAAGATGTAACATGAGTTAAAGATGAGAGAAGACGAGATGATATGAGAAGATTACATAAGATGAGAACATTGGATAAAGAGGAGAGGATAATGTAAGACGATAAAACAAGTTGAGAGAAGATGAGAAGATCTGATGAAATAACATGAGCTGACGATGAGAGATGAGATTAGATCAAATGAGAAGACAACATAAGATGAGATAACCTGAGATAAAAGATGAGATAAGATGAGATAAATGAGATAAGATGAGAAGATAACAAGATGAAGTAACATGAGATGAAGTAACATGAGATGAAGATGAGAGATGAGATTAGATCAAATGAGAAGGTAACATAAGATGAGATAACCTGAGATAAAGATGAGATAAGATGAGAAAATGAGATAAATGAGATAAGATGAGAAGATAACAAGATGAAGTAACATGAGATGAAGATGAGAGATGAGATTAGATCAAATGAGAAGATAACATAAGATGAGATAGCCTGAGATGAATGAGAATATTTCGCAAAGGATATTGTGCCAACTTTCTCAAGAGAACACGAATAAGTACTTCTGGTTCAAAATAGATAAGACTATAATGACTAAAAAAAAAAAAAAAAAAATAAAAATAATAAAAATAATAAATCTTATTACGTGCAAAAACACTACTGACCGCCTTATACATGTCTTATGACAGTTCTCATAAAGTGTCATACCATGCATCATAAATATCACAAGCCGTCAATCATTATTGGCTGTATATCATGTGATCCATCATGGCAACTCGTATGATGATCTCAATGACACACTATGACATTTTACGACGTGGTTGTGTCAGTCTTATGACACAGGGCTCATGCAATGTTTTTTACTGTATTGTTTTGTAGCATCTATTTTTAATGGAATGACTATTTTATTGTAATCAGACTAATGTTTGGTGATCACTCTGGTTAGTTTGTTATATTAGTTGTGCTTGTATCCCTTTGAGTTGTTTTCTCGCGAATACTTTTGCCCTTTACCTCGACTGTGTGCGAGTATTTTATATTGCTGTATGCACTTTATCACTTTTGATGAATCTGCTGATGAACTTCTGCATCAATAGAACAATAAGGCTGAGTACAGTACAGCTATTCTTTAAAAATTCATATGTTACTCTATATTGAAGCGAGGTCCTGCAGGTGACTCAGTGACAAAATCAATAGAAATCCAATCAAACCTTTAAAAGGTCACGTCTCCGCTCGGGGTTGCGGTGGTAAAGTTCATTGAACACTGGATTTGTGACAGTTAAATGCTACAGTGAAGTGACTCGGCTGTTTCTAAAATAAAGCCCGACCCCCCAACCTGGTCTTTTCAAACGGATAAAAAAAAAAAAAATCTGAATGTGGCTCTCGAAAGACTTCTACGCTTATTTAAAAGCGAATGAATCAGGAGTGACCGTGACCCGAGACCTGCAGACGATCCATACTGGAGTGCACGCTGAAGAGTATTTAATACACACTCACATAAATTATCGATCGGTTTGCATTGGAGCTCCGACCTGCTGCATTAATCTCACATGCTGTCGCCATCTCGAGCTCTCGAGCAGCCTTAACAAATGAAGTTCACCTGGAAACAAGACGCTTTTGACGCTACAGATGTGCAAGATTCCCGTTCAGATCAGCCAGTGGCGGGGAACCTCTGCGTCCCGCCACGTGTTCCGTCCAATCACGTGTCAAACTGTAGAAAATGATTACGTTGTTGCTAATAGTGAAATTAATGACATAACATGAATAAATATTAGAATGGATATTCAAAATGACCCTATCATGCTTCAAAAACGTCAAGAACCAATAGCTAGGACGCTAGCCAATTACTGCAATAATTAAAGTGACAAAACATGGATAAATATTAATCTAATAAATGTTTGAGGTCACCAGTCCGATCATAAATATGTATTTTTTTAGTTTAATTTTCACCTCAGTTCATCAGAACAAACCTTAATCTTACCCTAACAGGTTTATAGAAATGCACAAATAAAAAAATAATAATTAACAAAAACTAATTGGAAAGCTCGCCAACTATGATAACCTAATTCATGTGACATGACGTGAATAACTACTAATATAATAAATATTCAAGCTTAAAAATATAATACAGGCCATCATCAATCTAATACTACATATGTATATCATTTTTTTTTTTATTTTATTTTTGATTTTTTGAAATAAATCAATTTACCCTTGCAGAAAAAACACAACTCACGCGAACTAGGTAGAAAGAACATTATTGTATTAATCTAATTAATAATAAATAAATAAATAAATAGAAATATTAATATAAACAAGATTCTAAATGTAATTATAAAATAGCCCGATTTAAAGTGGTCATAAATCATTTTACGCTTTAATAATCAATTCATCTGGACAATAAAGTGTGAGTTATTCCAAGTGGTTAATTACGTAGCCAAGATAAAATAATGTGACGTGACCTCATAACAATTCGACATTTACATCGATCCAGTCACACGCCGAGCTCTAACTTGCGGGATTTGTGTGAATGTCTCGTTGGTGAAGGTAGAAGTTCCCTGGTGTGGGATGTTTGTCCTTCATGTTCAGTAGCGTACACACAGCGTGAAACCTCCTGCTGCAGAAATGACGCCGTCGCAACACGTGTCTGAGATTAAAAGGAAAGAAGCCCAAGAATAAACACAGCAACGCTTAATTTCCATCTCATCTGCATAAGTTCCACTTCCAGCGCTGCTTAATGTTCGGTTACGCCTGAGAAAACGTTTTTGTTTTTGTTTTTTTTGCGTTTTTCCCCCACACGGTGCCGTGAGTCGATGCAGGCGAAGCGTCAGATGAGGACAGAGATACACGCAGCTAATTAAAAAGAATAATTGAGTTAGACTTAACGCTTCAGTGAGACACAGGAGGAGGTTCTACAGCAGTGACGAGAATAGTGCGGTAATGCGGACATGAACAGTACGAGACTTTACCAAAATGTAAAAGAAAGAGCATTTTATCTAGGAGTATAATAAAATAAATAGTAAATTTATTTTATTTATTTATTAATGAATCATATTTCTCTTTTTTTCTTGCAATGTACTAGAAGAAAGATGTACCAAAACACACTTCTGTGCTCTCTCTCCCTCTCTCCCTCTCTCTCTCTCTCTTTTTAGCTTCCCATCTATCCAATTATAAATACAGTTTTATTTATTTATTTCTTTTAGTTATTGATTCATTGATTCATTGATCCATTCGCATTCAGAAAAAAAGAGAAAGAAAAAAAGAAAGAGAGAATCATTGGGAAGTAGAAGGCAAACAGGACATTATTAAGCCTCATCAGACATCTTTCTCTTCTGTGACTCAGTACTGAAGAGCTTGAAGCTGCAGTCTGACTTTTGCATTTATTTATTTATTTGTTTAAATGAGAAACCTTTTGCACTTTTGCTTGAATAAAGACGTTCGGTACGTCGGCTGTGTTTGCAAGTGTAGACGAGCTCGTCTTGAGACGGTGGTATAACATTATATCATTGGTGGCATGGTGGTATGTGAGACGGTGGTATAACACAATATCACATTAGATCCATGACGACATTTTGAGATGATGATCAGGAATTAAAATGCGGCCCGGGACTCTTTACTTGAGTTGAGGAGTCGCTTTAATACTCACGCTCTGCCTCATCACTGTTCTGGACTGGCGCTTCTTTGCGTTTCCTCAGGCTAGTGTCTAAGTGACTGCAAGCACTACCCACACACACACACACACACGTATGTCAGTCTGTGCTGAAAGCCCTGCAGAGAAATGCCTATTAACTGGACTTCGACCTTTGCCTTGTTGATCTTGTGGAAATCTACCGTATTTGCTAAAAGGTATCTTATTAACGCTTTCCCTTTTCAGTACTAAAACACACTAACTAGTAAAACAGTGGTGGTATAACATTATATCATTACATCCATGACAGGATATGACATCATCCTTGACAAGTTTATGAAATGTTAACATCACTGTTACAATGCAGAGTTCACGTAAAGTCCTGACGTGCCGTATGAAGCGATTCGCGCTTTGTTCACACTGAGACCTCGGCTTTGCCAGTTGCTGTTTGACTGGACGTGCTACTTCAAGCTTTATAGCATCACGGCTTATCAGGAGATGAGTGTCTAACTTCCAGATCCACACACACTTAGAAAACTCTTGGCTTGAACTGTGACCACTGCCTTTATTTTAATCCTATACTGTAAGAGTTAAAGAGGTGAGGGTGCCTCGGAGGGTGCCTTTTTTAAATTAATTAATTTTTTTTTTAAATATTGAGATTTAAAAACAGATAAGGTAAAGATAAAAAAGAAGTTAAAAAAAAAATGATCCATTATACTGCATGAAAGAGCAGCCAAGGTCAAACACACACATCGAAAGATTAACCTGCAGGATTTTAGAAAAAAAAAAAAAAAAAACACTGAACAAAGAACAATCAGATTTATCTATTATTAATTCCTTATGAGACAACAATATCACACTTAAATCCAAGGCCTAATCAGTTATTGATAAAGCACATTATTCAGTAGCTGCCATAACTTATTCAGTAATTATAGTAAAATAAATAGTAAAAAGTGTAAAAGAAGAGAGGAATATCTGGGCCTACTGAGGAAGAGATTAAATCTTTACTTTTAATGCGAATTCTGCTATGCTCTATTCTCATATTTTTTTTTATTTTAATTAACATTTCTATTTAACATTTTTATTTATTTAAATATTTTAGATGTATTTTCTATGAAGAATAATTTTAGAATAAATGTAATGCAAGTTATTATTATTATTACTATCATCACCATTATTATTATTATTACTACTACTACTACTATTACATGTCTGCATGTTGTCATCTCTCCATCTCTGATGCTACTTCCTGTGTGTGTGTGTGTGCGCGCGCGCGCGTGCGTGTGTGTGTGTGCACGCACATCATTCTCGGGTTCAAACTCTGGTCATTCTGCATCATCTCCGTCACCTTAGACATGTGCAACAACCTGCAAGCCATCGCAGCCACTCGTCAGGGAAAACGCTCCAAAAGAAAGAAAGGGAAAAAAAAGCCTCTCCTCCTCTGGAATATTCACGCACGTCTGAGAGGCGACACTTTCGCACGTCCCAAAGCGCTGCCGGTGAAGGTCTGACATCAGGAGGAGTATGGAGGTGTGTAAACATGAGGCGTGGAGTTCGCCTGTAGGAACTTCTGACTGGTTGCTCGTGTTGATTCGATCGATATGCGCTCACCTGTGCTTGACAGCAGATTAATATTAATCTCGGACAGTGCCAAGGGAGATTTATGCTGCTTCTCTGACCAGAAGCTAATCCTGGTGGAAGTACAGCGGATGCTGAAGCCTCGGCCTCACTGTCACTTTATAAACACAGAAAAGGGCATTTAAAGTAAAGTCGAGACTCAGACATGGTTAAGAAGGCCACCAATTCAGTACGGCGTAATTTACAGCCGTTTTAATGCGAGACAATGTTTTGTGCAAACAGCTCTAAGGAGGCTGACTAGCCACGCCTCCTTCTTTATGACTGGCACAGTGGCCATGCCTCCTTTAGGACTGACTGGCAGAGGCCACACCTTCTTTATGACTGGCACAGAGGCCACGCCTCCTTCTTTGGACTGAATGGCACAGTGGCCAAGCCTCCTTCTTTATGACTGACTGGAACATGGCCACACCTCCTTCTTTATGACTGACTGGCACAGTGGCCACACCTCCTTCTTTAGGACTGGCACAGAGGCCACGCCTCCTTTATGACTGGCACAGAGACCACACCTTCTCCTTTAGGACTGACAGCACAGAAGACGTGTCTCCATAACTAGGATTGACTGCCATAAAGGCCACACCCCCATCTGTAGGAACGGATACGATCTTGAATAACACTTCTATGACATTTTGGTGAAAGATATTTATATTCAAAAATTTAAATATAAACAAAGCTAACACACTTTTCCCTTTTAGTTTGATTTCCTGCAATAAACTACAGTATTTATGCTATATTCAATTCAATTCAGTTTTATTTGTATAGCGCTTTTAACAATGGACGTTGTCACAAAGCAGCTTTACAGAAATAAATGGATTCAAAAAATATATTGTAGCTATGTGAATTTATCCCTAATGAGCGAGCCAGTGGCGACGGTGGCGAGGAAAAACTCCCTGAGACGATATGAGGAAGAAACCCTGAGAGGAACCAGACTCCAAAGGGAACCCATCCTCATCTGGGTGCAACGGATAGTGAGATTATAAATAACTCCCTTCTATTATTGTGTACTACATGGACAAATAGTGCAATTGTGCAACCAGTGGTTAAAATCTATCCACCGTCCACTGATGGAGTCCTGAGTATGAAGGCGCTCGTGGCAACTGCAGCCCCAAAGCCACCACAGCAATCGCAGTCCCAAGCCATTACAGTACAGCTCTCCATATGTGATCCCCAAGCCATCTCCACGGCCGTCCATATGGGGCCACCCCCAGCAGCAGCGAGCGAACTCAACCGATGAGAACTCCAACCAGAAGTAGGGAATCAGGACGGGTCAGGCAGGTCCGGGGAGCAGAAGGGGTCAGGATCACTGGCATCTCAGAAGTAGCATGTGTAGCTCGACAGAGAGTGACGGAGAAAGAGAGGGAGAGAGAGGGAGAGATTGTTAGGTAAGCTTTTGTCCCCTAATGGTTAAGGACAAGTTAAGTTGTTCTACAAAACAAGCAGTAGGGGTTGTTATTTTTTTATTGAACTTATTTTTAATGATTAACAAATGATCATTGGAAGTGCAGCAAACAAAATAACTTTCACTAATTAAACACATATTTAAATGCTAATGAAATACACTAAATAATTAAATATTTCCCGGAAACAAATAACATTAATAAGATGTAATTTAATTAGCTTTGATTCATTATTTAAAGGTCGATAATGAACTAAAGCCAAGTCCCTGGGTTTAAACCTTATCCATGGCATTAGCTCAAGCTTAACTGTTAACGACTTATTTTTATTCATAGATTAATTTGACTGTCATTAATGCAGGTGCTCTCTATTTTGCTTGTTTAGCTAATTATCGGCGAAAACTCACTTAAAACCAATCTTAACTACTCTACTGATATACTAATATACTTCAGCCCTAAAAACTAGTAAACTAAATAACTCTAGTAAACTGGTTGGATTTTATGATGCAATAACATTTGCCCGTCACATTTTCAGTAGTAAATAAAATTCTTACGAGGAACCACTCTGTACCCTGAAATTAATTCAATATATTCAAATATTAATTCAAAGGATTCAAACACTTGTCACTCAGTTGCTGGAAAATAATCAGCAACGGAGCGGTGTGATGAAGCTGAGTTACTGTTACCACCACAAAGTCGATTATTTTCCTCTAGCCGCACGTCCCGAAGCGTTTTATTCCTTTCATATACTCACAATATATTATTTATCATTTATTTATTTAAAGGACACTCCGTACTTACATATTTATGTTTTACAGTTACGTTTAATGCCGTGAAACATCGGCAAAACAAGACTTATAGCTGCTGTGAACAGTTGCTCCCTCACCAGTCTCTCTTTTTTCTTCTCCATCTTGAAGTTAATAAGACAAACAAACTAAAAAGCACAGCTCATCGTGTCCTCAAGAAAGCAAAGAGTAGACTCTTCCGTCTTGAAGATGTCGGAAAACTTTGGCGCCTTATCTTTGACTGTTAAACAGCACCGGCACTGGAGACTCCTTCCATAAATGTTAAACGTGTCTTAACAGAAAACTCATTCGTTTATCGTACAAACCCCTGTGAATGAGCTGTTACTATAGAAACGATAACTCGTTAATATAAACCCGGCCCGAGCTGCCATTACAGAAATTCACAAAGGTTATTTTAGAGTGATTAACAATTTCTGTGAAAGTTCCATCTGGTAAAGAAAGTTCGAGTCAGTTTGTGTTTGTGTGTTTTTTTTTTGTTTTTTTTACAGTTTTGCTCCAGGAGGACCGAAATTAAAAACCAGCCATTGCGAGTCATTTTTGAACGCGATAAGCGCTAGATATTTCTTTGACGCGCTCCCACACCCAACCCGAAACCATCGAGAACAAACACCAGAGATCCTCAGCTTCTTTTTTTAAATCCCAGGGCTCAGCTTTCATAATGACACATCCATAATTTATCCACTGGGACAGCATGTCATCAACAGCTCGGTCGTTAATCAGTGGACTCATCAGTTTCTGATGGACTTTAGGATGAATAAGCAAACTTATATGCTGGATATTTGTGTGTGCGTGTGTGTATGTGTGTGCGTATATATTAATATCTAGATTCTTTATTAAACAGCAATTACCCCCAAGTGCACCTTCAGCATGTCAGGTAAATTAGAAGATAATGAATTGCAAATTAATCGTGTGAAATGTAGTGAAAAGCAATTAAAACATAAGCGCGAGTTTTAATACCACCTGAGATCGCTTTTGCCTTGGGAAAATGGAAATAAACAAACAGACAGGTGAGCATAAGGGCGCACGACGTCCACCGTCGACTTGTTTTGGACAGCTGAAGCACTCAGGGAAAAATAGTTTTATTAAAGTGAACACAGCGCCAGAAGGCGTGTGCGGTTAATGAAATGACTGGAGTAATACTCGGAAGGAAAGGTCAGTACAAGGTGAGCGCGAGGCTGGAGTCAATCGACGCCGCTGCGCGTTATGAGTTACGAGTCGTCACCTTTTTTTTACGCCTATTGTTCGAACCAATATGGCAAATGGGCTCCATGTACCGAGATTAAGTCTCGAGTCACTCATGTTATTGCTCGTATATATGCAGATTATGGAAAGGCTTCTACTCACCAATCTGAGGCAAGACTGACTGAGCTACCATTTAATACCATCAAATAAAGGCCTCAGAGACATTCTGGCTCCCTTTTTAAATCCTTGTTATGACAGTTATTGTATATACAGTCATTCTAAGACGCTTTTTTCAAATTGATATCCGATTCAATAGTATGCGGTAAAAGTGACCTTCACCCAACAGCACAACGTGACAATTTAGAAGATCAATTCTGGCTCTAAAAATCACTATAGTCTCCCGCTTGTATGTCTGCAAGATGCTTTTAATTTTGAACGCGGGTTTTGCGGGCCATAGGTTTGACGCGCCTGATCTACACCAAGGCTAAAAAGGTTGTCCAAAGACAAAGGACATGGTTATGGTCATGTGATGAAGCAAAAAACAAAGCCGCCGAGCCTGAAGAAGCGTTCGGATCATGACAGACCCGGGAACAAACAATTCCGTAAATAAAGGCATCAAGCATTAATTTAATACACTGCTTATGTAATTGAATCTCACACTCATTTATCCTGCGAGGCATCTCATCCGTGCGATGGTATGCTAATTTAATTAATTTAGTTTGATTCAATCAACATTTTTTTTTTTTTTTCGCTGGGCTCAACTTCCCTCGACTTCCCTTCGCAGGTCTGAGCAATGAGAGTCGGATGAAAAATAAATTTCCGTGCCTCCCTCATTGGTTATTTTTCTAATTCTCCACCTGGCCGTCATCCAAAATGTCCCTCAAACGTGATGTGTTGTGAATGGTGCCATCTTCTGGATCTGCTGTAAGGAGGAGGATTTTTTAGCACTGGATAATGGGCTGGTCCAACACACACCCACACACACACCCACACACACACACACATCACTCAACACAACATGCACTCCATACCCTTCATTCTGATCTTTAAAACCCTGCCAGAACTGTATATCGAGAAAAAAAAAAGAATCTGATGGATTTTATTTGGTGGTCCAATTACGCCTCTTTTTTCAGCAGGGAAAGGAAAAAAAAAAAAAATGTGGGCCAGCTTCCAGAATGTTCAGTGGAGGCGATGTGTGGCACGAGCCGGGCTCCGGTAGAGAGTTATAATAAATTACTGCGATTCCCGAGGAACAGGTGGCGCGCTGTCTGCTGAAGCACAACGAGCCGTATTTACCTCTTCAACTCGCCCTGCCGAGCGCACGCTCACCATCTTATTGCTTTTTATTTATATCCATATGGAGTCGCACATATTTTAGCTGAAAAGTCTGGGAGCGCTAAAATTACAGCATGTTTGGATTTGTTGCAGTGAAATGACTCAATTATACAGAACTGCTCCTCTTCGGAGAGCCCCAAAGGTTCACAAATAGCCCTGCTTTTACAGCAACAACAAACAATACACCATTCTGCAGCACGGGTGGACAGATGTCTCGTCTGTAACTGTGTACCACCACGTAGCTAATAACCTAGCGTAACCGTGGGAATGGCTGGAAGGGGCGGGGTTTGGATTGTACATGGGCATGGGGCCGTTATTTGCTCCCCTGTATACTGTATATCTTTTTTTTTTTTTTTTTCCTGGCCATTCAAAAATGTAAATTATCATTCAACTACCTTGAGTTATTTATCTATTTAGTATACCAATTTACAATTAACATACATTCTTATTTTAGTATTACTATAGTTTTCATTTCCTTTTTTATTTAAAGTTATGTTTAATTACTATTTAAAATGTCTATTATTAATATTATTATTATTACTATTATTATTACTACTGCTACTACTACTACATGCATGTGCTGTGATACAGGATACAGTGTCCTCAAAGGTGCTTTAATTTAATTAAATTGTTAATTTGGCATTTTATTTATAGCATTTTAGTACTTAATATTTTTGAAATTTTGTCTTCTTAGTAGTGTTATTTACTTATTTACTTGCTAATTTGTATTTTATGTACTTATTTACATACTTACATATTTACTAAATTACTTGCTTATGTACTTATTTACTTAATTTACTAACTCATTTTCTTAGCAGCCTATTTACATACTTAATGTGTGTACTTAATTGCTTAATTTACATACTAACCTATGTACTTCTTTTTAGTGCACTTAAATTTACTTAACTTATTTACATACGTATTTACTTAATATAGGTACTCACTAACTTGCTTATCTTAATTACATACTTACACATTTATTTACAGACTTTTGTACTTAATTTACTTACCAAGTTATTTACTTATAAGCACTTGTCAGCGTGCTGAAACATTTTAAAAAGAGCTTTTTCTTGTTTTTTCTTTTTTGTTTTGCACATTCGGGGATACCGTACGTTTTCATATAAACTGCTACAGGAAGTCGTGGCTCAGTAATTAAGGCGTTGACCTACTGGTCAGATGGTTGCGAGTTCTTTGCCAAGCTGTCATCACTGGAGTCGTGAGAATTGCCTTTAACCCTCATCTGCTCATCTCCGCTGTACTTTGCTTTGGATAAAAGTGTTTGCCAAATGATTAAAAAGTAGGTGTATCACTACTTCCGTACGCTCTCTAAATTCATGGTCAGTTTTACTGCCATCTACTCCAGTATGTAGAAGCAAAGTCAATCAATTTAAGGAATCTGTTTTTAAACCAAGCTCAGTGCCAGGTTATACGCACTGCTGATTAACTCAAACCCACAAAGACACCAGGCGGCCGTGTGGAAACAGATTTAAAACCGAATTATAAATAAAAATCCTCACTGCGGCGAATTTTTCAACATAAAACTTTGAATTGCACGTAATTTACCATTAAACAGCTCAAAAGATAATTAGATGGCTAATTAGATATTTGCCGTAAATGCAGTCTACCCAGATGCGCTGTAATTAAAATTAAGAAGGCTTCATTAAAAAAATTTGAAGTTTCCCACAAGACAGCTATACACACACACACACACACACACACACACCAAAACATCCAACCTCCATTTTATATCTAACCGGCATATACAGTAAAACGTTTAACCACTGCATTGGTTACTGTATTCTTAGTTATGACAGCAGGGAAAGTAAAGCCCTATTCGGACGAGATTCGTTTCCCTAAGTGACATCTGTGCTAACTTTTTTTTTTTTTTTCCCCACACGTCTCCTCCGTGATAAAGCTTCACCTCAAGATACAACGAAACGAACACAGGTGGGATAATTATACGCAGGTCGTTTTGTGTGCTAACCCAGACGATCGGGACAGAAACGGTCATGTGATCAGCTTTGTGTATTTGGCATTTAGCATTTAACGTCAGATAACTGAAGAACTTGCATTGTTACAGCTGCTAGAAAATTAAACATTGCATTATATGCCGTGTTTTGTTTTGTTTTTTCAACCTGTAGCTAACATTGAAAACTCCCCTTTAATCAGCCTTGTGTTATTTTTACTGATATTGTACTGATATAACTATACTCTTATTTTGCATTTGTATTTTATCTTACAACAGATTTTTAACTGCTTTTTAAACAGCTAAATATAAAGGCTCAGTTTCAGTTGGTTTCTAGGAGTCTTTCTGAGGTCACTAATATACCGTGGCGAGAAGACACAAAAATTTAAATTTTTTAATTTAATTTAAAAACACTAATTTAAAATGTCGAAAATTTCCTGGCCCTACTTTGCATGTGCCATTATTTATGCAATAATTTTGTAAATAACCTACAACACGGCCACCAACTGCACACTGATTCCACGAGCAGATTTGCCTCCTTTACCTTCAGTAAATCGAAAATATGCTTTAATTAAAACATCCAGCAACTTTGCACTGATTTTTGTCATCAGCTAGGTCGCTGTGCATGCAGTTAGCCTGTCACCTGAGTAAAGGCTAATCATTGCGACAGGTGCCCCTCCTGTGTCGCAGTTGTGATTTCCCATCATACCGTTCTCTCCCGTTCAGATCAGCTGACTGGGCACTGCAAAGTGCATTAAGCCTGCTAATGCCATGCTGCTCTCCACAGAGTCCTGAGCTTCCTGCTGTGCCGGTGCTCAGGGGAAAAAATATCTCCCTTCATTCAGTGTACTCCTGTAACCTGTTATCCAAACTCGCTAGTGCTGGGGAAATGCCACAGATGGAGGCGGGGGACTGCGTAGGGGATTATTTGGGTGATGTAGTCCTGTGGTGTTCTACATCAGGAAGCCATTTTAGGTGCCACTGGAGAGGGAGTTACACAAGTTGTCAACACTTAAGTGCAGCTTTTGTCTTTGGTTTGCTTTGGAAAAACATGGTGGCATTTCCGAGATAACACATTTCCCTCGTGCTGCTGCTGCTGCTGATGAGTCTTTAGTTGAAATTGTACTGACTGTTCCAGACTGCATAAAGTATTATACCCTCCAGTTCTCCAGTTGTTCCTCTTTATGTTGAATCCCAGAACAGTGTGTTTCCATCAGAAAGGGTTCCAAGCTAGAACAGATTTAGAAGGCTAACACTTAACTATAAAAAGAATCCCTTGCAGAACCTTAAAAAAAAATCACCTATGCATTGATTATAAAATAATATAAAAAGGTTAATAATGTACATCATGTTTATAATCTAAGGTAGTCGTTTTGGTGGTCAGGATAGCCACGTCTGTGCAACCAAAAATTTATTAATTAATCACCCCAAACCATGTGGCAAAATGTGGTCAGATGAGACCAATTCCGAAAGGTATAATTCCATAATTCCAAAAGGTATGTTTGGTGCAAAAAAAAAAGCACATCACCAAAAGAACACCATACGCACGGTGCAGCATGGTGGTGGCAGCATCACGCTTTAGGGCTGCTTTTCTTCAGGCACAACTGGGGCTTTTAACAAGCTGGAGGGAATCATAAATAGCTACAAATACCAGTCGATTTCATTTCATTACCTTCATGTGTCTGCTAGTAAGCTGATGATGAAAAGGAATTTCACTTTTCAGCATGACAATGACCCAAACAAAGTATTAGTTTATGGGGTTTGCACACTTATGCAACCAGATTACTGTAAGTGTTGTGAAAATCGATGATCAGCTGAACATAAAGTGGAATCTTCACCTCTATGTACTTTCAATGGCTTTAGATTTAATCTGGTGCCTCCCAATATCTTGATGTATCACAGTGGCTAGGTCAAGAAAACACAACTATGCTAATTCCGATAGTCAGTTTTATTTATTAAAAAAAAAACAAAAAAACACAGCCACAGTAAAATGATCAACGCCTGGGGTCTGAATGCACTATAAAAGTGTTAATCATTACAGCTGTACAAGTTCAAGAGAATAAAAACAAATGTGAATTTCAATCCTGTATAGGTGCTTTAATTAACAAAGACTACAAATCTCCACCCAAGTTTTATCTGTTCATCGTTTTTAAAGAGCCAATCTTTACGATGATGGAAATTCAGTTAGCCTTCGAGTCCTGAAGATACCAGGATGTCTGTCAGGAAGGTGTGTAGCTCATATGTATGACAGAATCGATGGTGTTTGATTAATATTTATGCTTTCGGAGTCCCGAGTTTAACCAGACATACATCAAATCAGAATCTATTGATGTTCCTTAATAAAAATGTAAATTCCAAGGCCTTCGTGTTGTAGACCGAAGCACTTCCAATGATAGCCTCGCATGCAGCTAGGACACTTTTAGTAAGCAAACTTGGTCATGCACATCTGCCATTATGAAGCAGCTAGCAAGAGTTTCTCATCTCTTGCTAGCGGCACAAGGGGGCTTTCAGGTCAGTAAGCACTTAAATCAAAGCCAGGGTGATTCGCAGATGTGTTTGGTAAAACATGCCACCATTAGCATACGCCACAGATCATGTTAGCTTCTCGTTACTTGAGATGACAAGACCATCACGTCACTATATGAATCAGGATGAATCCCGAGAGCTGTCAGGATCTGATAAAGGTCCTCATCTGGATGGGAGCCATCTATTCTACGGACTCGGCAGCGCTCTCAAACAGCAGCCTTGACCTTTCGCTAATTGTTTGATAGCACAACAGCTTAGCTCTAATTAGCCGGGGCTGCACTGGTCGAGAGGACAGCCAAGGGTCAGACCGAGAGCCTAGCATATGGCATGGAGTTAGAGCACAGCACCTGCATTCATGTAGCCATCAATTACGCCAGCATCCAATTACACACCCCTGTCCAGTGAGGTTTAACACGCACATTTCTGGTAATGAAAGTCAATTATTTTTGTCCACATCAACTGTTTCAACACTATGCAGATAACTGACAGACCAATCCTTTGAGAAAGGAAAAAAAACCTAACATAATTTCTTATTATTCAAATTACATTTCTGTATTTCACAGCATTTTAAATTTATCCTATGTGTCTGTATGTACCCTCTAAGACACTCCGGCTTCTCTAAAACTTCATGGTGCAAGTTTCATCATTAGCTAGCAGTGCAGTTTCTATTAAAAGATTCAGCCTGACCCTGCAGATACAAGTCTGCACCTGGACTCTCTCTCTCTCTCTCTCTCTCTCTCTCTCTCTCTCACACACACACACACAGTATATATAGCTGCAAGCAAAGATAATCAGGGTCCAAGCACTACTGGGTATTTATTAACACTATTTTTGGCAAAATTCTGTCGCATCATGAACATTTTTCTCTTTTAATAAGAGCAACAGCGAATTTTACTTTTAACAAAAGCAGTAGATGTCCCAATTTTCCCCTAATCGGCACAAGATTTCACATTGTAGCGCCCTCTAGAGGCCGAGGAAACAAAACGCAATATAACGCAAGCAGAATAATTACGCAAGATTATATGTATACAGGTATGCAAGTAAGTAAGTAAACGCAGATAAATACATAAATAATTAAATAGAAATAATAAATAAACTAACCCAAATAGACATTTTAAATAGTTAAAGGATGCAAGTCAAGTCAAGAATCTATACCAGTTGCATTAAATTAATTTGGGATAAAAATTCTTTCCGGTGATACCGTAACAACTTCCTTAAATAGGAGCATTGCCTGACAACATTAAAAGTAGAACAGTTCAATAAAATGTGCTTGTAAGTCAGGAAGAAAAATCAAACAGTAGGGTTCCAGCTCCTGCAGTGCTTGGACCCCTTCAAAAAAAACAAGCAGAAGGGCCTTCTCGAAGCAATTATGCACTTATATAGTCTATTCTGTTATATATTCATAATCACAAAATTATGCTTTTAGATCAGCCTTGCTTAGTCAATGCAAATGCAATTATGTCATTGTTAGTGAAGCCAGTGCTAAACTGCATGTGGTTAAATATAGTCATATAAAAGGAGAAAAACAAGAACAAAAGTTAGAACAAAGCCATAGTTCAGCGACTCTGCTTTTCAAAACAGGAACCATCTTGGCTTTTATAGCAGATCCTCCATTGGAAAAGTAATTTCAATTAGAGGTATAACGATGTATTGTGCTGCAAAAATGTGACCATGTGCATTGTGGGAATGTGCGATTTACATCGTGGAAAATCAGTGTTCTGTTAAAATTATTCATCTACTGCAATTGCACCCAAAATACAGTACTGTATTTTTTATGAGTTATATTCATTTTGAATAATATTATTAAATATCTTTAGAGTAAAATATCGTATTTAGCGCCAAAATCAAATATTCTCTCCACGTAAGCTCCATGTGACTTCTTCCTGTCCTGCTTTCTGATTCAGTCAGTGTGCATGTGCAGAGATATGAGGATGAATAATTGACACATCTGGAGCCTCATTTGGTATTCCGGACACAGCCGCTTGGCTCATCACCTGACAGCGAGGGGAGAATCTCCCTTCATCACCCCCAGAGATGAGGATCAAAGGTTCCTCATGCAGATCAACTGCAAGCCCGACATGTTTTATTAATCAAAGCTGGCCATTTATAGGATTACACCTACACCTACCCAGTGGGCGGGGTCAGATGAAAATGGAGCGATCG
The DNA here is from genome assembly GCA_037576675.1 of Pangasius sanitwongsei. Classification (NCBI taxonomy): domain Eukaryota; kingdom Metazoa; phylum Chordata; class Actinopteri; order Siluriformes; family Pangasiidae; genus Pangasius; species Pangasius sanitwongsei. The sequence goes on from CM075029.1 coordinate 1,948,830, forward strand.
GCGAGTAGGTAATTAGCCTTTTTTTTTTAAACAAGATTGTTTGCCTTAGTCGTTAGTGAGTTAAATGCAGAAAACCAAGCTGTTAGTGTCTGTGGCCGTGGCAAAAACTGTGGCATTTTCATGACAGCTCTCATTGTGACGTCGCTTCTTGTTTTCTGTCTTTGCTTTAGCTGTTGGCGGACTCCATGTGACTAGTTTAATCAGTGACAAAACAGAAAGAATGCTATTAATCAGAAGGAGCCCTATTAATCAACACATTAATAGTCTAGAATACTAAACAGAAGGAACCCTAATCAGCCAACACATTATTAGCCAGCAGCACTGCTACAGCAATTTTAGTCTTAGGAACATTAAGGTAAGCATTTCTACAATGTTAGATTTTGTCTCTTTATTAACAACTTTAATAGATTGTGAAGGATACTATTATGATTATGATTATAGCGGCTGTTTTAAGAACATTGCAGGAATGCTTTTATAACGTTCCACTCTAACCTTCTTGGAACCTTTAAAATACTTACTAGAAGCAGACTACATTACAATCATAACCAGGCAGCTGCCCAGCAAATTAAGCTAGCCAAGTGACTAGCACTGTTGGGAAGTTGGGAAAGTGCAGTTATAGGAAACTAATCAACAATGATGGGTTGTGATGAAGCGGAGTTACTGTTACCCCCCTGAAGATGATATTCCTAGATTCCTAGACAGGGCGTCCTGGAGTGCTTTACTCCTCTTAAACCACAGCATTTATCAACACTAACAATGTCATTATATATTTAAAAAAAAACATCCTTTTTATCTATTTATAGTTACATTTAATGTTGTACAATGTCCATAGCTTGCACTGTAACAGCTATAAACAGTCATTCCTTCACCATCCTCTTTCTTCTCCCCCTTGAAGTTAATAAGAATAAAAAAAAAAAAAAAAGCAGCTTGGCATGTTAGAGAAACTGCAAAACAAACTCCCCTGTCCTGAAGACGTCGGAAAACTTACAGTTACAGCTTTACCTCTGACACTGGTGACTCCTTCCATAAATGTTAAACAACTCCTAACAGAACTTAATCATATAAATGACTACACACTCGTCAACTTGGAGAGTCCATGTACAAGTTGTTACTATAGAAACTATAACATAATCCTGTGATATAAATCTGTTGCAGCGGCACTATTAGAATATTAATCAACACCTTCTGTCCAATCAGACTGAAGAATTTAACAGCAGTGTTGTACATGTGGCAATAAAACCTGTGGGATTGTTGCACAATTTAACAAGAAGCAGGAGAATTAATGGAACCCGATAGCTGTAGATGATAATGATATCAATAGGAGTAACTTGTTTTGTCCTTTTTTTCTTTCAGGTCTACGCATGGACTCAGCTGCCGATTCATCTTGGCCCTCAGCAGCAGGTGCAACAGTGCAGACGTTGGCACCGGCTCTGCAGTAGTGAGCCAACGAGCTCTCTGAGGTAAATTCAGTTACAGAAGAAGCTATTAAAATAACCCCCATCCACCTAGAGCTTTTCAAAATAATGTGATTTATTGCTGTTTCTTTTTTTTTTTTTTTAATTCCATGTTTAAAAGGTCAAAATAGAAAACATGAAAACAGTGTTTTTAAGGTCTGCCTTTATGTACATGTTGCTTAAGGTTTACAACAAATGGATACTGTTTTAAAGCCTTGCGTTACTGTTCACTGTAGCTCATGACTTGTTGGACAACTCATAAGACAAATGATAGGAAAAAATAAAGACATCAACCTGAGTTATACTGCAGTTTGTTCGTTTTAATAGGTTCCAGTGTTACCAAGGAGGTTTAAGAGTACTCCACACTTTCTATAAAAGGCTCTATAATGATGTATGAATACATTCATAACATACTATGAACAAGTTAGTTTATTTAAAGTTTTACATCACCAGTGCTAAACAAATTCAGAGCACTGTCTACGTACATCATATTTACAATAACCTAATGTGTTTCACTTCAAAGACAAAAACAGTGTTTATACAGAAATATAGAAAGACTGAAAGAAGAAAGATTTGCCCGAATGAACACTGACTAGATTAACATGGACGCCTGTTTCCCACTCATCTGCTCATTTGATCAGTGAGAGCTCCGCTGTGCCGCATCCCTCACGTGACTGATTAATCCTAATGCTGCTCTTCAGACCAGCGAGTTGAGCTAAGCAAAATGCTGCTTCGTTTTCAAACATACACACGAATTACACTAACAAAATACTGACCCTTCATCTGTGATGGATATGTAATTCATTGTAATCTGTATTTCATTAAGGAGTTCAGAAATACTGAAAAAGAACAAACAGGAGGACGGTGTGTAAATGTGATGTATTCTCAGACCTACCCACAAAATTTAGCCAACAACAACAAGGTCAGCAAAGTCCCTACTCCAGCTCCACATGGTGCTAGCCTAGCAACATAGGTTTTACAGATTCCTGCTAATATCTTGGGTGACCTACATGCTCTGAGGACAGATTAGAATAAACCATGAACAACTAATGGAGAAAAAGACAACCAGCTGTCGACCCAGATAAAAACATGAACACAACCTCAATACGAAAAGTAATGGACAGCGTAAACACTAACGCTCTTCACCAAGACAATGATGCAGCACTCAGCAAGGGACAAGATGAGATCCCAGGTCATCTTCTAATGAAATCCTCATCCACCTCACCTCAATGAACCAGCAGATAGTATCCCAAAGCATGACTTTGTCTCAACCTGGCCTATCTGGCAAAACATTGGCCATAGGAGGAGAAAGAGAGAGGGAAAGAAAAAAGAAAGAAAAAAAAAGAAAAAAGCACTCATGGCATGGCTACGCAGCTCCAGTTTTAAAGATGAGACAGAGTCCCATTCTCACAGTCCAGGACCAGGCACTCAACACTCCAGAAGAACATACTAAAAGCAGCCAATGCAAGATGCAGGATGTGCAAGAAAGCAAAGGAACACGTTAGCCACAGAGCTGCTTGTTGCACGATGCTTGTACCAAGTGAGTACACTCAGACACAAGGTGGACAGCTACATACTGGACCACGTGCAAGCACCGGGGAGTACAATTTCCTGTATGAATGATAGAAATGAATTAGACAATCATTTGGGACATGCTTATTGTCACTGACTGGCCGATTCTAGCAAACAGTCCTGATATAGTGCTTCACAATTGAGAGAGGACTTGCCTCCTGACCAACAGTGCCATTCAGGAGACAGAAAAGCTCAGCAAACAAGCATCTATAAATCATGAGGCACAAGGCAACAACTTGAACCTCAAAGGCAGTGAGCTCACGTATGCCACATGTATGCCACAGTGAAGGAAAGACCAGCACCAGGACCAAATTTGCCACCAAAAAGCCTGTGTAGACAAGGAGGATTCTGGAGACCATAGAATCCTACAGAAAGGCGCTAGCTATCCTGAACAAACTTAACAAAACAAAAGGTGTCACTACATGCCAGGTTCACTTGAAGGCTGATTACATCACTTGAAATTACAAGAGGTTGTACAGTCAGACAGAAAAATACATGAAAGAACCACCTTCTTATCCACAAGTTTCTGGCATGGAATCCTCAAGGACAACATCACACATAAGGCATCTTGGACGGCACAAGAGAGGAAGCATGAGCACATAATCCCTGGTTTATAAACAGACTTAACAGTTGACAAAATAGCCAAGATCAAGTAGACCTACCATTTAATCACCTGGGCCAGACAAGCTTTAAAACTTCTAGCTTAAGCAGCAGTCCACCCTGCACAAAGAGCAATGAAGAGATCCAAGAAGCATTCCTGAGTGGTTTACATCTGGAACCGACTTCCTACCCCACAAAGGTAAGGACACAATAGACCCCAAGAACCATCACCCAATCACCTGCTTACTGACAATCTACAGAGTTCTCACGGCTGCACCGTCAAACTGCATATGCGACCACTTACTGAACAATGGACTCCTCCCAGATGCAAGGACGCAAATGTCAGCTATTGGTCAGTAAAATGATTGTAGCAGTAGCAAAGAAGCTACATGGCATGGGTTGAAAAGAAGGCATTTGACAGTTTTGCCCCATACCTGGTTAGTCGCAGACATGGAGATGTATTGAGTTCACAGTGATGACTAATTCTCTAAAAACATCAATGAGATAGCAGAAGACTAAGAAACATCCATCACACAGGAGGCCACATTAGGACAGGAAGCATCACCAACTTTCAAGGCAACTCCTTGTCTCCCTTGTTGATGTCAACAACATCATAATGGAGTTTAGTCTAGGCAAATGTGCCTCTATGGAGTACTAAGGAGTACCATCATCAGCTTCATCACGTGCTCAAGACAGAGTTGAGCTCAAAGAACAAAGTCACAGCTATCAACACCTTGGCTGCACCAGTCATGGCCTATAGATTTGGCATAGTTGACTGGCTTAGACACTACTTAAATTCTAGTTATATGCCAGAACACTTCTTTAAGGAGATGTAGTTTAAACAGCAGAAGACCACAGCTCACATCATCCAGAGCCAGCTCAAGTCCAGCAATGAGAAGGAGAAACAGACCTGCTCAAGAGCAAACCAATGCATGGACAATTCTACAGAGAAGGACAAAATGAAGCATCCATGGCATGGCTACGCAGTTCCGGTTTTAAAGATGTAGCAGAGTCCCATTATCACAGCCCAGGATCAGATGCTCAACACTCTGTACCACCAGAACATACTGAATCAGCTAGTCGACATGCAACAACACCGAACAACACAGTCACCGAGTTGCTGGTAGCACGATGCTTGCACCAAGTGAGTACACTCAGACACAAGGTGGCCAGCTACATACACTGGACCATGTGCAAGCACCTGGGGGCACAAGTGCCTGACAAGTACCATGGGCACGTCTCAAAGTCCTTACCAGCAATTAGACAATTATTTGGGATATGCCTATTGCCACGCAATTCTTGAAAACAGTCCTGACAGTGCCTCACAATTGAGATAGGACATTGAGATAGGACATGTTTAAGGGTTAGTTCAAGATGTAATGTTTTACGATTGTCACATTGAGCACTTCGTTGCACTTCAAGCCGAGGTACTGCCCAGATAAATGCCACAAACTCATTTGGACCTGAGCAAAGATAGCTAGCTAAACATGTCCATTATAGACAACACCTCAATAAAAACATGAGCTAGATATCTAGCATTAGCTAGCTAGTTTCTAGATGTAGATTTTAGGTGAGCTATGTAGGTTTGTTAAAGCAATACAAATCAGGCATGTTAGCTAACTAGCAAGCTAAGCCTGTTACATTCTTAGCACACCAACTCCACTGATATGATAGCTACTTAGCTGAGATAAAAATGGGCACCGCAAAGACAGAGCACCTCAGACCATAATTATCCCTCTTAAATGCCTGTAACCACAACCGTCTTCTGTTAGCTTGTGAACGTGTCCGATTTAAAAAAATCAATATACTCGCTATGTTTGTTGCGACCAGGATGCTGGCATCAGAGTGAGATGTCTCACTCAGAAGTCTGGACTGGTTGATCACAGCAGGGCTTCCCAATGGATGAATTATGTATTTGCTTATTGCATGCTGGGTAGTTTTGCTACACTGAGTGAAAACTGGAAAGTGATAACAAATCATGAATTCTGTTGAAATGCTAACATTAAGCCATGCTTAATGCAACAGAATATGACATACCATGACAAATAACGTATTCTAGTTTTATACCAGGAACGCTCCTTTAAAGGTCAAACTACATTTGACGTAAGGATGGATTGCCAGCATTTTTATTGCAGTTTACATCATAAACAGCAGATGGCTCTAAAAATTTATGAAAACTGGTGCTAGAACTCATCTTTCATACCTTTGTGTCTTCTTGTAGAGTTTTTGTTTGGGGTAGATGACGTGGTCGTATTTGCTGATCTTGCTCAGATACACAGTGTTGGGGCAGCTCTTACTTTGGTGCTGATTTCGCAAGTCTGAAACAGGGGCAGTGCTGAATGCTGCATTCAATCCTCCACACAAACTGAGACAAGCAAAAACAAAATAAAAAAAAAAAACAACAACACAGAAGTAGTAGAAATAACCAGTTGTATTGTGCAAAAAGATAGGTTAAGGATTTTTGGTGTAATGTTTGTCTGGGTCAAAATATTTTTTTTTAAAATAAGTATTATTCATGAATAATAAGCATTAACTGAGTAGAAGGTTGAGGTAAACTTGTATAAATGTAGTCTAATGTAGTGAAAAACAAACGCACTCCAGAGCTGCTGTACATTAACAGGTTGGAGAACAAGTGGACCTCTGCGTTTCCACCTCCAGCCATCGGAGGCAGTGTGCTATACACCTGCACCAGTGTGCTGCTGTTACTGGGGCTGTTACTTGTTTGTTTTTTTCTCCCCAAACAAAAAAACCTCCACAGACCAGTACCTGTTGGTTTTCAGATTTTGTTTAAACATCACCCATACCCATGTGTGTGCTTGCGAGTGTGTTGAAAAAAAAAAAAAAAATCCCCTGGACCACCTGTTTGTTTTCAAATATCAAGCTTGCCCGTTTGTCGATAGAAGGTGTGTGAAACTCACCTGTACTTGCATCTTCTCCAGCATCCTCTGGAACTCTACATATAAAGGTCACCTGTACCTGTGTGTGTTTGCACGTGTGTACGTGTGACATTTGAACCTGTATGATTTAAAAAATATTCACACGCACAACCCATTTGTTCTCAGGTTTGCTTAAAGATCACCTGTATGTCCCATTTGTTTGTAAGTTTGAAGATCACATGTATGTTGGAAGAACGTGTATGAAACTTACCAGGACCTGAGTGTTATCCAGCGTTGTCCAGCATTCATCAGCATTCTCCATGTCGTATAAATCTCATCTGTACATTTGTATGCTCAAAGATCCCCAGTAACTGTATGTGTTTTCAGGTGTTTTTAAATTTCACCTGTAGCAACATTTTGTTTTCAGGTTTGTTTAAAGACCACCTGTATCCGTTTTGGTTTGTTTAAAGATCACCTGTACCTGTTTTGGTTTGTTTAAAGATCACCTGTACCCGTTTGTTTAAAGATCACCTGTACCCATGAATGCCCTCGGGTGTTTAAGAAGAATATGTGCCTGTTTGTGGGCGTGGCGCGGCGCGGCGCGGTGCTGAGCGAGGACTCGGGTGTGATGTTGTTGCTACACTGTGGTGTAGTGAGTGTGCATTCTGCTGCCTCTGTACCAGAATGCTGGCGATGAACTGAAGAACTGCTTCTCACACTTCACACAGAGGTGGCCATCATCTACAAAAATAAAAAAAAATTAATTTAGCTATTCAAGTTCTAAACTTACCGCACGGACGATGCTATTGTCTGCATAATCAGGTCACTAAATTGTTCATGCAAGGAAAATAAATCGTCATTGCACCGCTGTACAAGTTGCGTTAATGTGCTGTTTTACTGTTGCGTATGAGCTACATGCGCACGGGTCTTAAAACTGTACACTTACAGGAACACCAAGAAGGTATTAATTAAGGAATAAAAACACAACAAGGTGTGCTGTTATAGGAAACTAATGAACAACATGAAGCGGTGTGCTGTTACTACTGCAAAGTTACATTACCGCAGCAATAATGACACCAATATTATTAACTCTTTTTTTTTATTTATTAAAGAACACTGCAATTCTTTATGTTTGTTACATTTAACATCACATCCTGAGTGTTTAATACTAAAATCGGAAACCCTGCTCTATAATTTAATTTATACATCTAAGAAAATAATTTATAACATTTTTTTAAATGTTTAACACGTTAGAAAGTTAAATTTTGTAAAGTTAAAAATGTTCAAATCAGGCCGATGTGCACAATATAAAAATCAAATTCAAAATTCACAATTTGAAAAACAATTTAATTTTACAAAAAAAGTGTTAAAATCTATTTTACTTGACAGGTGTGAAACTAAACGTGGTACATGACATTAGTTTATTGCTACCAAACACAGCAACTACACTTGTAACAAAAAGTTGTGTTGTTTTGCAAAAAAAATATATATATATATATATATATATATATATATATATATATAAAAGCACAACTGATATTAAGTGTAAAAAGTTTACAAAGTTAGAAAAAGTGTTAAGTAGCACCTTGTAGAGCCTCACACGTCCTCTGCTGCATGATACCAGCGAATGTACAGGTGAGCAGCAACGCCATTTAAACACTTCTTCTTCGCCTTTTATTTCTTCGTCTACGGCGCGCGGCGCACAGGTGTCTTGTGTCACAGGTGTATCTGTACCACGAGAGGACAGAGAAAATGGCGGCCGATCAGTAACGGCGCTGCTCAAGCCTCTGCGCATGCGTACTACTACAACACTACATGTTCACCACCTCCAATATGTCAAATGCATCATAAAAAATATTATAAAGGGGCATAGTGTTAAAATGTCCGTTAGTACTATGTAGTGGATAAATGAAAGTCATTACAGCATGCTATAAAACTATATTTATTCAAATGATGAGTTCTCGAGGTCAAGCTGACTGCTAGGGCCAAAAAATACCACAGGTACCTACACAAACGCATACTGTTCGAGCTACGCAAAGTATATTTTACGCCTCGTTGCATCCAGAAATGTGTCTTGGCAAAATTTATAACGCAACGCAAGCACAGACTGCATTTTGAGCGCTGCAGTAAGGGGTGCTATATTCCGCTAAGAGCAGAGGTTGGTTTCACCCCATCAAGTGTCATGGCAGAGCTGCAGTTTGACGCGTCTCTTTCAGCACCGGTTCATTCATATAAACTTATGTGATTCATCATCAGCTCTGCAAACCGAACGAACAGCAGTTAAAATGCTTGGCAAGAAGCTGCATGCTCTATTAATTCTGACAAAGAAACGGCCAAGAGGAAACAGCTTCAGAAAAGATTTGCTGCGAGAAGCTATGACTGGTTATTAGTTGGAAACTACTGAGACTACTGAAACAAATTTCATGATTCAATAATGTTACTGAAAACGTTTCAACGTTTTTCAGACGCTCTCTAGTGCCGACTGGAGCATTGAGCTTTATAACCACCACGGTGACGTAAGAACGCGTGATGAGCGTGTGCATCAGGAATGTGTTTTCTGGAAGTTTTGGACGGGCGTTGTCATTTGCGTTCACGTAGATACGGAGGGTATGTTTCAGCCCTTACATGAGATCATTCACAATGCCTCCAAGACTGGATTTTATGCTAAGGTACAAAAGATCAATGTTGAGTTAAGACGTAAGCGGATTATGATTATTATTAACGTCAAATCAAATATGATAATTATTTTTCAATTTTAGATTCCTATTTCACGCAGCACCTGAATACCAAAGAATGAGTGACTGTACGACGTACGATTCTCAAGATATGGGCCAAAACGTAAACTTTTGCTCTTTAGCAATACAATCAGGCTTTGATATGTGTCCCTTTACTTCGCTTTGTAATTTGACCCCTAAATAAAGCTGCGGGCAGCGATCTGTGGGGGCCAAGCACTCCTTGCAAATAGCACCCTAGTGGCTCATTGTGGACAAGCTGCATAGAACACTAAAACAAAAAGAGATAAACAAACCGTTCAAGTTCCGTAATGGTAGCACAGTGCTTACACTGGAAAGGGTAACTTCACATTTGTTTTAATAAGCCTTTGAAGTTTCATGCGAATCCATCTAAAATATCATGTGCCATAGATATTTGAGTAAATTCAGCTCCAGCATGCAATTATTGATTATGATGTAGCAGCCATGTTTTTGATAATTATTGAGTTTCAGACTCGGATGAGTAACCTGATACCAATTTTGTAAAGACATGGCAAATTAGCTGAAAATTTAAGTGGGCGGAGCTAAATGGTTCTTGAGGCTTTTCTGTTTGGGCTGATTACTCCTGCGTGAGTACTGGGAGGGAGGGAGTACTACCTACTGACCAAGTTTCACATCTCTACCACGTAACGAAAACAAAAGGGATCCCAGCATTAAGCTTTTTTTTTTTCTTCTTTCTTTAATTAAGGCTTTTGGGAGCCTGGCACATTTTCAAGATAAGTCATTTTAAAGATAAGCCCCAGACATGGTACATTTAGAAAGGCAAATAGTCTAAAGAGCAACAGGTAATGACTTGTTAAAGGGTAAATTGGTTAAAAGTCAGATAATTAAAGGGAATCTGAATATTAACATAAGCAGGGACACAATGCATGAAAGGGTTAAGAAACTGCGTTATTGCCAGAATGTTGTTAGACCCTTGTTCAAGACCTTTCACCCTCAAATGTTCACTTTTATGCTTGGATTATATTCTGCTTCATTCGGATAAAAGAGTCTGTCAGATGAATATAGCTGTAGTAAGTTTAATTGGGACAGAAGTGTATGATGCATAACTTCGGAAACACAGCTAACTATCACCCAAAAGCAATTACTGTGTTTCTCTCAAGCTCAGGACTTAAAGAATAACACTTTAAAAAGAATTCTGTGACCTTCTGTACTCACCCTGGAGGGGAAAAAAAAAGAGAGATAATTTCAGCCATTTTCAGAGAAGTGAGCATCATTCAGACGCTCGGCAGACGCTCCTCCATCTTCCACAGTGAAACTGGTGGTTATGAGATGTGTCCAGATAAAATGCTGCTCAGTTATCATGGTGCGCTTTTTTTTTTTTATTTATTTTTTTTTTATTTACCGCCACAATATCGGACAAATCTTTGTTATTATCTATGATTCAACAAAATGTGTTTTCAGGGAATGAGATGCAATACATGCTGCCTCTGATCTTAAAGATAAGTTTCACAGGGATCATTTTGGTGCTTTTTAGCTTAGATCAGCTTAGTCAGCGGTGTTACCTTCCAAAAGACGCTTCTTAGATTAAACATTAGTAAAAGTAATTCCAGGAAAATAAAATCTTGACTATGATGTTTTTTTTTAAAAGATCTATTCAAATGCAGTGTAAATAGTTGCATTTATTATTATTATTATTATTATCATTATTATTTATTTATTTATTTACTTATTCATTTATTTATTTATTAATTATAATTATGTTTATTACACGCCGAGGAGAAAATGTTGACAAAACTACAGCGCAGACTAGAACAATTTTTTTCCCCATATTTTTTTTTTCTTTTTTTGAAGTTATACATTGATTATATGATTATATGAGATCATAATCTCTCGAATCTTACAACGGCACTGTAGAAAAAAAAAAAAATTAAATATCCACATGTATTAATAATGTTATGCTATGATAAAAGAGGACGCTATTCACCCCCCACCCTCCGTTTCCGAACTGTGATTGGTTCGGGGAAAAGCTGTGACTTGCAACAAGACTGCTTTATTACCCCAAATCTACTCTAGTCTCAGAGGCACAGTGTATTTGCTTATTGGCGCTGATGAGAAAATCTGCTTCCTCCTTAGCCAACTAATCCATTTTCAACTCTGTTGGGCTTCCACAAGCTTCCAGACGCAGAATCAGTTTCAACCCACAATACAAGCTCCGGGGTTGATTGGTCCAAAAGCTGCAAAAAAACGATTATACTCGGACAATTATGCTCGTAAATTTTATGGATTTGCTCATTCGGGTGATTAAAGATATATTAGGGGTGTATTATCCATAAATAGAGTGCAAATGCCCTCCATTTTAAAATGACCTCCTGTGAAACGAGTCGTCTCCCGTGACCTGGACGCGTCCTCTATCACGGTGACCAGCACGCGATAATTCAAACTGGTTTGAAAGTCAATATTTTCTTGGCAGTTCCAGCATCACGACAGGGTGGCATCGGTTCTCCGGCCCAGAAATGTTCTCGACCCAACAACCAGAGGCAGTGGGCAGCTGTTCTGCGCTGTGCTGTGGATGCCAGACACTCCTGCCAAAGACTCGAGTGTGTTCTGTCCTCTTTTCTCAGCCTCGGGTCTTTTGGCCTGCCAGCTCTCCCTTTTCCCTTTTCCTTCCCTCATAAAAACAACAGGAGAAAACAGCACACAGATAATTCAGCTCTCCTGGCAGCGCGAGTGCTTTTTTGGGTCTGGTCCATCACATTTTATTTTATTATTATTAATTCTTTTTCTTTAACGAATCACCGGGCGCCGGTTCTTGGTGGGGATCTTTAAAAATTGATGTGCACAAAATAAACGAATCTCTTCAATGTTAGTATTTAGGAGGATTAAAAAAAAAAACATTAGTATGTGTAGATTTAGGATTATTATGTAAAAGAAGCTAGCATGATCACTTTAATTCTTGAAGTGCTGTGTGTTTATTTCTGAAGAGATTCTGATCAGAGCTCTAAGCTTCTGATGATGCTCCCATGCAGGAAAAAATAATACCAGCACAGAGCACAGACACAAAACTGTTAGTAGATTGACGTTTTTCACACTTCCATGTTTAGGAATGTAGACACATAGGTACTATGTGGCCTTTGAAATCTTCTAGTGAGATAGTGAGCAATGGCAACAAATACAGCTCACAATCACAGAACTACAGTGTCCCTAAAAATGCCCAAATAATTCAAACATCTGTACTTGAGCCTTCACTCATTTCCCACCGATGTGCTTGTGAGAACAAAATGGCTTTGTGGTATTGTTATACCCCTACTAGACTGATGAAAAGATACAGCTTTCCCTCTGACTGTTACAAAGCACTGACACTGGAGACTCCTTCCATAAATGTTAAATAAACATGTATGTTTTTATACCATTAATGTGGAGCGTCAGCTGTACAAGTCTCTGTGAATGAGCTGTTACTATATAAACTGTAACCTATGAAAACGAGTGCGTTAGCATAAACCCGTAACTTGCCTTGTAGCCAGAACTACTGTCCGCTACTCTTATAGAAAATTAATCAACAACTTCTGACCAGAATCCAGAATTTCCACAGCGCTGTGTTTTAATACAGAATTAAACAGCTTTGCCATACTCACTTTAATGAAAGAAGCCCATCGTTCTCAGCTTTCTCAGAGTCGTCTCATCTCCCTGGCGGATTTCGTTCGCGCTCTTTTCTCGTGTCTGACATTAGCGAGAGGATGTAGAAGGATCAAAAGGCTGCAGTTAGAGGGGTTTGTCACCATGTCAACCTGCTAATCTCGCGGCCGTTTCCTGCAGCGGCATACATCACACACTAAATCGAGCCAACCGTGCTGCTCCGGTCCTTTTCTGGAGTGTGAAATCATGCCACGGAATGGGGTAGCAGGGCTTTGTGTTAAATAGAGCGGATAAAAACTGGCAGAAAAGTGAAGCAACGACTCTGAGAATCTATAGAAGAGGCTGAGGAACAGTGCTGCTGGAGGAAACATCAAGCACACACTTCATTCAGAGTTCTTTGTTTCCCTTGAGATCGGCACACAGCTGCTTCCACCTGCAGAACATCTCTGGATGTACTTCTGCATTGCCAGAACATCCCACAGGCCGTAATTATCCCCATCATCAGCAAAACGAACACTCTATAACAAATCTCCCATGCACTCATTCTGCCATAATGCATGAAGGAATCGCAGGGAACGCAGCGAACGCTAATGACAGCCGTTGTGAAAACACAGGCGTTTTCCATACTGAAAAGGTCGGAGTGTTTGCACCCTGACAGATGGGCTGCAAAAGGTTGGGGTTCTGAGGGTTCTGAGTTATTCATCGTGAAGCGGCAGGTACAGACGTCGTGTTTTAGCGCGCTCTCACACCAATTAGTCTGTGTGACGAGTGCGAATCAAAATGAAATTGATTCTTTTGGTTCGTTTGCTTTTTGGATTGGTTTTATTTCACATTGCATATAATTAAACAAACCACGAAGCAACCCAGAAAAATGATGTAAGGTTGAAAATGTCAGAAAGCTCTTTCGTTCATCAGTCAGAAATACAGCGATGGGAAAAGTGTGTGTAGAAACTTGTCAGTTGTCAAATCTCCAGAACACATGGCAGCGCTGCAGCTCTGGGCTTTGGCTCGGTTTAGCAGCTCACATCTACAAAAAAAAAAAAAAAAAAAAAAAGCCAAAACACACAGCATGTTTGATTCACTCTCTGAATGGAGTTGACTCACAGCACAGAGAACATGGAGCTGGCACTAAATAAATGGCTTGACACCTATATATATAACTGCCATAAAACATGTGTGCATCGTCCTGCATTTATTTTCTCTCGGAACTCAGTGAATTGCTGCAGAGCTACAGTTCTGTCATTTGGCTCTGTCTTGAGTCGATTCAGAGTTGAATTTTTTTCTCACCAGAGTTCACTTGGAAGCAGAACCTGAACACTTCGCTCAGACCCGACTCGGGTGTGATCGCTTCGAGCGTTCTCACCTACCTAATGAACCGCACCGAGCCGGAGAACCCACCAGGGTTCCGTTCAAACAGAAAGTACTCTAAGACTCAAATTTCCACATCGATGCGAAACTATGAGATTTTCAAAAAAAGAAACGAGTCTTTGCATCAGGCTTCTTCGGCGTGCATCGAAGCATGATCCATTATTGGTGTGACACGAGTGTGAAGTGTAACATATGCCGTTTTGGCGGGGGCATCTGTGCGTAGACCGAGTGTTTGTGAGATGACGCTGTGTTGTGAAGCGGTAAGAGAATCCTCAGGGTGTGGCAGAGCTAGTTACAGCTGGTTCGGGGGGAAAAAAACTGTAGAAGTAATTCTTTGAAGCCGAGCGTCTGTGCTTCTCTCTCTCTCTCTCTCTCTCTCTGTATACTGAGGTAATTTGTACGATCTGTTCCTGATCTAATGTCCTCCACGTTTCATTTCTGTCGGCCATCTTAAACATCCCAAGAGCACTAGAAAGAGCAGCGAAAGGTAGATATGAAATATACAGGTGGCTGTGTTGCATTCTAGTTTCTGCCACTGGAAACTAAAACGTCTTTATACTTTAATAATCTTTTGAAAAAAAAAAAAGCCTTCACCTTCCACTTTAAACTAGAAAAGTAGGACTCTGATTGGTTGATTCATTTTCTCTAACAGCAGCTCTGACAGTAGTGCAGCTGCACATCACAGGTTTGTGTTAATGCGCTCGGCCTCATACATTATCATATTTGGTGACCAAAAAGTGTGTAATCGTTGATATGGTGAAGTTTTCGGGAAGGACGTGTTTATTTAACGTTTATGGAAGGAGTTTCCAGTGTGAGCGCTTTGTAGCAGTCAGGGGTAAAGCTGTAGCTTGAAGATTTCCAACACAGACAGAGAAGTAACATGACAAGCTGTGTTTTTTTTTTCTTGAGAGAGAGAGAGAGAGAGAGAGAGAGAGAGAGAGAAGAGTGAATGAATAACTGTTTGTAGCTGCTATAATGTAAGTGATGACAGGAAGTTGTTTTGCAGATGTTCCACACTATTAAATCTAAGTATAAATGGATAAAGCATATGATGTGTGTTATTCTTTCAGTAATAAAAAAAAAAAAAAAAAACGTTTGTAGTATCCTGGGGTGTTTTTAACGCTAAATGCTGCTTGCTGGAATGTTCTGCGATGATGTTTTCGCATGAATCTCGTCATCGCCGTGCCAGAGAAACACACATCCTGAGTTCCCTTGACCCGATAACGCCTGCTTCAATATCAGCGGCATCAGACTCGCATGCAGCAGATGTTCGCAGTCCTAATTCTGTTTACTTCACAGGAGAGGAGAGGGAATTGAGGAGGCAGTCACGCCGCCTTGACAGCACAAACAGCTGGCGCACCACTCCAGCTCGCCGAGTGAAATATTAGCCACACCAAAAACATGTTTTCTTAAACAATTATTTTCATTTATTTATTTATTTATTTATTTTTATGCTCAGGCCTCGGTTACTCTCTAGCCTATTGTTCTCTGGAGAAACCGAAGCGAAGAACCCGTTGGGAAATGCGCATTAAAATGTCAGCAATCGATACAAATTTATTTTACCTGTTCTACAGAATAAGTAATAGCTTGGTAAAGTAATGGTTCATGGTTTTCAGTTCTCTTGTAATGTCGCAGATCAATAATTCATCCACGCAGCCGTTCAGCCTTAATCGTGAACCTTTATGGTAATTGGATCGGACACAGCCACGGGAAAATAACATTTTGTTTCCTGCATGCTCTCTTCTCTTCCTCTTTAACTGCAGACAGTATTATTTCTCATATGGACGGACTCTCCTCGTCTCGTCTCGTCTCGTCTCGTCTCGTCTCGTCTTGCCTCGCTTTGCCTTGCCTCGCCTCGCCTCGCCTCGCCTCGCCTTGCAGGACTGAGTGCAGATGTTGGCACATTGTTACAGTCGCATTTCACTAGAATTAAGAGTCGTCGGTCTGCTATTTCCCGAGGTTTCTATGGCAACAAAGGGAAACAGGAAAGTGGGCACATTGGATATGTGGATGCATTAAAGACGTGTGTGAGTGTGTGTGTGTGTGTGTGTGTGTTCAAGACAGCTCAGAACTCACCACATGCTGCCTTTTGTGTGCATCAGCCAGTATCTTTTGTAACATCCTCAGTACGTCTTTGTAAGCAACATACACTTTTACACATTTATAGGAAGCAAAAAAAACATGCCAGAAAACACACACACACACACACCTGACAGAAGGGAAATAAGGAATAAGGTACCAGATCGGAGGTTTTATGCAGCATGGATTTGTCTTTACATTAAAAGAAGCTGTTCTTGTTCAAGTCGCTTTTTTATTTAAGTGATTTCTATCAGTATTTTTATTTTCTGTGATGTTTTATTAAAATCTCAACATGTCGGTAGGTGGATTGGCACTGGATGTGTGTGTGTGTGCGTGTGTGTGTGTGAGAGAGAGAGAGAGAGCGAGAGAGAGAGTATGTGTGTGTGAAAGAGAGACAGAGTGTGTGCGTGTGTGTGTGGGAGAGAGAGACTGTCTGTATGTGTGTGTGAGAGTTTTTGTGTGTGTGTGTGTATATGTGTGTGTGAGAGAGAGAGACTGTCTGTCTGTGTGTGTGAGAAAGTGTGTGTGTGTGAGAGTTTTTGTGTGTGAGTGTGTATATGTGTGTGAGAGAGAGACTGTCTGTCTGTGTGTGTGTGAGAAAGTGTGTGTGTGTGAGAGTTTTTGTGTGTGAGTGTGTGTGTGTGTGTGTGTGTGTGTGTGTGTGTGTGTGTAGTGCCCTGTGATGACCTGGAGTATTCCCACCTGACGCTCAGTGTTCCAGGGATAGACTCCGGATCCATCACGACCCTGAACATGAATAAAAGGATTTGTCCTCCTGGAAAAAAAGAAGCTGTTCAGGAAAGTTGTAATACATTTTTAGTCTTCATCTTGTAACTGTATTTATGATAACATGTTGTTTTCCGTGATAAAAGCCTAGTTTTCTCAAAAGCTCATGCCGGTTGCTACTTTAGAGCATCAGGAGGATTTGGTCGTCTCTATCCACAGAGGTCATTCAGGATTTTGGTCGAAACTGGACCCAGTACAAATGTTTTTCGTACATTTACCTTTGACACTTTTTTTTTCCCAAGACAAGATACAACTGAGCAGCTGAGGGTTAAAGTTTTTTTTTTTTTTTTTTTTTTTTTTTTTTTTTTTTTTTTTTTTTTAAACCTAGATTTGACAGTGTTAATTTTTTTTTCTTTACAAGAAAAGATTGCTATTTAGT
>CM075029.1:1966390-2002771 GCA_037576675.1 Pangasius sanitwongsei
TTTTTTATTTTTAATTTTTAAATTTTTTTTTTACAATAAAAAAAAAAATTTTTGGTTTTTGTTTTTATTTTTTTTTTTTTTTTTTTTTTTTTTTTTTTTTTTTTTTTTTTTTTTTTTTTTGCTCAAGGGCCCAATGCCAGGATTTGAACTCACAACCTTCCAGTCAGTAGCCCAGTGCCTGAACCACTGACCCTGCACCTCTCTGCCTCTCTGTGACATCCGACCCTTGGAACCGATCCAGAATGCAGCTGCACGACTTGTTTTCCTCCTCCTCGAGTTCTCCAGCATCGCTCCATTGCTGCGCTCCGTCCACTCGCTTCCTCCAACATCGGATTTAAAACACAGATACTCACATACAGAGCCAAAACCCAGACCAGACCTCTAACTACACCCTGCTCCGTACCATCCTCCCCTCGAGCCTCTCCACCCGCCATCTCTCAGCGTCCGAGACAGCAAGACTCTCCTCTGAATCAACTTCCCCTGGATGCATTCACAGCCGAGTCACTGCGAAGACTTAAACACTTAAACAAGCACTAATTTAAACTCAGTTTAAAAATCTCCTAACTTGTTGTATGTTTTCTTTTCTTGTCTTCAGGCTCACAGGCTTAAATCCTGATCTATTTGTAGTAGCACGAGGATGTTTTTGATAGAAACTACAAAACACTTCTGGAAGCCGATCCTGATAAGGAGGTCTACTAAAGGCTATAAATGGAAATATACACTGCAGAAAAATGACATCTTGAATATAGTCATGTGTGTGTGTGTGTGTGTGTGTGTGTGTGTGTCAGCAAATTCACTACAACTACCTCAACCTGATGTCGCACAGCATTATACTGCACAAACAACTGCACATATCTGCATTTTATTATACTGTCATCCTGTTACTGCCATCTATCTTTTATATCCCTTAGATTATATTTTTTACATTTTTCCTTTTTTACCTTGATTTTATGTAAATTCTATTTTCTGTCCTGGTCAGTTGGAAAAAGCATTTCACTGCACGTCGTACTGTTTATGGTTGTGTGTGGCCAATAAAGTTTGAATTTGAATAAATACACACAAACACACACACACACACACACACATATACATACAGCTGCAACTTTCTTGATGCTATACAATATATCCACCTCTCACTATATACTTCAGAAAATATTTATGAATTTATGTATATATGAATTTGAAGCTTTAAATGTTCCTATTCTATAGGCATATCATTTGCATCTTACTAAAAATGCTTACCATTAGCAAAATTATCCACTTGCTAAGACACTTTTTTTTTTTTTTTGCAGTGTACATATATTATTATATATTTTTTATTCATTTTTTATGAGATTTGATAAGATTTGATGAGATGAGATTTGAAATTCTTGAAACGTTTTAAATGTAGTAGTGCAATAATGTACAGAAGCTGTTAATTCATAAATATTATATTATAAAGATCAAGAAAAAAAAAATCTCAACAGATCCCAGGTTAAAAAGAAGATTGTGTGCATATTTTGTCATGTCGAATCTTCTTGAAGGTTATTTCTTCTGACAAGACATGAACCCCCCCAATTTTGAATACACGCCGCTTTTTATCAGAAAAATGTGCTCCTGGCTTTGTGCCAACATATTGTTCAAAATCTCAGCTCAGGAAATGACAAGCGAGCTTTTTACAGTTGATCTGCTGTAACCATTAAATCCATTTTAAAAAACACAGAATGCAATTTGTCTTCCTTTTAGAGGCCAACGGAAGTAATAAAAAAAAAAAAAAAGACCACATTTCATTTAATAAGAGCGTCCTAAAAAGCTTCCGTGACAAACTAACTAAAAAAAAACAAAAACCAAAATAAAAACAAAAACAATGACTTCAGCTTTTAACTGCACTCTCTAAGCAGCATAATGCTGAAGGGGTTTTTTCGGGCTATTTGTGTCGTTGTCCCATTTAAGAGCTCTTCTTTAGTTAATCAATTACCGCTTCCTGTTCTCAAGCGGGCCATTTTAATAATTTTAATAATTAGTTTAGTGATTAATTAGTGAGTGATGGCTTTGTTGTAATTCTGAATCCAGTAAATTACTGCTAAATATTAAGGCCATTAAAAAAAAAAAAAAAATAGATATTTTAGTAAAAAAAAAACAGTGGGATCTTGTGAGAAAAATCATGGATTTGGTTTGGTTGGAAACTGTGGTAGGTTTCTACACAGAAGGACAAAATGAAGAACGCTATATGCTTCTAATCGTAACTGTTTATAGCAATTCTACAGCTAGAGAGTAACTTAAGGGTTCTTGGGTTGTCCCTTTTGGGAAATCTTACAAGTTCTATGTCCCATTGAAGAACCCCTTTTTCTAAGAGTGTACAACATTGCATCATCAACTTTCTTCATTCACAAGACTCTTACGGACTCCTCAAGCGTTCTTTATATGGTTTCTAAAGGGGTTTTATTTGGACTCTTCACAGAAAAGGAAACCGTCTCCTCATCTGTAAGGTCCTCCATAGAACCACAGTGGGTTTTCCAAGGGAGACAAACCAAAGAACCCTTCAAGATACTACATGGAATCATAGTGTACATTCAGCTTTTGTATCCCAATGTCTAATAATTTCTTTCCAAACGAAGACAATTTCTGAATGCTTTTTTTTTTTTTTAAATATAAATGGCTAAAAAATTACAGTGTGTCAATATCTAATAAATAAAAATTGTAATCGTTAGAAAATTGCTGGAGAATAAAACACTTCAGGGTGTGCTGTTTTTGAAAAATAATTAACTTTGAGGTGGTAACACTGACTCCGTCAGTTATTCTTTTTGTTCGTATCTACCCGCGACATATATATATGTATATATATTTCCAAAAATATAAACACACTACTATTGTAATTTCTATTGTGAGTGCAGGAGCTCTTCTGAGCTATCTGGCAAGCTTTCTAGAAACTACTCTGCCACCTATTCGTAGCTCTTTAGAAAACAATATCTGTTCATCTGTCCAAATAATGTGTTAATATTATAATAAACATATTTTCCTACTCAGTCATGTTATCCCTTTTTAAAATTACGTCACGTCCACGTTCTCCAGGCCTTTTTCATGCCCAAAGCACATTCACGCTTTAAAAGCGAAACACTTCACAACATCTACTCTAGGCACTCTTTCATTGTCAGTGCTTTAAGCCAAGGATTGACTTTTTTTTTTTTTTCAAAAAAGCTTTCTCATCTCACAGACAATGCAGGCAGATGTCACTGAAGGATGTGTCAGAGGCAACACTGGATTATATTAACAGGCGAGCGCCGACGCCACCGGCTTGTCACTTTACATTTCATCCGAGCAGAGAGGGGAGACGGTGAATGGCGCAGAGGGACAGCGATGGCGGCTCCGAGCCTGGCACTGACTGCCAACCGTCGCCGAGCCTGTTATGAATCAAGAGACTCTGTCAAGGCTGTCCCCGTCCGGGAGGAGGCGAGGAGCGACGGGAAGCTGGCAACCCCATTACGGCCCAGAGAGCTGCTCCGAACCCGCGTTAAGTCAGAAGAAGAAGAGCTACACTCAGGGCGATGGAGGGAGAGCGTGAAGCGTGTGGGGTGAAGCCTGAGGTGACGTGAATCTGATTATTCAGAAGTAGTTCTGACAGTAAGGCGATTCACAAGTTTATATTAATTATATTAAATATTAACTGCTTCCATAGTAACAGCGACAAGGACTTGTACGGCGGACGCTCCACATAAACAGATTACAAAACATCTGTAATCATTCGTATGGTGACGTATTCTGTAAGGAGACATTTAAGTTAACATTTATGGAAGGAGTCTCCAGTGGCATCACTTTATAACAGTCGGCACGTTTTCTGACATCTTCAGGACCGAGGGGTTTTACGCTTTGCAGATTCTCTGTAACATAACGAGCTGTGTTTTTTTTGTCTTATTAACCTCAAGAGGGAAAAAGAGAGGCTGGTGAGGGAACGACTGTTTCTAGCTGCTATAGTGTAAGTGAGAACAGGAAGTAACTTGTTTCCTAGATGTTCCACAGCATTAAATATAACTATAAACAGAAAAAAAGTACTAAAAATATCTTGTAGAAGATTATAATCGATGGCAAATTGGCTGTGGAATACGAGGAATAAAACACTTCAGCGTGGTAACAGTGGCTCCACTTCATCACTCCACTTACTGTTGGCGCTGATACAGATGAAAAATTTGTGATGTTATACAATTATATGACCTAGAGAACTACACAAGATGCTCCATTTGACCCTAAACTGACCACTAGACTACTTTTTACTACTCTGGGAGCAAACTGCCTAAAACAACACCTGGGCAGGAGATGGATGCTTTTTCCCCCAAACGCACAAATGAGCTTCACTTTCACTACGCGTACATCTGCACACAGCTGCTATGCAATCGGCATTGTTTACATACTCGCTTGCATATCTTGTGTACATCTGGAGGATTAAAAGCGACGTCCACTAGACAGCACGTCAGAGCCAACACATCCCTGTCCATCTGGGTTCTCTAGAAGTAAAAAATCTCGAAGAGTGGTACTCAAACCAGAGCGTTAAGAGGTTTTTAAAATGAAAACATTAACTGTAATAGGAAAACTGCTAGTGTCAGTACTCAATAACTTTCTGCAATAGTATATAAGTATGTGATTTGAGACACGATGTTAGTTCATTTAGTCAGTTGTGGACACGGGGTCACATGGTGCTATACTGCCTCCATTATTTACGCTGGTATTGCACCACGCGGACACGTCGTGCTAATTTCTGAGGACGTGCACATGCGACGCACCAAATGACTGAAGGATAGATGCTATGGCCATCTTGCGTATGCGTAGTCAACAGCAAGTATAAATCCGCCTTTAACTTCAGAGGATTGCCTGAAAAAGATGCAGGGGAAATGTTTTAGGAATGCCTATAATACACCAGGTATTATAGTGGACTAATAAGTAGAGGCTAGTGGGCGGTCTTAACTGCCAGTAGCTATTTTTGAAGCTAGTGTGTTATGGAAGCAAACTACATAGCTAGCTACGCATTCTCCGCAAATCAGACAGCTGCCAATTACCTCCCAAAGGAAAGTAGTTTAAATTAGTCAAGTGGTCAGTTTCTGGAGGGAAGAATATCTGCAGGGAAGAAATTTGCATTTTCATGTGTCCTCTTAGGTTATAACGTTTCAAATTTGCTGCTTGTTATGAACGCACATGAACTTATGAACGCACACAAGCTGAACCGGAGTTATACTGACATCACATAGCAACAATAATCCAAGCAAGATGGAAAAAGTAAAACAGAACTGGGCCCTTATGTACTGACTGTGCTAAATAAAACCCAATATTTCATCTATTATTGAGTGTGCTTGAAGACTCATGGACTGTATTAAGCGTTTCTCTTCTACTGCGCTCACGCTCATTAAAGGCTGTGCGCTATCAATCACCTGCTCGATCAGCGGTCAGTGGCAAAATGTTTGTCACTCCTGTGCTACTTAGTCGCCACATCAATCACCACCGCCTCCGGTGGCTCCTCAGTTCGTGCTCACCTCTCGGTGCTCTTACTCGGAAATACATGGATCTGCCTGCGTGATGGGTCTCGTGTATCGGGTAAGTGATTCGATGTAATGACGAAACAAATAGAGAGGAGAATTTAACATTACGCAGAAAGATGAAGGCGGCTAAAGCCGACTTTCTGTCTTTCTGTTTTCTGCTCTTCATCCTCGTCTACAAGCTGGCGTTTGATCGTATCAGTGTGCTCATTCACAGTTAAAGAAAAAAATCCACCCTGGGAAACCTGTACATTAATCTCACTGATAGTAGTGTAGTGAGATTTATCCCTCGAGTCATCTCTACCTAATACCACCATCAGCACTGTCATCTCATAGATCGCTAACTAGCCTAAGCGAGGCTCTTCCACGCCGTGTAGCCGCATTGCATTCTGGAACTTTGATTCCGACATGTGCACCAATGTCTCCACTGCTTCTACGCTGGATTTTTCATTAACGTGAAGTTGAACAAATGGCGAGTAAGTAAAACAGTCCTTGCTCTTTTGTCTTTAGTAGCTAACAGCGAAACCTGAGCGTTATCACTACATGTTTTAAATAATTGTAACTGCACTAGCAATGGCAATGTCGCCCTGTGACGTTAGCACAGCACACAAACACTAACTTCTCACGGGAATGACAAACACAGCATCAAAAAAGAAACTAGCACCAGAATCGCTAAACACGTCACAAACTTGAAAACACCGCAAATGTTACTAACAGGTTCTACAAACGATTGTGAGTTTCACATGAGCAAAAATAATGTGCTTTCTTAAAAGTCCAAGATACAGCGAGGGATCAATGCAAATCTGATAATTTAGCATGTGCAGTGTGATTTAATAAGTCTTAAACTTCTTTCGGGAATGGTGCAAATTAATACAACCGAGAAGCAGGTATTAAATGTGAAGAGCTTTTCTGATAGACAATTCACTACATTTTAATCATGAAAAGGTTTATAGTATGACACATATATCTCAAAACGATCATCTGATAATATCACTGCATCAAAATTGGTTTCATATTAGATATCTGAGACATATTCGTATCTCAGATGGCGCAAAAAATGTAAATAGAAGCTGTGAAAAGGTTCATTCACAAATCCTTTATAAATAGAACATAAACTCTTTTTTTTTTGCATTTTTGTAATTTCAGCAGTTTTCTGATGTATTTTGAAAGTAAGTGAGGTCATATTCGATGCTCATTCATGTGCATTTGATCATTTTATTTTCATTTTTGGCAGTTTCTCAGTGATCTGAACTCACAGCCAAACCTCACTTCCATATCCTTTTCTACATCGACATTGCACGTGTAAGAATTCTTTGTAAATCGCCCTCAACACGTCCCATTTTTTTTTTTTTTTTGCACTCACAATTTATCACTAAATTTCTGTGTGTTATTTGGGATCTTAGTAAATCAGAGCCTGAGAAAAGCAGAAATTGTTCATATTTTCACCCAGACAACAGACTCGTCTCCGCACCCTCCTGCTCCGTCACCTGCAGAGTAAATGTAGTGTCCTCTTTAAGAGCCATTCATCACGGATCCATTTTCTCCCTCAGTGTCACATCAGGCGTGTTGGTCGATGGTTGGTCTTTGTCACGCTGAAGCCGTCTCTTTGTAAATTTAGCTCAGCCTCAGTTTATTTTCAGCCTTTATTTTCTGAGCCTGAGTGAAACTGACTAGAAGAGTTCCTAAGCACCTAAATGTCACATAACCATCCTGCTTACTTCCTGTTTTTACAGTGTAATCCATCAAATGGTTGGGTTAGCAGACATTCTGTAGCTAGCAAGTAAAAATACTTTGTGCTACCATAATGCATCAGGAAGGGCCGGGAAGGGAAACCATAGCAACCAGCAATTTGGCCCGCCCACTAGGTGAATACTAGGTGAATAAATCAGTGCTTGGCCTTTAAAAAAAAAAAAAAAGTGAAAAGTGTGCCAGATGAGTAACTTAGAAAAAATAATATTGGGAGTTAATTAGATAAAAATTAGCATGTTATACCAGCTTCAACATTGCTAATATTTTTTTTCTAGCTATCTTTTATAGGGTTGGGAAGAAAAAAATTTGTGGGTGGAGCTAACTGCAGGTGATTCATAGCTAGTAGTGTTGGTAGTGTGTGTAGTGACTAAATTACAAAATGTAGCAGCATGTTATGTTTTGGAGCATACGGATATGTTCCTAGTGTGAGATTAAATGAAAAATAATAGCACACTGCGATTAATAACATGCTAATTGTTAGCAGTTAGCCTCCTGGCATTTTTTTCTACCCATTTCTACAAAGGGGAAAAATAATAAATTCAATCAGCTGCCAGTTAATTCCCATTAGTTTACTACTACTACCAAAATTAAAAAATAAATAAATAAAAAATAAATAAATAATTCAGAACACATTTTTTTTCAACATTAAACAGCTGTTATTTTGTTCTATTTTTTATGGTGCAACATTTTTGTTGTCAGATTAAAAAAAAGTATAACAAATCAAATAAAACAATAAATAGAATTATTATTGTATACTACTACCATTCATAGTATAAATAAATAAATAAATAAATAAATAAAATATCATGCTTTAATCATACACACTATTTACTATTTCATCTAGACATTATTGTGAGGATATGACGAATTATTTTAAAACTCGATTTCATAAACCTGAAAACATCCTGAAAGCCCATCATTATAGATTTTTAAAGATGTGTGTGTGTGTGTGTGTGTTTGTGTGTGTGAGCTGCAGTTCTGAAACATGGACACCTCTCCAAATTCTTCACTTCCTGCATCCCCAAGTCATCTTCTACCTTGCGTGTGATGTGACAAAGACTATGAATTTTCACTGTGATTTGAAAACCAGCCTAAATAAGGGGACATTTCTTTTATATTCACTCCCTCCTGCCGTCTGCATGCTTAAACTTAATGCCGTTGTCACGCTAGTTTTTTTTAATTAAGGCTAATAATAAATCTATCTTTATTCTTTTAGTGACTCTTCATCACTAAGACTAGCACAGAACTGGTCTCTGGTCTCTGGGATGATGCCTATGAATGTTTTAGGCCATAAAGTGTCAATCTGAAATGTCTTAAAACACCAGTGACCTCTGGTGCCCCGGGTCTCACATAGCAGGAAGTACATCACATCCTTCATTTACAACACTGATGTAAAATCGAACACATTTCCATGTAATATTATGTAAGAAAAGCCTCAAAGAAGCGCAATCTCTGTGTCAGATAGGAACACCACCGAGGTGGAAGACGGTGTTTGATCCGAGACTTTGCATTCAACATTCGACATGACACCGTCAGCTTTCGAGCTTCAAGGGCATCTCGCCGCAGGAAAAAAATTTCCTCATCTGCCTCTTGAAAGGTCTTGTCCCCAAGACCAACCTGCAGGCTCTATCAGGCAGCCACCGTGGACGTGTTTTAATTAAAGAATCCACCCTCAGCCCACCTCCAGCCCTTCCCTTCTGTCCCCTGCCGCTCCGCGTGCTCTCCGTCTGCAATCTGCCATTGTGGCAGGGAGAGATAAGGCTACAAAAAGAACAAAAAAATGGCCAATAAAACATCCCACAGGGCCAGTTTCTCCAAGAATGAGCCTTGTTACCCTACACGACTCCTTTACATCAAGGTGGACTCCCGCGCCGCTTTTCATGTGTGGCTTGGTAATTGATTCAGCTCGCTTCCTCCATGCGCTTCATCGCATTAGAACTATCGGGATCAGGCGTGTAATGAGGACCATGGGCACTACAGAGGGCCAATAATTTTAATCGTGGTCACATATCTAAGGAAACATCAGAATCTCAGGAGCCATTAAATATACCTATGTTCCAATACATCATGAACTTTTTCACTCTATTCTGCGATATGATGTGAGGCAGATGCTATGATTCTAAGATCCTAAGATTAATTCGGAAGTCTTAAAAGTTAAACTTTATTATTTTTTATTCATTCTTTTTTTAAGAAAGAAAACAAGCAATTAATCATCAGGAAGCTGCGTTAGTCCATCTCCAGCAACAATATCTCGTTTTCTTACAAGGTTTCTTTCCTGCATCGTGCTCTTAAATGAGTAACAGGGTCGAGTTTTTAGCATAGAATTAGCAACATCAACTTCCTGTTGAACGGATGACGTGTGGAATATTCCAAGGCATTTTTTTTCTGGTTTGTACTTGCCCACAATATTTTCTGGTTCGATTGCACAAAATAAACAAACTACTAGCTTAGTTTAAACCACCATGTCCCTGACCGGGCAGTTACTAAGGATGAATGAATGAACACTTTAAATGCATCACACAGTGCTACGTTTTCATGTTAATCTGACTTTGGTAACAGTATTTTCCAGATTAAGGTAAGCAGAAAACAGCTAGCTACATTTTTCACACTTGGCTTGCTAGCTATAAAAGCCGATCTCCTGGCACAGATGCGAATGAACACCGCGCCAATAAACTAGCTAGCTAGCATTAGCATTTCTGAGTTTGCCAAAAACGTTTTGCCGGACAAAAGATGCTTGATCTGTCCATTCGAACGGCTCACAGGACATTACTACTTACGCTTCTGCATTCGTAAAAACACGGAAGTGTGAAAAAGGTCCTTTTGATAACTTTGTCCTTTATTCAAGATAGCTTTATTTGCTAAGATATCATTTTTATGTAGGTTATTGCAAATAATGTTGCAAATAAAGGACATTTCCTTGCGCTTTAAATTTCGTTTACGTTCACTTTGCGTACATATTTGCGCAGACTTACGGTACAGTACAGTAGATACTGTAAACGTCTGCAGAAATAAATAACGTACCCAGCAGTCCACCCATTCTGGTTTCCGTTCCTGAATTGACCTCACTTTAAATCTACTTTTCGTAGCTCACTCCAAGCTCAGATCTTCAAATCACTTCAGTCTTATAAACTGAATGGAACGTCGGAGGGGAAATGAAGTCATAAGAATGTGTTTAGGGAAGAGAAGTGCTTCACGGCAGCCTTAAAAGCCTCCATGCTCTTCTGCTGCTAATGTTTCCTGCCACTAATGCTCAATTCTGTTGACACCACGAGATGTGTAGCACCATGGCTAGGTCTTTGAAATACATGAATAAGTAAATACTGTTGTGTTGATTCTGCCATTTCTCTAATTTCTAGCATGCAGTGATGTTTGAGAGATGAAACGGGGCGTAAATTGGTGTTGACAGGCGGAGGCATATTACGTCTGAAAAGATGTGTTCAAATTGTCTCCTCGCTTTTTAACTGCAAGCTCTGTGCGAAATGAAAAAATATATATATACTCACACAGTATATTACATTTATATGCGTCAAAGATGAGTCTTTTTGTCACTTTATATATGGTGTTCATAGGGCTACATAACACCTACATAACCCCTTCATGACAACCTACTATGCTATATTAGCATATATAATGGCTTATGGCAGCAGGTCATACATTTCAATTTTGAGGTCAGGGCCCTTATAAATGTTTATGTACAAATATGACGGTTGTTATTAAGTGCTTATGAAGGTGTCATATAGTGCTATGAACAGTATGTAGGTGGACACAAAAAATGCTCCTGAAATCGGTATGAACATAAATGCCAGCCTTATACCACTGCGACATAGTAAAGGTTTGAACAGTGGCAACCATTATTATGTAATAACAGAGCTAGCCCATTATCATGACTTTCTTACGTATGCCAACTTGTGTCAACAGTGTCATAGCACTACCTTATGTCAACCTTATGTCAACAAAACACACATCTATGTCACTTTTATTGGGTGTTTTGTCAAGTGGACATAAACAACTAACATTTGTTGGAATACAGTATTATAAATATTCAGGCAGGTGTCATGATGGGTTTATGCTGGCATTATGAAGCCTTATGAACACTGTTATACAGAAAACTAGTAGTAAAATAATATGTGATATGACCTAAAAAAAAATCAGGTGTCATGACATTCTTATGTATCCCAACTTGTGTCAACAGAGTCATAACACAAACGTATGTCAACCTTATGTCAACAAAACAAGTCAAGTCAAGTCAAGTCAAGTCAAGTATCAACAAATATCTATGTCACTTTTATCAGGTCATTTGTCAAGTTGTCTATAGGGTGTTTTGTCAAGTTGACATAAACAACTAATTTAGTATTATAAATACCTATGTGGGTTTATTTATGGTGTCTTGCAGGGCTTACGTAGGCGTTATGAACAGTTATACAGAAAACTAGTAGTAATGTATGATATGATATTATTATTATTATTGGTTAGTTCTCTAATTTATTTTGTTTTACATATTTCAAGAATACTACTGTTTTCACTAATTTCTTCTTTGTGGTTGTAATTTGTGTAATTTCAGCGATCGTTGCTGAGCCACAGAACAGAATTACGTGTGAAGGGACACATTTAGTGACTACAGCTTGTGTTTTTTTTCATGCGCAGTTTGTGTTAATCATCCTCGAGGCTTCATCAGTGTGATTGTCTGACCACAGCATGGCTGTTGGCTGGAGACTTTTTTGGTTGGCGGCCTGTTTTTTCAATCCAGCAGTGACACTGAGGGGTTTGAAACGCCAACAAGGCTGCTATAGCTGATACACTCCTGCCAACACCACACACAAACACACACAGATACACAAATAATATCTGCTCATAGTGGCGGTGGTCCATCATCCTCATCATCATCATTCTTTTGAAGACAAGACGGACTTTTAAATTCGACCTACAAAGCCCAGTCAGTCATGTGGTTTCATTTCCATATTTCTTTAAAGGTCACATGTCGCAATACCTTTACGTCAGGAATAAAACACTCAATGCTGCTGTAGGAAAATAATCGACAAAGTTACTGTAACCACGATAAAGTCGATTATTTTCCTATAACACCTGTTTTATTCCTCTTTCATCACGGCAAATTGGCAGCAATTTCAGCTTTTGTTAATTAAAGAATGACGTTTTGTATTTTTATCCGTTTATAGTTACATTTAATGTTATGGAATGTCCAAAAAGCAAGTTCATTCCACATATACGTTATAGCAGCTAGTTAAGAGAATCAGAGAAACTGTAAAACCTAAAGCTACAGCTTTACCTCTGACTGTTACAAAGCACTAACACTGGAGACTCCTTCCATAAATGTTAAATAAACAGCTCCTTACGGAAAACTTCACCACATCATTAATTAAACACATTTTTTCTTCTGTGTTTTATTTGTCTTAGTCTATATTAGCTGGAGCATCCGTCATACGAGTCCCTGTGAATGCGCCGTTACTATAGAAACCAGCTCTGTGTTATAAACATTGTTTTCGGCTATTAAGTTATTAATGTCATTCTTCTTCCTTAATGTGCTTTCATTTCTTGGAATTTCTTTATGCATCTCTTATTGGTTTAAGCTTCCTCTTAATTTTCCCTCCTAAAAAAAAATCACTTCTCTACTTCTGAATAATTATGCTAACTAGGAGTTAAGAATAACAGCATTTTTTCCTGATTATATTTAGCAGAACACATTCCTTGCCAGCATAACAGCCAAGGTGAAAAGGCTATTAACTGTGCGGCCCGAGAACCCAGTTACCACGTTAGCTTTTTGCATCCCAGCGTCCCCTTATTAGCCACCTACGTGACCAACATGTCCCAACTTGGAGCGAGCTGCATCCTCTCCGAGCCCACAGGCAATCAGGATGGAGCAAAGTGACTGTGTACTTGGCACCGGGAGCACACAGCCACCCAGTAGCTCTCTCAAAGTCAGATTGAGGCTAAAGAGACATTTGTTTAACGATTTCACCCCAGTAGGCCTCGTGCTATTTTTACAAGGGGAAGCTGGTGGGAGTCTGCAACTCGCCTGCACTGAAAACGCCATCCGTGGGGAGGAGAGAAACAAATGAGCTAGGTGCTGGGTCTGGCTTCGGTTCTGCATCCGCTGTGTTTGATACAATCTGCCTAACTCTCAAGGTGTGTCTGTTTCTTTAATTATTATAATGTGTTATTATTGCTCTGCAATTAGACGACCGGCTTTAAAGAGAGCTTTGCTCAAGCCGACAGCTGAGGACGTTCGACAGCATTCAAGCTTTACTCCCGTTTAGTCTATGTTTGCTGAATGGAGTTACATACACACACACACACACACACACACACACAAGAGTGGCGCAGTACAGCTGGAACTCTTGAGGCTGGATGGATCTCTGCTGCCCCCCACAGCTGTACGTGGTAAAAGCATGCACGCTGTTAGAGCTATAGAGCTATCAGAATCACAAGATTTGCTCGAAATATTTAAATCAAGCTTAAAATTATTTTTTAAAAAAGCATTGCTAACATTTCCATGAATCCTAGGTTCATAATGCAGTATAAATGCATTTATAATGTAGCATAGAACATCCATAACACCTCATCAGTGGCCTGAATAATTGTTAGTAATTGTTCTGCATAACAATTTATAAGAAAAGATTTGGCTCTGTCATACTTCTTTCACAATTAAGCCATCCATAACATGTGTTCATAAGACTATTATAAACAGTAATGCATTATAACATCTGATATCTGTTCTTATAAACACCTTCTGTTTGCTGACATTATGAAGTCATGTGCTCATGTGCATGGAACCATAATGACGCCTATGTTATATAGATTGTATAACATCTTACAGTGTAACGTAAGGCCATTTATATGGGCTTGTGTTACACTGTAAGATGTTTTACAAAAATAATAATAATGCATTATAACGTTAACTTCCAGCATATGTACTGTAAAAGAGCCCATAATGACTTATGACCTTTATACAGGCTTATGTAGACATTATTATGACACACATGTTTTGCACATAACCATAATGAGCCGGGGCATTTCACTATAAGGTATTATGGATGCTATGTGTCATGTTACAGATTCATTTGTAATGTATTATAATGACATTATGAAGTCATAATTGTTATGCCTGTAACCAGGTATTATGGATGCTATATGAAACGTTATGAAACGTTATAAACATTATGAAGTCATAAATGTTATGGACATAACCATGCCAACGAAGTGAGTTTCCATACGGGCTTATGTTGTACTATAAGGTATTATGGATGCTATATGACATGTAATAGATTCATTTCTAATGTATTATAAATGCATTACACTGTAGTCACTACCAATAGCCTGTTGAATTGTCTAAAAATGTAGGAGGTATGGCTTGATAATGTCAGGATTCTGTGATTCTGTTCCACTAACGATTCATCAAACACTCGAGGCTTTAACAACTTAGACTGCTACAATTCACTGCTAATTCATTACCATCCTTTAGCACCATCCAAACGATCTTCTAACCTGGAAGACTCACTGCAACACATCCTTTAGAGAAATAAGGTCGAAAGGACAGTATATGTCCCTGTGAAGGGAGCTCGAAAATATAGAAAGATACCGAGATCTTCACACTCGGAGGGGATTTTTTTTCTTTATAATTTAAAAAATCAAGCACCTGGAAGCAGAGCCGACTCCGCACGAATATGGCCCGGGCTGCGCCTCCAGGACCAGCTGCACAGTGAGATAAACCTCGAGAAGTGGAGGACTGTAGTTGGGTAATAGGATTGCCTAAAGCTGAAGATGTCGACATGAAGTGCGGGACCCTGATAATCTTCGCTCAAGTGCTCCCCTACCACTTCCAGGCTCGCTCTTCAAAACTTGCAAATGTGATTGCTACGCGTAGCCCGCAGCACCCACGACACTTATTGGAAGACTCAATCGTGAAAAAGTGGCGGGCTAAATGAAGCCGGAGAGACGAATGGATGAATGCGGTGTGACTTCGGGGACTACTGACACGTGCACGTGGCCCGAGGACTAGAATATGTCGGATTCCTGCTGGGAGAGCGTCAGTCTGAGTCACCAAGCGCAGCCACGGTTCGCACTGGAAAACATACTTTTTCTTTCTGTGGTATTTGTACCACCGCACTAGATAATCAATCATGCGAGTTTCTCATTGGCCTCCAGCTAAGCACCTCTATGCCACCGTCGTATCGGATGAAAGTGACAAACTGTTTCTTTACAAACTTAACATCCGGAATGCCATCAATCCCGTGACCTTACAGTGTACAAAACCACGGCAATTAATCACAAAACAGTGAGTAACGATGAGAAGTAAAGCATGCAGTTCTACAGCCTGAGGAATCATCGAGGTTGTACCAGTGTTGTGGCTCATCCAGGGGTCGAGATCTTGAATACTATTACACCACGGCGCTGTCGAATGCTGGATTCTGATTGGTCAGCAGGTGGCGATTCATTTTCCATAACAGCTGCCAGGCAAATCACTGGTTTATATTGATGCACTTGTTCTAAAATGTGGAATCGGTGAAATGCGGCAGTTTTCTGTGAGCAGATGTTTAGCTAACATTTTTGGAAGGAGTCTCCAGTGTCAGCACCTTATAACAGTCAATAAGTTATACAATATGTTATATAGTATGTTAATACATAAATGAGTGAGATTGTATCACAGGTTGTGTTAAGTGATTTTAGTGTGTTTGGTGTTTTATGTGTTCGTTTTATGTAACCATGTACAGTCGATTGATTGATTGATTGATTGATTCATTCATTCATTGTCCTGTATAACAGTGTTCTTGTAATGCACCTTCTTTTATTTATTTTATTGATTTTTTGGTACTATATGTCACGTAACCATATTCATTTAATGCTGCTTTGTGGGTTTATTTATTTATTTACTTACTTTCTTACTTACTTATTATTTCCCCCCATTGTTCACGTTTCTTACGCACCAACAGCAGATGAAAATGCCATTTTATTTCTACAAGGTCTAGCACACTTACGTGATAAAATACTAGTTCATTTGCATATGTCTAAAATGTTAAACAAACAAAATAAATAAATAAATAAATAAAGATAGATAGGTTCAGGACAGAGGAGTTTGTGGATTTAACCTTGGACATGCTTTGTTGCGTGAGGAGCGTCTTATTCGGGGATATAAAGGATCCTGTTATCCTTCTCGAATTAAAGAAAGTAAATGGATGCCCACTGTTTCATTGGTTTCACTTAAATTCACTTCACAAGTTAATGCCTTTGGCCCGAGTCCCGAGAGAGGGATTTATACTCTGTGCTGCGACGGAGAAGAGGCACGGTCTCTACGTGAGAGAAAACAGGATCTCAGGTTTTCATGGCACTTTACAGAGCTCCAGTCAATGCCACTGAATGCCATTCATCTACTAGTTAAAGCTTCTGTCAACTCACACGAACTGCAATGTGAAGTCATTTTTTTCCCCCCCGTTTCTGTGAGGATTGTGCTGCTAGAAATACACCGACATACACTTTTCTAGCACTAGCACTGTGTAGCGCAAGAACTTCACTTCAGTTGTCTATGTTGCCTGTCAATCATTATGCAATTTGACATGTCTGATGTCTAATCCATCAGAAAATAGGTTTTATCCTTTGTATTTTATTTAGAATTAAATTTTGGTTAGTATTAGGGCAAACACTAGATTTTTAAAATCAAGTAACCAGTGGCTTGAACCTTTTAAATTCTAGATTGATTTTTGTCTTTTGTTATACGCGTACTTATTTTCCTCCCTGTCTAACATCCGAACACAAAAATACCCCGAATGCATAAACTCGGCTATAAAACTGATGAATGCTTTCGTCTGTTACATGAACTGTTTAGCAGCCTGCAGCCAAAATTCAAAAGTATCTTTAGAAATGGCCATATATTTACTGAAGAACTCGTTTGTGTCAATATCCCCTGGAGCTAATACCATATTTCCCTCCTTTTCTTCTGAGATTATTGCTAACTCGATATTGCTAGCACTTTCTCTGTGTTTAGCCTGGCCTAAATCCCAACTGTACCTGTAAGTTAAAACTGTATTAAAGTTAAAATATGATATCAGGGCTTGTTGTGACATACTATTCAGCACACTACTGTGCAGTTTGGGACGCAGCCTTAGTCTGTGAACAGAACGATTAGTTCACCGTTGTGAGATATAAATCGGAGGTCACCTTGGTCAAGTATATCCATGTGCTCCGGAGACAGCGAGGCTGGCACCCATGCCAGGAGGCGCAACGTCAGCAGGATTTTCCGCTCCGACGACTTTTGGTCTCAGGTGCCCTCACGCTTCCCAGCGAGATGCCGGAGACAGAGGCCAAGCTCGACATATGCTGCCTGGAAGTGAAGCTCCAATCTGAGGCCAGGGCGAATGGAAGCCTCCAGGGGGTAGAAACCATGCAGAAATGGATCAGGAAAGGACAATACAGTCCAGAAATGAAAGACTATTACTGTTCCCGCAGCTGCACTGACCCAGAGGCTTACCTACCGGTACACTGACTCTGAAATAGGGGTAGATTAACCATACAACCCGAATCACTGCTTTCTGTATATTTATATTCAATGAAAGCGTAAAAACCTGAGCAGTTAGGCGTCTTGCTGCGGCGTTCAGCACTGACACACTAGCAGTTCTGTATCGCTGCCTACAATTTCCTCTTCAACCTTTTTGTAGGACAATATTAAAAGGTAGGTCAGTGATTTTTTTTCCCCCGTAATTTTTTTCCTCCTTAATTTCCCAGCTCTCACTAATCATACAACATCTATGAACTGGGGAAGGTGAAGGCTAACTTGTGCTTCCTCTGCGACACGTAAATCCAGCCAACCCCTGGATCTATTCACATCTATTCGCATCACAGGGCAGCATCACGCACTTGGATGAAAGCCCTGTCGGCCCTCTTCCTCATACATGAGCTTACAGATGCCCATGACTGGCTAGTGTCGCTGTGATTGACAGGGGAGGGAGACTAAGCCCCTCCCACCCAGAGAGCTCTCTTGGCTCCAGGTCATGGATGGGCGTGGCATTGTTAGGATTTGAACTTGTGATCTCTGGATGAGCCCAGTGATTTTTTTTTTTATTTAATTGTAATTTAATTTAGTATTTTTTTTTCAACATTTGGCATTTTCTCAATGATAAAACAAACAAACAAACAAAAATAAATACATAAGCTCATATTAAATCTTGGGAAAACTGGGAAAAGATGAGAATCATATACTCATCTATTCACAGCACAGGTGAAAGCCATTTTATGGGTGTGGCTTTAGGGGGAAAATATCATTATTTGTTTGCATTTTGACTATTTGAAACAACAAGCATTAGCCAAATTTGTTGACTACACCTTTAAGTCTTGTAAGTTCTTAGAAACGTATTTGGATTTTTTTTTTCCCT
The DNA here is from genome assembly GCA_037576675.1 of Pangasius sanitwongsei. Classification (NCBI taxonomy): domain Eukaryota; kingdom Metazoa; phylum Chordata; class Actinopteri; order Siluriformes; family Pangasiidae; genus Pangasius; species Pangasius sanitwongsei. The sequence goes on from CM075029.1 coordinate 1,985,019, forward strand.
TTATACGTTTTACACCAAAAATCATAGTATCACCTTTTTTTTGGCAAAAGAACATCTACTGTTTATCAATTATATAAAACATGAAGCCACCAGCAGCCTAAAGTCAAAGGATAAAACGTGTATTTATGAATTTACATTTTACATTTTACACAACATTTTAAAAAAATGCTAATGAATTGATTAAGAAATGTATGTTCATGTCTACTCCAAGCCTATGTACACAACAATATACACAAAGATGACAATTTAAACGAAAATACGGTGGCTTGATTGTACATTTCTTTCCTGATGGGCGTGGTCACTTCTTCCAGGAAGACTCCACCCCCATCTACAAGGCACAAGGGGTCACTGAATGGGTTCATGAGGACAAAAATGATGTAAATCATATGCTGTGTCCAGATCTCAACCCGACTGAAGACCTATGGGAGGTTTTGAAGTGATGTGTTAGACAGCGCTCTCCACCACCGACTGAAGGAAAATCTTTAAAAATAAATATTGTACACTCATACAGTCCCAGAGACGCGTAGAATCGATACCAAGGTGCATCGAGGGATCAAATGAAGACACAAGGACAGTTTTTGGTGCAAAACGGAAGACAAAATTCGATGATTACAGTAAAGGAAATGTGCTGAATTATGCAACATGATTCCAGGCTATGAAGTAATCAATCTTCGCTTTTTTCCCTGACAAATAATGATCTGATTTACGAGGGACGCTCTGTGGCTCAAGGGGAGAAAATAGCGTACTAAAGATCTACAATATGAATCTCGCTCCAGCAAGACTTCATCTACTGACCCTACAGTTCATCAAATACGCCAGAGCCCAGCATTCATAAAACATGGCTTCCAAATCTAGCTCCTGGCGTGCGTGCTCGCCTCATAAATCACACGCTGTATTTTTTATGACCAGGCAGGTTAGAATCGTAATAAAGACGACGAGTCAGCACTCTGATTTATGGCTCATTGAATTGTGGACGCAAGGGCCAGGGTAATTTTGGCTGGGACCAGTTTCGAGGTGTTAATATGGCCTTTGTGTGGAGTCATAAACAAATGTGCATAGCCTTAGCATTAGCTTTTAGCTATTAGCTAATTGATTTAGAGAGGAAAGCCGGGATTATGTGGTAATAGTAATGAATTGGTACTGCTTTGTTAATTATTTAGAGCGTTAGGACAGTCAGACTCTTATAGAAAATGCAAATGAATTACCGTAAGTACTGGAAAACTAGCCCACTCAATGTTATGACATCATATCAAATAAAGTTTAGGCGTTTTTAACAGTAAGTGACTTATGACGTAATTTCCTGACCACAATTATTTCATTTCTTTCTGTTTTTCTCTTCTTTTTCTTCCCTTCCTTTGTTTTCTCTGTCTCTCGCTTTCTTAGGACTGGCGTTACTAGTTAAAATAAAATGCTTTATTTACTTCTAAGTCCTCACTGACTTCAAAGGAGGCTCTTCTCCGTGTGAAATGCATCTGAATAAAACAAGCAGAGGCAGTTCGAGCAGAGACAGCACGCTGCGTGAAATATAAATGGAACAGTACATAATGATCAGCATGGATTCTCTATTATGCAAGTCCCGCCCCTTAGTAGAAATAGCCAGTCACCTTGTTGGTTAAGACGTTAGTGAAAGTTCTAGCCTATCAGCTTCTTACACTGGTGCATGCACAGAAAGATGGAGTTTCCAGCAAGGATTTGAAACGGTGTTAAAATCTAACAAAAGTGCTGTAAGTAATGTGTGGTATTTGGCTTGTATAACACACACACACACACAAATAAATAAATTAATTAATTACATTTTAAAAATAATTTAAAAAAATACAGTTTACACCATTCATAGAGAAGAAGTACGGCACAGAAGTCAGAGAAACCTGATGTAGATTTTAAAAAAATAAAATATTTTATTTAGTAATTTTTGTGTGTTTGTGGTATTTGAGCCAAAAAACACACATTATTTACCTCATTTTTTGTCAGACTTTAACAGCCATTTCAAATATGTGTCTTTTATGTGTCTCTCGTCATTACTGTACATGGAGCTTTTTCTTGTAGGAATGAAAATAACTGCCTGGGAACGTCGCCAAGATGGCCGCTGTGTGGACAGACGTTAACAGCTAATCTTCAAACAACTAATCTCTCATGTATTGTTATTTTACAATTATGTTCCTTATATAAACTCACACAAGGAAATGATATTTACCAAAAAAAAAAAAAATCAATACCTTTTAGTTACATTTTCCTTGAAGCTCATAGTTATAACGAACTATGAACACATTCATATCGTGTTATAATACATTCATAAGGCTTTATACTTGTTATAATTCTTTAAGAGAATGACCTATACTACACAGTTATCTTTATTGTGCATTATGGATTGACATGTTAGCATGTTCATAATGCATCTAAGTAGTGTTCATAACACATTATATGACCAATACAAAATAAACCCAGCCCACATTTGCATAGTTGTTATAAATATTTATGAAAATGCATTACACTTTAACATTTATTATGCATTATGAATTGTTAACATAATGATTAGAAACTAATGTGAACATAATGATTTGTGTGTAGTGCTCATAACATAACGCTATTACCAAAGAAACCAAGAACTTTTGCTTTCTTCAGTTCTTCAGTACTGATAGAATGTGTTATAAACAGTGCTTATAATGCATTCTGTTAACAATTTATAAATGCATTATAAACATTACTAGAAACTGTAATACCTTTTCATAAATAATTCTAACGATATAAATAATGCCTTATGAATTCATTATAACAGGTAATGAATGTTTTCATAGGTCATTCTACATATGTCCTTCATAGAAAGTGTTATCATATTTGGGCTGTATTGGCAAACTGGGGTTGCATTGGTGATATAATGTGTTATAAACACTACTTATAATGCATCATGCATTGTGTTCTATATACAATGCATAAGTGCATTGCAACATTGTTACAAACCTGAATGCCCTTTCATAAATAATTATAGCAATGGGTATAATGCCTAATGAACGCATTATAACATGTTATGAATGTAGATCTTTGTGAATTTGGCCTTCATAGAAAGTGTTAGCAACCTTTTTACCCACGTTGTAAAGGTTTTGCTACATACAGTTGTCTTTTCTAACTGGACAATCTTTCCAATCCCTTTACATATGCATATAAACATTGTTTCAGAACCAACTTACATACCAATAAGTTGACCTGACAATCCCTTGCTCATAAAATTACTTCAGACAAAAATGACTAAAGAGAGCCTAAAACCTTGAAGAAACTGATTTGTCGGATTTGCATAAAAAAAGGGTGGAACTTGGAAAGACGTGATTATTCTAGTGGCTTTCTGGCAAGTGTGTAGCTAGCAGCGTGACGCTAGCACATGGCTCATGTTACCTGACAGTGTGATACCATTTATTGCCAAAAAAAAGTGTTGTCAGTGGTGTAGTAAGACAGATTGCGACAGGTCATCTACGGTGCCCTCCCCCTTTTTTTTTCCCCTTACCAACTGGAACATTCCCTTACGAGCGAATATAGATGAAAAAAAACAAAAAAAACATCACCTTGTGCCCTCTCTCTTCTGACAAACAGATAACATGTTCTACAGGGATGAACTCTGAATTGCGACTATAAAGTCTGTAAAGTCTGACAGATTTTCAGTTGCAGCATATCATGAAATGGAATAAACTGTCAGGAAGGATAGCTCATAGAACGACAAAAGAAATGGGAGGAAAGGAGACAAAGCAATACAAAGGTAAGCGTCATCCATGTTGTGTAGGACGAGCCTATGATATACTATATTACATTTTTTTTTTTTTACATAATACTAGCTATCGATAGCTTTAATTGAATTGAATGAATTCATACTTTTATTACAGTAAATGGATTTGAATTAGAAATTTGATGTTAATTCAAACTACCTGCCATACATATTTATTTACTTGTTTGTTTGTTTTCTAGTTTGCGCACTGTAATAACCCTAACAAATAGAACTTTAACATATTACTGAAGCATTATAACGTTGTCATGTACGTCACTTCCCTGTATCAGTGCTAGAAGACAACAAAATATACAGAAAATACTGTATGTTGCAAGTTAATCTGACATTTATATTTCCTAAAATCATGGCGTTCATAGGGATTCATTAGACCTACATAAGCCCTTTATGACACCTGACATAAAATGACAAATATTTCATGAAGGCTTATGCTAAGAGGAGTGACTGGTCATAAAGAGTGTGGTAATATTACTTAAGGGTGGTGTTTATTGAGCTACATGACATATACATAAGCCCTTTATGACAACTGACATAGAAGGACAGGTAATGACTAGTTAATGATCATAAGGTTTGTGGCAGTACTGCCTAAGGGCAAAATGATAGCTACTTGTTGAAAAGTAAAGCAAAATGTCTTTGCTGGTTAGATTTCCAGAAATCATGGGAAACAATTTTAGAGTTCATAGGGATACATCACACCTACATAAGACCTTTCTGACAATTGACATAGAAAAAAATAAATTTTTCATGTGGCCTTATTCTAATAGGAGTTAACATCATAAATATCATGGCAATACTACTTAAGGGCAGTGTTTATATTGCTATATGACATCTAAATACGCCCTGTATAACAACTGAAATCAGTTCATTAGGATACATTAGATCTACATAAGACCTTTATGACAACTGACATAGAAGAGTTAATGATGAGTTAATGGTCATAAGGTTTGTGGTAGTACTGCTTAAGGGCTACTGGATTAGTGAAGCAAAATTTCTTTTTGGTTAGAGTTCCAGAAATTGTGGAAACCCATTTAAAGTGCATAGGGTTTCATTAGACCTACATAAACCCTTTATGACAATTTTAGTCAGAAAAAAGCAGCCATGGAAGGTTATACTATTTAAAGAGGTTCTTTTAGAATTTGCTTTTTAATTATTTGCTTTTGTGCAAGCTTTAAAACACTGTAACCATTGACAACTGCAAACTGTTTTTGCGTTACCGTTTTACCTAATCAACAAACCCATTGAGGTTAAGTGTGTGTGTGTGTGTGTGTGTGAGTGTGTGAGAGAGAGAAAGAGAGAGAGAGAGTGAAAGAGAGAGAGAGAGAGAGTCTTTGTGCACACAGGAGTGTGTGTGGGCAAGTTTATGAGTACTTGCATTTGTGTATGTGTGCGTGTGTGTGTGTGTGTGTGTGTGCGTGCATGCTCTGTTTGTGCGTGGGTGTTTGGCTCATGTTTGGTCAGACTCATATTTCCCCAGGTTCTCTTAAGAAGTATTTAGAAGGGCCTCGCACCATGAACCCTGGGGAACTCGCTGGCGAAGGAACCCTAAGCACTTCCTCCACCTCCACTGATCCTCTGCCTACTGCTGAAGAGACCTCAAGCACTCCATCCACCTCCACTGAGCAATATTTTATACCGCTGCATGTGGATCCTTTTTTATATTTGTGTACTTTTTTTCCCCCCTCAAAATACAAGGATGCTTTGTGAGGGGTGGAGCCTTTACAGAAATTCATCTGAGCTTCACATGTGGTTTTTGCACACTTCCCATTATCTTTCACACGTTTTTGACACCTAGTGCATGTGTTTTTATTTTATTAATTTTTTATTCACGCGTGATTTGTTCACACGAATCACTTTTCACGTGTGATATTTGCACGTGATTCATTTCTTTCACACGCTTCATTCATTTTTATATGTGATTTTTGCGTGATTCGTTATTTTCGCTTGATCTTTTACACACGATTCGCTTATTTCACAAATGATTCGTTTGTTTCACACATGATTAATGTATCTCCGTATGTGATATTTAGACACGATTCGTTTATTCCCTCAAATGATTCATTATTTGTCATATGTGATTTTTAAACCTGATGCGTGCATTTTCACACCACTCGTTTTTCACACCATTCATTTATGTTCACACGTGATTTGTTCACGAGTCATTTTTCACACACGATTTTTACACGAGTGATTTGTTTTCTCATGGGATTTTCTTAACGATTCATTCGTGCTCGATTTCGTCTTCCACAGTAAGCTAAAATATTGCTGATTTTTCAGATTGTGCTTTTCTTTCACATGTGGTCACACGTCGTTCACTTCATGCTGAAATATACTTTCACGTACGTGAATGTGAAGTATGTGATTTTTTCCATTAGACTGACATGCCTATATCCTGGGTTATCTAAGAAAACGTGTTGAGTCTTGCTATACCCCGGCTGGTGTTTTGCGCTTTAGGGAACGTAGCATGATAGGACAGTACAGTAGTCCACAGCAGGAAGTCTAATCAAAGAACATTCCTAAATATAGATGTTGGTAATAAAGCGAAGTCAAGCTCAGGCCCCTGTTGTAGCACTCTTTTGTGACAATGATCAATGTGAAGTGACCGGAAAGATCAATGGACTTCGGAGGCTGATGAACCGCAATCGATAACAGCCGGCTTGCTGGCTCTTTCTTTACCAAGGCTGGTGGTTTCAGAGGCAGTCGCAGCGATGCTGGGTAAATCAGAGATGGAAGGGGCAATTACGAGATGGTATTGTAATCGGAGAGAGTGTGTGAGTGTGTTTGCTGATGCTTTTTACGTTCTCGATGCCACTCCAGCCATTCCTTTTGTACTGCACTTCTTCAGGCAGGGTAACACACCGACATTTTTTTATAGAAGTTAAAAATACTGCTGGTTTATTCTGTTTACACCAAATAATATTGACAGCCATTTCTCGATCCCGCATTCCACATGCGCTAGTTTAAATACGCTAGCGTTTCTATAGTAACAACTCGTGCACGTGGACTTGCATGGCGGATACTCCACAAGATCTAACGCTAGTAATAAGCAGAGAGTCACTAAATAAAGATATAATAATTATTAATATGTTGAATTCTTCTGTAAAAGATGTTCAATTAACAAGTTTATGGAAGGAGACTCCAGTGTCAGCACGTTGGATCAGTCAGAAGTAAAGCTGTGACTTTTTCCAACACCTTCAGGACAAAAAGAGGCAAAATGGTGACAAAAACAATACGATAAAATATAAAAGTCCAGTGTTCAGTAAATATGTTTCTTATTATTATTTATGTTCATTATCAATCATTCTTGTGCCCGCAATGTAGTCTGTTAACAGTAAGCTTTGGTTGCTAAGCAACATGATGGAAGATTTGGGTATTCTCTGGACCAAACAATGGTTGTAGTGGGACAGTTTTATTGGTTTATATTCTGGTGCATTAATACAGAATTCAATTATTGTGATTCAATCACAGGGGTGTATATATATATATATATATATATATCGAGGACCGGCTGTCTTAGCCAATCAGATTTCCAAAACTATCCATTTTGCATAACAAAGTGATATATCTCATTTGCTTTTCCCTACAGAGGCACTGATTTGTATTTTTCTATTCTTTAACCAATCATATTCTCTAACCCCTCAATCAATCACAGGGTTAAATAAGTGGAACTTTAATACAGCTCCGTGCTTGCTTGCTCTTTCCCTTCAGGTTTCTGTACATTGTTTGTGGAGAGAAAATGCTGGAAATCCAGGTCACCTCGCCCACACCAGCTCTGAGTACTGCACTTCTTTCAGACAGCAACCCTTTGTGTCAGCTCTTTGTAGCGGTTAAAGTGTGGCGGTGTGCGCGGACGTCTTGCTGTCCTTGCTTTTTTTCCACTTTCCTTGGGTTGAAACTGCTGATGTTTTCTCGCCATTACCTGGGGACTTAACGACTAATTCTGCCACCCAAGGGCAATTACGGGAAATTTTATTTTTCAGTGGGTTTCTGTCAGTCGGTGGTAAAAATGTGTCATTTCTGATTAATATCGGCTTTCTCAGAGTGGCGGGTTTGCGTGACTGTTTCATCATTTGCTCTGGATATATGGCAGTGATAGAAGTTGCTGCTATACTTATGCAAGGAATAAACCCCCCTGTCTTATGCTCTTCCAGGAAAATAATCAATGGCTTGTCGGCGTGATGAATTGGAGTCACTATTACGACCTCAAACTGAACATTTCCCAATAACAGCATGTCCCAATTTGTTTATTCCTCATATACTACAGCAATTTGCCAATAATTACAATTCATAATTTATTATGCATGATATTCTTTGAATGATAGCCTTATAAACACTGCCCTAATCTTATATTTTTAAGTATTCATGACGCCTTCATAAGCCCGTCATGACAACTAAAGACAGCAGCTAACTGTAACAGGTGCCAGCTGTAAAAGACTAATAATAACAGTTTACTTAAGAGCGGTATTTAAACAAATTTGTGCCAGATTTCGTCTGTTAGGAGTAGCCTTTATAAATGCTTATGTATGCTTATGGTACTTGGCTGGTGTTTATAGGGCTACATGATGTGAGACCTATATAACTAGACTTCATGCCTGTTATCATCTGCTAGAAGCAGCCTTTATAAAGGTTTATGTAAGTTTATGTCAGTTGTACCATAGCCCTTCATATGTTTATAACACTGCAGAAGACCTGCATAGGCATCCTTACATGCTTAAGTAGGTTTAAGTCTGTTGTCCTAAAGCCTTTCAGGGTGGTGGCTACATGAGACCTACATAGGCACCCTTTTTAAATGCTTACGTAGGTTAATATCTGTTGTCCTAAACCCATTCATTCTGGCATTTATAGGGTTATATGGGACCTACATAATCAGTCTTTATAACAGTTGTCGCATTTTAGAAGTATCATTTATAAATGCTTAAGTAGGATTGTTAGAATTAACCTCTACAAAGGCATCTGTAGGTTTATGTCATTTGTTCTAAAGCCCTCCAGGCTGCTATTGGCTGGTATTTATGACAGCTGTCACCTTTATGGATGCTTACGTAGGTTTATGTCAGATGTCCTAAAGCCCTTCAGGCTGACTTTTATAGAGCTACATGAAACATACAGTAGCTTTTATTACAGTTGTTACCTGTTAGAAGTAGCCTTTATAAATGCTAATGTAGGTGTATGTTGGTTGTCATGAAGGATTTATGTAGGTGTCACAGTATTTACTTTCTGTGCTGACATAAATATGAACTCGTGCAAAGTACATTTCCTTGTAAGCTGTCTATTAGCTAAAAATGCAATGATAAGCTGAGAAAAAGTAGCAAGCACCTTTACGTTCGCTGTACATCCTGGCTCGAGAATTTAATCTTGAACCACTTCAAATCAAGAACCTTGAATTATCCTCCCAAGGCATGTTGTTATGACTCCTGCTTGGCTGGAGGATGGCTGGATGTTTTTTTTCCCCTCCACACAGAGTTCTCAATAACCCCAGACTGTCATCCATCTTGCGTTCAGCTCATCTCGTAGCTGTCGGCGCTGTGTTTGAGAGCTCGCACTGACCGTGGCTAATGCTTCTCTCTGAGGGAAGCTGGAGAATCTCCTCTTCTGACCTGGTATTGATCAGACTGTCGCTTCTTCTAGTTAGCACTGTTGACACGTTCATTGACCCCTGTGTCTTCTCACACTATTAAATGAAGAATATTTATCCCCATGCTTATGATGAGAATGACAAGAAAATACTGTTCATTGTACTGTAAAGCAAAGTTTCTTTTTACATAAATCATGACACATTCAGTGTTAATAGTGTTACATTAGACCTTTTAATAGGAGTTAACAGTCAGAAACCTTTTGATAATACTACGTAATGGCAGCATTTATATGCCTACATGACGTCTACATAAGCACGTTATGACAACTGATATAGGACCACATAGATATTTTATGAGGGCTTATTCTAACAGGAGTTAACATTCATAAAGATTGTGGTGGTAATACTTAAAGGCAGGGTTTATAAGGCTGCATGACATGCACATAAGCCCTTTATGACACCTGACATAGATGCAGAAAGACAAACAGTTGTTAGGTCTTACTCTAACAGTCAGAGTGAACAGTCACAAGGATTGTTGTAATACTACTTAAGGGCAGTATTTATAAGGCCACATTATATTAACAGGAGTTAACAGTCATAAAGATTTCTGTAGCGCTACTTAAGGGAATTGTTTATAGAACTACACGGTATGTGAATAACTTTGTGACAACTGGCATAGAATGACATAAACATCATATGAGGGCTTATTCGTTAACAGTAATATAGTTTGTGGTAATACTACTTAAAGGCAATGTTTATAGGTCTATCCGACATGTATATAGGCCCTTTATGACAACTGGCATAGGACAACATAAACATTTTATGAGGGCTTTTACAGGGCTACGTTACATGTACATAAACCCTTTATTACAGCTAACATAGAGTGCCAAACATGGCTTATTTTAACATGAATTCACAGTTAGAAATATTGTGGTACTAATACTAATACAATAATAAGACAAGTATTTTTTAGGACTCCATGACATCTACATAAGCTCTTTTTGACAACTGGCATAGAATGGCATTCATTTTTTGTTCTTCTAACAAGAGTTAACAGTCATAAAAATTGCTTTAGAACTATGTAAGGACAGTGTTTATAGGGCTACATGACATCTACATCAGCACTTTATGAGTTAATCACAGTCATAAGTTATATTGTGGTAATAGTACTTAAGGATAGTGTGTATAGGGCTACATGACATCTACATAAGCCCTTCCTGAAAGCCGTCATAACTCGCATATACATTCATGAAGGCTTGTTCCAACAGCTGCCTTCATGAGCTTACCTGTTAGAATAAGCCTTATGTAGTTTTGGGTCAGTTGTCCTAACCACCATCATATGTCAAACGCTGTACTTAAGGGCAGTTTTTATGAGGCTTTATGATACCTATATAAAGCTGAATAGTAGTTTTGCATCTTTTGGTATCCTCATGTCAGCAAGTTCGAAAAATCGTGTAAAGGTGTAATTTTTGGCCAGTTTTGGCTACTGTATAGGCAAAGATGTACAAGCTCAGTTCCAAATCTCAATTCCAGTAGACAGTAATAAATAAATAAGATACATGAACCCAGGGAGCGGTATCACTAAGGGGCTAAACCTCTCCCGAACCCAATATAAAAGACTTTGAAATGTTTCTTTCAAAGTGCTTTACACTGGGCTCGGGAGACGCAGCTTCAAAGCCATACCCCTTCTGACTGCCTGACTTCTGTATGTTAGTTATTCTAGCCAGGTTTAGGAAGGAAAGGTGACTGTGGGAAGAAGAAGAAGGAGAAGAAGAAGTAAAAACAACGCATAAAGTTCATATTACTCCATGTTTTATTCATGCTCGGCAGTAACCGGGACAGATAAGCTGTGTCGTGGATGTTTATGGACGGGTTTTATAAATGAGGGCTTGGTTTCTCCTTGGCTGTGTACTCCAAGGTACATCCTGCTCCCCACTGCTCCCCAACCAACTTGTTAACGATGGCAGCAAAAAGAACATAGATTTTGGAAAAGTGATGGCAAAAAAGAATTTGGTAACCCTTTCTATGAATACATTACGAATGTTCATCTCTTGTTATAATGCAGTAATAAGGCATTATAAACATTGTTGTAATTATTTAAGAAAATATATTACACTTTCAGTCTAACTTTATTATGAATTATGGATTGTTGACACGATGTGTTATTTGTAGTGTTCATAAAACCTTATATAATAACCAAGGCCCAATTTATATTCATGGGATGATATAATATGTTATAAGCTCTACTTAAAATGCATTTTTTTAATCAATTTAAACGCTAAAGATTGTAAACTGTGTAATGTATAATTTCATAAATAATTATAACATTTTGTATAATTCTCTGATGAACATTATAACATGTTATAGATGCATTCATAAGTTGTTATATGCATATGGCCTTCAGAAGAATTTTGTGTGTTTGTTTCTTATGTGTCCAGATTTATGGTATATACCTCATTATAGCGAAGTGTGTGATGCCATATGAATGCATTATAACATGTTATGAGTCCATTCATAAGTCAGAACACATATACCCTTCACAGTAAGTGGTAGTGAGACCTTTTTTTAGTTTGTTTGTTCCTTCTGTGTCCAGATTTATGGGGTATCCAGAGCTAGGGTTATCACTAACAAGCAGGCAGACAGAAAAAAAAGAATTTTGCCACAAAACCTTATGACTATTTTTTTTTTTTTTTAGATGTGTTCAAATGAAAGAGTTATAACTTTTCTGTTTTGCATGTTTATGTGATGGTCATGGACATAGACGAAACATGGCATGAAGCCAATCAGACATTACAAACTTAACAAAAAAAAAAAAAAAACACTTACATGGCTATACACAACATAGCTGCTTATCTGTCTTTGTGTGTGTGTGTGTGTGTGTGTGTGTGAGTGATTTTTATTCCATCAGTGAAACCTCATGGTCAATCCTAAGAGACTGATTGTGGAGCTATTGTTAGATATTGGATTTTATCCTAAATCTAATATAACTGGCTAGAAGCCTTAGCTGTGAATGTGATTTCTACCAAAACTCTATCATGAAAGTGAGAAAAAAAAAAAAAAAGCAGTGGTTGCTAAATCCTTGGTGTTCTTCACATTCTTTTGCTAGACCTCTCTCTTCACCTAGAGGCTGCTTTCTCTCTGCACTCCTCTGTGCTCAATCATTAGACAACACTGCCCCCTCTCGACATTTCTGTCACTGTGCATTTCTTTAGCAGGGCAAGTTCAAGCTTAAAATGGGGGCAGTTCCAAAAGTGTGTTTCTGACATGGCTCTGTGTTTAATGGGGTGCTGTATGTTAGCAGGATTGAATCGACATGAAAACAAAAGACATCATTTAGACCAAGCTGAATTACACCCAAACCCAAAAATAACTGAAATAATTCTACTTCTGAAAACATAAACATCTCAAATGTGCTGAATTTTGCAAAACATGCCTGCTATACAGAGGCCCTGCCCTCATGTATACAGATATTTTTGAAGGGGTTTTTGCCTTGAGTCCATACAAAAGCACTTTTCTGGGCCACTGAAAACAAAGCTCCAAACGTATGATTTAGAAAACACTGACGCCACAGCGTGAACCTGTGCATGCCCAGTGCGTGTGTTTAGCATGTGTTATGAATGTGCTAGGACTGTGTTTATCATGGCTGCTGACCAGGATGACACTTTGTACATTGTAATTTCTTATCTGCAATTTCATTTCACCTTGTTTTATTATTACACCCTTGTGCAGAGGCGCCAGAATATGATACACGCTCATGAATCCACTGCTCCAGCGCTACAAACTGCAGAACTGAGGACAGAGATTTTGGACAAGTGTAATCTTATCCTGCATTCAGCTTACCTCGGAAGTGAGAAGTCTTTGCCTGGAATGACATTTTCGAGCTCCGTGCATTCGAGCTGCAAAGTGAGGGGAAAAAAATGGACGCCTCCATGTTATCTTTTGTTAGCAACCAGCTAGCAAGCTAACTGTAATGAGTGATGTATATTTTCTTCTCAAAACGGTTAACTGTAGAGTCAGTGTTATAGATTTAACAAGCAAATGTGTATGTATGTAGATTAAACTAAAGGAATTGCTTGTATATAGGTACAGTGTAACTCATTTAAAGATAAAAAGCGCTACTGTGTATACTGCTGCTGCCGTGAGCAGCCATGTTGATTTGATGTCACTTGCTGAAGTCGGACTTGAAGAGACCGTCCTGAGTTCCAGAGTAAGACTTCTGAGTTGAGGGGGTGTTTTCTTCGGGAATTACGACTTACAACCTCTAGCTGAGTGCAGCATTAAGCAGTAGCTTCTCCTCATTGTCACAAATCCTTCTTCACCACTCAGTATGCAGCTCTTAACCTTATTCTTGAGGCGTTTTATGATATAACATCACTGCACTGATGTGCTCGTATGAGCGTTTTCAAATGATTTTTTTTTACATATGGACAGAGCCCAAAAAAACATTCCAAGTCTTCAGAGAGGCGCTGTAAACACACAAACTCCAGACATCAAGCTGACATTTAACCTTAATTAAAATCCTTTCAAGATATCACAAAAAGCAGCCTCGGTTTGGAGGCGAAACATGACACCAAGCGAAAGCTTGCTATGTGCTATGCGTGTGTGTGTGTGTGTGTGTGTGTGCGGTGGTCGAGAACTAAAGAGGAAAAATCGTTACACGCAGTGGTGCTAGAGGCTGAGTGAGGAAGAACAGAGAACACACTTGCATGCACATGTTGTGACTCTGTAAGTTGTGACATTTAATTACACACTGGGGGGTGAACATGAAAGGATTAAATTGTAACATATTTCTTGGATGCGTTAAGACGGCAGGACAGCGATGCCAACCTCATCATGCTGGTCTTTCTTCTGTCACAGATGACCGGGGCTGAAAGAAAATGACCTGAATAAACAGTAAGCACACTGAATAGCCTCCTGCAGCTTGCTCTAGCTTTGCTAGTGACGAAGCCTTTCACTGATCAGAAGGTGTTGATTAATTCTCTATACTACCAGCAGGTCTGACAGTAGTGCAGCTGCGAATCACAGGCTTATATTAATGCGCTCGCTCGAATACATTATCATTTCTGTAGTAAAAGCACATTCACAGGGACTTGTACGGCCGATTATAAAAAAACGTGCATAAGCTTTGATACGGTGATGTTTTCTGTAATGAGATGTTTATGTAACATGTGAGAGAGAAAAAAGAGAGGCCAGTGAAGGAACGACAGTTTATAGCTGCTATAATGTGCAGGAAATAACTTGTTTCACGGGCGTTCCACAGGCATTGAATGTAACTATAAATGGATAAAAAGTCATTCTTTAAAAATGCAAAAAAAAAAATGATAACCATTACTAAATTTCTATGGTAGAAATGGAACGAAGCAGTATTTTTGAATAAAAATGGTAACAGTAACTCCACTTCATCACATGACCCCCATCCTTGAACACTTTCCTACAACAGCGTCACATGGAGTGTATTATTCCTCACCTACTTGCTGAATAATATGGTTTAAGTTGAATAAATCAATAATATGATGGGACTTTAAGCAGTAATTATCTGCTTATACCACATAAGTGTATTTGGTTAAATTCCACCCTTTTCACATTCATATGATACTGTTGTAAAAAAAAAAAAGATAATTCTGCTTGTTAAAGAACACCATTAAGGAGTATATTTGATTGGGATTTTAGAGTCCAGTTTTTATTAACCTGACTAGTTTGTTTGAGATTATTTGTTCGGAGCATATTTTTAGGACAACTTCAGTCCACACATAATTCATATACATGCCACCAAACATAACACAATGTCTATCCCTAAGAAAATCTCTGTGTTCGTGCCTAAATATTCCCAAAACTGAAAATTCACTGAAATGTTCTACTATAAACTGTAAAACTATAAAACACTCACTTCAAGGTATGGGCAAAGGAATTATGTAATTTAATTAATGGCTTGTCAAGTCATCCTACTCGGATTTTCTCTCAGGGATGTGGGTGGCTCAAAGGGATGGGAAATTATCCTAAAGCTCAGGTTTTCAATCCAATATTTATTGGAATATGGTCTGATTTCTATGGCATCCCTATTGGATTTGTATGGCCTTCCCACTGGAATTCCCACTGCTCCGGGTGTGTGTTCACGGGTGTGTGTGTTCACTACTGTGTGTGTGCACTTGGATGGGTTAAATGCAGAGCACAAATTCCGAGTATGGGTCACCACACTTGGCCACATGTCACTGCACTTCACTTCACTTCACTGGAATATAGTCTGATTTCTATGATGGGTATGGGTTATGCACTGGAATATGGTATTCCAATTGGATTTTCATGGCTTGCCCAGTGGAATATGGTCTGATTTCTCTGGCATCCCAGTTGAATTTGTATAGGTTTTTTGGTCTGGTTTCTATCAGCGTTCCTACTGGAATTTTATTGGTACCTACTGGAATGTGGTCCTGAAGTTCAACATTAAATCTTACTATAAATAGATAGAAATTTACAGTGGAATATGGTCTGATTTCTATGGCAATCCGATTGGATTTTTCCGGGTTGCCTGTTGGAATCCGGTCTTAGTTGTATTGGAATTCCTCCTGGAGTATTACTGGTACCCACTGGATTTTTCTGGATTGATTATTGGAATATTGTCTAATTTCTATGCCATTTTTATTGGATTTTTATGGAATGTGGTCAGAGTGGCAGTTCCTACTGGATTTTTATGGCTTGCCTTTGAGTATGGTCTGATTTCTACAGAAGTTCCTACTGGAGTTTTATTGGTACCCACTGGAATGTGGCGTGAATCCTACTGGACTTTTCTGGATTGATTATTGGAATATAGACTGATTTCTATGGTATTCCTATTGGATTTTTTGGAGTTGCCAATAGGGCCTGAATATGATCTGATTTCTAAAACATTTCTACCGGATTTTTTATGGTTTACCCATTGGTAAATGATCCCATTTCTATGGGAATTCCTCCTAATTTTTATTACTCCCACTGGAATGTAGTCTGAATTCTATTTGATTAATCAATTACTCAAAGCATACCTTTCAGTCCCATGGGTTTTATGGGAGTTTTATTGAGGTGCCATGTGTGTTTTATGTTCATCTGGCATTCCATGAAATCACAGCATCTCATGGGGATAATTCAATTCCATAATTCAAAGCTCCACTCCCAGTGAGAAGCCCACTGGAAGTTTCCATAAGGGTCAGCGGTGTTGACATGTCTCCTGCCACATTAAGCTGGTTTTCCCATCCTGGCTCCTGCAGTTTAACAGCTCTGCATCTTTTAGTGTGTTTCAAGCTCTAACACATCTGACAAGACTCATTAGGTCGTTAACAAACCTTAAATTAAGCCATAAATTAAGCGTGTTAGAGCAGGAAACATAGTAAAGGTGTGCAGAGTAGGGGAGTGGGAAAAAAAAAACGCTTCAAAATGAACACCAGCAGCCTTAACATTTGACTATTTGCTATCACCATGACAGCAGAGGCTTCTCTTTTTTATATTCCAATTGGGCAAATTAAATTTAGGAAGCACATTAGGATGTATCCCTTAGGGAAGTTACCATAACAACCTCGCCCAACCCTCACCTCCCCCCCCCCTCCCCCCCCCCATTAAAATTCAGTCATTGTGTTAATAAGATCTGTGTCTGTGGAGGCTCAGATTGAGTGTGTCTCCATCTCTCTCGGGGAGTGTGAAAACCACAAACAAATGCACTTGCGAGACAAACAAGAAAAAAAAAAAGTACGAACCTCGCCTTCTATTTTAGCTCCACACGAAAGCAGGAAGTCCCACGTCCCTAAAGGAAAGTTGTAATACAATGCCACATGTTCCTCATTCCCCTAAATCATTCAGGGTTCTTCTCCAGCTCCAACACCAACACCCCCTTCACCTCCATACACCGCCGCTTGTTCCTCATTGCCGTGTGTGACTGGGTTGCTAACGACGTGTTCTGTCTCTCCTACCATTAAAATGATATAAATGTGTTTTCTCTCAGCACGGCACACTGACATGAAACATTAAATGTTCAGTAACAGATGTTCCAACGACTGATCACGAGGATCTCACATCATCCACATCATCACTGCGGCTGGGCTGTAATGGACGTTCCTGCTCTGTAGTGAATTTATGGGAAGCATAAGCATATTTCCTATTGAATTCACAATTCTGATTGGTCATAAGGTGTTAATTAATTATCTATAACAGCAGCCCTGAGAGGCGCGCCGGCTGTAATTCAAATCACAGGTTTATATTAATGAGCTCGTTCGAATGTGTTATAATTTATAATTTAAATTTATAATTTACTTAAACAGGGATTTCTACATTTCCACATTAAGGGGTTAAAAAAAAAACTCATGGAAGGAGTCTCCAGTGTCACTGCTTTGTAACAGTCCGTCATTGCAGTTATATATATATATATATATATATATATATATATATATATATATA
>CM075029.1:2002871-2016703 GCA_037576675.1 Pangasius sanitwongsei
TATATATATATATATATATATATATATATATATAACTGCAATGACGGACTGTTACAAAGCAGTAATATATTTTTTTTTTTCCCATAATTTTTTGTTCAGACCTTTTTTTTTTAGGCTATTAATACATTTTGACATTTTGTATCTCTACACATACACCAGTAACACACATTGTGGATGGAAACACAGGTGTCCACTTTCAGGAAGCCGGAACTCGAGGCTCTGCTGACTCGTAAAAAAAAACCCACATCGGCTGAACGAGTGTGCTCGCTGGCGAATATTTCATCATGACATCCAGATAATTAAGGCCACTCATTTTTTTCCCCCCCTCTGCTTTCAGCCGCCTCACCATGTCGCTTTTTCTCCATGGACAGCAGATACAGTAATACTCTGGCTATTTTCTTCCATTTTCGTCCATTAATGCAGTCAAGTCTATTACATTATTAACCAGCAGACTTGGGGATAATGGCTGGGGATGGTGGCTGCTGGTTCATTGTTTGACAGAGTTTTGGACATTAAACACACACACACACACACACACACACACACAGACAAATACAGAGTGTGATATGCCTTGGAAAGAACTCAACACTCACTCACTTTTCATCCAGGATCATCGTCGTCGCAGTGAAATTACGGATCATGCTTTACTCCCGTCTCCGTCCGAATTACATCACACATCCTGACATTTCGTGACAGGCGTCGTGCCTCATTAGCGTGCACGCTGACGGATGTGCCCAAAGGCGCTACACTGAAAAGCATCTCTAATGACCAATGAACTGGAATTTCTTTTCTGGGCTTGTTTATTATCCCTCGGCCACTAGGTGGTGTTATGTTTTCAGGTTGTCCGTCCGTGCATCCTTCTGAGATTCTCGTTAGTGCGATATCTCAAGAACGAGTGGCTGAATGTTTTTGTAGAATTCATATGGAATTATCGCTGGAACCAGCAGATGGACTGATTAGATTTTGGAATTGATCCAAACAGGTTCAAGTCCTCAGCAAGGTCAAATGTCTGAAATCGTAATTCTTCAATAGCTTCCTTTCTGTGTGAGGCATATTTTAAGGGGATTTCAGGCACACACATTAATAACAAGCAGGACTAGTCTTGCTGGCGGTGGAAGCATCTTCGTCAGCGCTGTTGGCATTGAGTGCTACTTGTTTGTCTTTTTTTAATTTTTCCCCCATTTTCTCCCTAATTTACTCTTGGCCAGTTCCCGCCCACCAGCCAGCTTTCTCCTATCATATGGCAGCTAACACCAGGGACGCAGCATAACTCACTCAGAGGAAAGTGCTATCTACCCTCTTCCACATACATGAACTCACTGATGCCCACAATTGGCTAGCGTTGTTGTGATTGACAGAGGAGAGAGAGTATGCCCCTCCCACACAGAGAGCACAGGCGATTTTTGTTCTCTTGGACTCCTGGCCATGGATGGCTGGCTGTGGCATTGTCAGGATTTAAACTAGATGTTAGAGTGAACACTTTTCTTTTCTATTGCAACCCAGGAGCTGTTTTTACACGTTTTAATATGAAAAAAATGTATATATCATTTGAGCTTAATATTCAGAATGATGTACCTTGACTTTAGCTTTAAAAGCACGATGAAATGAAGTGCGATGTACGCTAAATAGGGATGAGATGTACGAGTACGGCACTCATCACAAATCTGGCTCGTGTTTTTCAAAAAAAAAAAAAAAAAAGGAATTGTTGACGCCACAGTGAAGCTGACTGCTTCTAATTTGTCACTCGGTTAAACACATTCAGCTAGCTTTGCTCCTCAGGGTTTATGTGATTATAATTCCCTGCTGATCTGCAGTAGTGTCGCATATAGCATGATATCCTAAAGACTTAAAAAAAAAAAAAAAAAACTTTACATTCACGTTTCGCATCCAGTCTTGCTCAGTTTTGAAGCAGCCTCATTATGTCTCCGAGACGACGTAACCTTGATGATGTTCAGTGACAATCAAGCTGCATGGAGAACGCATAAAGGCGTCCTGGTATAACAGAACGGAGTGGATTTGCATAAACAGCCAGATGTTCACGTCAGTGGAGAGAGTTAGTGCACGAGTCTAGCTCAGTTGTGTGTGAGATGTTTAAGAGCTATGTGGATGTTTTTAATGATGCAACATCCAGAGTGGAGAACTGTTTCATTTAGTTTAGCATTAGTTGCTTTTGGGTAAAAAGTTAAATTAAAAAAAAAAAAAAAAAAAGTTGTTTAACTTTTACATTTTACATTTACATTTAAAAAAAAATAATAATTTACCAGATTTTAAGTATGTAGTTATACTGTATATTTAGCAATAGTATTTTATTTTGTAAAATTAAAGCTGCAAAAAAGGTTAATCATGTAGTGATTTATTTAGCAGTATTTCTTTCTTTCTTTCTTTCTTTCTAAGTTGAGCTAATTGACTATTTTTAGTGATACAGCATCCAAAGCTACAGAAATAGCAAAAAAATAAACACATTATGAGATGTTTGGAATGTAATTATATATTTAGCAGTTATTTTATTTTATTTTATTTTATTTTACAGATTTTTTTTTTTCTGGAAGATGAGCTACAAGGCTGTTTTAATGATAGCATCTGAAGTTTCAGAAACAGCAAAAACAAAAACAAAAAAAAGGGAAAAAGGCAAAAAATCACCAGATGTTAAGCAAGTAGTTATATATTTTTCAATAATATTTTATTTCATATTGTAAGATTTCTTTAAGAATACATTTACAAAAAAGGTTGCATTTTCTTTCTTTCTTTCTTTCTTTCCTTCTTTCTTTCTTCCTTCTTTTTTTTTTTACTTTTTTCAGTAAGATGAGCTAAATGGCTGTTTTTAACAACATTATCCAAAAAAAAAGAAAAAAGACAAAAAAAAAAAAAACACCAGATTGTGCTTGTAGTTATAATTTTAGCTGCAACATTTCTTTTCTTTTCTTTTCTCAAGATGGAATACAGGGAATAACCCAGCTAAGCATGAAATGATATCTTTAGCAGTATTTTTTAGATATAGAAGATTTAGTTATTTTTGAAACAGTAATCCCCCTGACCTGCTTTGTTGTTGTCCCAAAAGAAAAAAAAATGTATATTTTCTATTTCTAAGAAAGCTGAATGCAGTTTTGTTCTTCCATCCTGAAGCGTGTGTCCTGTTGTGGTCTGCTGTGTTTCATCCCCTCAGGTGTTCAGCCGCCCCCGTGGCACTGTTCGTTCTCAGAGAACTGAATAACACAAGACCTGGTTTTGCTGTAATAAGAAAAAAAGTGCTGTGACTGGACTGTAACGATTTTCACACAGGAAACTTCTCAGTCTGTTTCTCCTGCTTCACTCTGTACTCCAACCTCCCTGTGAAAACAGAGAAATAAAAAAAGAGTCGTGACTCACTCGTACGCTATACAGTACATGGTACAATATAATACAGCGTGCAGGCTACAACTCGAACTAAAATTAATAAATACATGAATAAATACATAAATAAATGCATACATAAATAATACTGTGTAGCTTGAAGTACTACTGCATGAACAGTTGAACAGTATGGAAATTGTAGAGCATTGTAAATGTACACAATATGATGGAGCAAGGCTGGCCTGTTAGGGCAGGACGTCATCCATCCCACTCGTGAAGGTGCTGTTCTCATTTCTTGGAGCATAGCATTTTGTCTCAGAACAGGCCTAGTTAATCGGTGACAATCCAGAGCCAAGGCCAGGGAGCAGACAAGCAGGCTAAACCGACCGTCTGCTAGATGCACTGAGTCGTCACTCAGGTTCCAACATATTCAGACTGTGTCTGTTTCCCGAGCTAAACAAAAATGTAGAACTATTCAGAAAGTTTGTTTTAGTAACCTTATTAACAAAAAAATTAAATCATACTGAATGCACAGCCAGCACCTTTAATCTGAAGCTAGGACTGTTAGATCTCTTACGTCTAAAGCGCTTAGTGTTAATGAAACTATTACTGATCAGGAGTTTGATGTACTGTGTTTAACAGAAACGTGGATTAAACCAAATGAGTATGTAGCATTAAATGAAGCTAGACCGCCTAGATACAGTTATATACATCAGCCCCGTCTAACTGGCAGAGGAGGAGGCGTCGCAGTCATCTATAATGATAATCTCGGCGTCACACAAAAACCTCGTCATAAATTCAAAGCGTTTGAAGTTCTTTATACCAACATAACACACGTAGCCACAAAAAATAAGTCTACCCAGATGATTCCGCTAATTATTAATTACAGATCCCCAGGGTCATATTCTGAATCCCTTTGTGAACTTGCGGATTCCCTCTCTAACCTGATTGTTTCTTTCGACAAAGCATTAACTACTGGAGCCTTTAATATCCATTTTGATAATCAATATAGTCACATTTCTGCAGTCTGAAGCTATCTCAGATCATTATGTCATCTCATTTAAAATGCGTCTTAATCATAATATATGCACCTTGCCACGCTACCTCGTTAAAAGTACATTCAAGTCAGCAGCTGCTATACAAATAAAATTGAATTGAATTAAATTTAAAGCTGGTTGGAGTTTAATTTTGCACATCATGTATATAAAACAAAAACATCACCAGATGTTAGGCCTGTAGTTTATATATTTAGTAGTATTTTATTTAATTTTTTTATTTATTCTGTAAAATGGATTACAGTATATAACCTTGCACTTTATAGTGATACACATTTTCACCAGTTATATTTTAGTCATAACCACAGGACCAACCTCCAACCTGCATAAATAAATAAATAAATAAATAAGTATGTATTGCTAATATATATATATTCTTTGTTTTAGAAACACCCCGCTTAGCCACTGCTCCTTGTTGGATATGCTGGATTGCCCTTTAGAAATAATAATTACATAACTGCGAGTTGTCGAATATGGAGATGACATTTTGATGATGAATGAGGGCGAGAAAATAAAACAGCACACTTTATTATTGTGTCCTGTGAGACTGTGATTATGAATGGCGTGTCCGGGTCAATAAGCATAACCTCTTCGGATAACCTGAAATTATTTACACACTCACATTTCAACTGAATACATACACGGGTTTATCATAACAGCATAAAATGATTAGCTTTACTGTCATGCTAGAACAGATTTAATATGTGCACCAGACTAGAACACAGAGCGATATGAAATACACAACATGCTCATCTCCTGCTCATATTCATTAACTGATAGCCATCTCTGAGCGCTGATAAGTGGCAAATCGACACACATTCAACCTTCAGTCATGGCTACAAACAAATACTACACCTGTATGGATTTCCATATGGATTGTTTCTCAGTCACTGTGTTACACCCAGCTTCAGGGTCTGTTACAGGACGGTGAAAAATCAGGATAATGAAGTACATTTCTCTGATATACAGTACATATCATGAAGTTTAGTTTCACTGAGGTTTTGCTAGCAAAAGCATGGCAAAAATACTTAAAGTGATATTAGAACAATTAGAGGTTTATTTAAAATGAAATGCTAAAATGTTCAACAATGGAAACAGATGAAAAAGTGACAGCTATCAAATGCATATTATAAGCAATTATAGGTTGAAAAAAATATTTTTTAAATATTTTTAAAAATCCAACAATTTAAAAAAAAAGGGGGGGAGGGGGGGTGACACCTAGAGTGGAAAATGTTTTTTTTTTTTTTTTAAATAAATAAATATTCATCAATGGATGAATTTCGTGACAGGCGTCCTGCCTCATTAGCGTGCATGAATATTACAGAAATATTCATCAATAGACGCAATAAAACATAATGTTACAGATAGCAAAGTCACATTATAAACAATTATAGGTCGGAAGATTTATTTTCATAATAAAAATATTCAGCAGTGGGAAAGGAAAGCGGTTACTCCTAGCAATGTTGCGTTATAAGCAGTTACAGAGTGTTAAAAGAAAAAAGAAATAACACACACATTTAATGCACAATAAAAAAAAAATCCCAAAATGCTACAGTTCTACGATTGTTCTGTCTGGCAGGGTTTCTGGAGTTACTGTTACCACCCTGAGGTTGATCATTTTCCAATAGCAACATTTTCCCAAAGTGTTTTATTCCCCTTATACTGCAGAAATTTTTCAACGATTACATTTTTAAAAAATGTATAATACCGTGAAACCTCATACATCTGTATCAATTTATATTTAATGTTGTGGAAGTTAGTTCCTGCTCTCCCCTAAGTTATACCAGCTATAAACTTAACGTTACAGCTTTACCTCTGGTTACAAAGCACTGACACTGGAGACTCCTTCCATAAGTGATAAATAAACGTCTCCTAGCTCAGTGATTACACATGCCCACAATACAACTCTATCTATTACTATTATCACTATAGACACAATAATGTGTTATTGTTGCTGTTATAGAAACTTTATTAACACTTTCTGACCAATCAGAATCCAGAATTCAGCAGCGTTTGAATTTATTGTGAAATATAGAAATTGGATAAAAGTGTGCAGCAGGTAAATAAGTAAATAAATAAAGGTGTCAGTGTTGGAGGAAGAGGCAGCTGTTATTAACTCGGACACGTGGTCTGTCAGGTCGTCTGAGACGCACCGATACGTCTGTATGCTTTCAGGAGGTTCTGTAGATCAGACGGAGGAGAGGATCAAAGGTAAATACTGTCACCGTGTGTCGCAGAGTAATGGACGAAACCGACCTGTCTGAGCGCTTATCTCCCAGAGCGGTTGACTGTTATCCCACATGCCCTGTCCTCGTTCTTCTGCACTCTACGGGTGGGTTACACTGACCGAGCGAGTTCCCTCCTTTTTAACCGAACTCCATTCGTTCATGCCTGGCTGTGTTAAAAAGCTGGAGAGTCGTCTGGAACAAAACGTGACTTTTAGAGGGAGTGGTAAACATGCAACTTTTTTTTTTTTTTTCAGTTGACAGCAAAAAAAAAAAAAAAAAACGCTAGTTCTTTTTTCAGTCGGTATTTTCTATCCCTCTATTTGTATTTAAAGGTGGTGGGCTGGACGTTATTGAAAACCCTGTCGCAGACAGTTCTACTCTGGAAAAATCTGGCAACCTCAGGTAGGGCGTGAACTACATGCAGATGATTTCAATAATCTGAATGTGGAGCACAGAAAATCAACCTAAGAGCATGCGTAACCCGACTCTGAATACCAGGAACTTTCCTTGAGCAACTCTTGGACTATGAATAGAAAAATCCTGAGGAAAGTTAGCACCATGTTGGTAATTACCACCCCTGCTATATTGCATGTACAAACCAGTTAATTAGGTCCAAAGCTGTTGTTTCACAAAGAGTGTGTGTGTGTGTATGTGTGTGTGAGTGTGTGTGACTCATGTCAGCAATTGCAAATGAGGCTCGAGGCCCCGCAGATAGACCACGGCGAGGATATAATTGCAACTTCCTTATGTTCTCGCCTCAAAACACCTGCTTTTGTATTTTCTCAGGAACTAGAGAAAGAACACGCATAGCATTCCATCAAATTCCTGGAGGAACAGACACAAAACACACACACACACAAATAAACACACACACACACGGTGCGTGATGCGTGATCAGAATTCATTCTCCGGCGAGAAGAGAGATGTGGAGGCGCTTACAGAAAACACTCGCTTTTAGATACATGTTATATTTTTCACACGTGAGCATGGAGCGCATGGGTTTTTACATATTCATTAATTATCACTTTTTTTTCAAACACATGATTCATTTCCTGTTACGTGAATGTTCACACGTGGTTAATTCATGTGCATGTTTGATTCTTTTACATTATTCATTAATTTCCACACGTGTGTGATTTGTTTTTACAGATGATTCCTTTTTTTGTACGTGTTAAATTATTATACATGTTATACGTTACATTTATTTAATGTGATTTTACATGATCACGTGATCAGGTGATTATTTTTCATACGATTCATTTACTGTCACATGAATTTTTACACGTTTAATTTATGTTCACATGTGATTGTTTTACACGATTTATTCATTTCTATCTTATGTTTACACAATTCATTTATTTTATTTCACTTATGAATGAATTTTGCACAATTCATTTCCACACGTGATTCTTTTACTTGATTCATTTAGTTTCACGTTTCATACAATTCATTTATCTTCATTTGAGATTTTTCTTACACATAATTCATGTTCACACGTAATGCTTTTATTTTTATTTTGACATTTTTTATACCTGATTCCTTTATTCATTCATTTGCACGTGATATTCTTCACATGATACATTTCTTATCATTTATGATGATTCTTTTACTCATATTTCTTTTCAATCATCACTTCTTTAAACGTGATTATTTGCACATGATTTATTTATTTTATCTCACATGTGATTTCTGACATTCGTTTATGTTCACATGTGACTCTTTAACACAGTATTCATTTATTTAGTTGTGTGTTTTTTTTTTTGTACACAACTCATTTATTGTGAAGTGAATCGTTTATACATGACTTATTTTATTTTTATATTTGATTTGCATTTTCAAATTTAGGACTCGTAGTGTGTTTATTTTTATTCTTCACACTTTATTCACACGTGTTTATGAGGTCACGTGCAAATTTCACAATGTGCATTTGCAAATACTCACGTGTGAAATTCATGAAATTCATTCAATTTCAGTAGTGGACCTGGATCTGTACTCAGTCCTGCATGGTCAGGCAGCCGGGCTGAGCCAGGTGAAGTGTGTGTGTGTGTGTGTGTGTGTCAAAGCCGACTCTGATGGGGTTCACCGGATTTCAAATGGAGCTTTTCATCACGAGGAGCAGGCACCAGGCTCAAAGCCCGAGCCTGGCGGGTCACACAGAGGATACGCATGATTTATGCATCCTGAGGCCCGGTGAGCTCTTTATATTACGCTGCCTTCATTGCAGAGTAATTGTTGCCTGTTGTGCACTTTTTAGAGCCACCTCTGCTTTTGTTCCCCTAAACTAGAAAGCACGGTTGGAGGGGGGGGGGAGGGGGGTGGGGATGGGGGGATGGCAGACGTTGGGATTCGGCCGTCATTCATAAGGCATGAGTGTTTCATCCTCACGCACACACAAACAACACACAAAACGAACACTGAGACCTCATAAGGGCTAAAGGTTACGCTGTGCATCATTCATTACCTGCCAGCATTTTCACAAAAAATCATTATGCTACAACGAGCGGACACAGGGCTTCACAACACACACACACACACACACACACACACACACACATACACTGAGAAACCAGACATCATTATCTCTTAACACACAATAAAGGAAGTGATTTCATTTTTGCTTATTACGCATTTGAAGATGCCTTTTTGATTTTAATACTGTGGCGTGAAAAAGGGCAAAATCGTTTGATGTTTCCAGTGACTGCAGAACCGAAGCCCTTTCATTACCATGAGTTCAGTTAATCCTGTTTACTTTTTACTTGCTCACAATGATGTTGTAATAACTTCAGCTCCTCTGTAAGCATGCTGCGTTTATAAATGCTGGTTTATACATAACGCATGATTTCGCGCATGTGTACAGGAGCGGCGGCTTCGTTCATACACTCGCTGCGTATCTTATGTACGTCTGGAGGATGAAGAGCGACAATAGCTAGATGGCACGTCAGCGCAAAACATCCCTGTCCATCAGGTTCCCAAGTCGCACTGTAATGTTTAGCAATTTCATGCACAGCCGTGTTTAACACACTCACGAACTCTGTTCCTCTAAAACACTCCACTGTCGTCGTGATTATTGTCATGAGCTGCGGCTCAGATCGAAAACTCTGACCTTATGTTAAAATGTATTTACTCATCTGACCCTGACTGTAGAAGATATGTTACTGCTACAATTTCTTTCACACATTTTATTAGCACAATTTGATATTATACATTATTTAATACCAAATCAAGTTTACAATGCACGGTCTTCGATTTTAACTTCCAATTTCGTGTCCCTGTTTACATCTTTCAAGTTTCAAGAACCATCAGGTGAACATTAAATGTAATTATGGGCAAAATTATGAAAGTACAATAAGTTTTGTGCATTGTTTTGTGTCATATAAATCATAAAATCCCATTGAAGTCTCAAACCTGATTGGTCCTGAGGTGTGGTTTTATTTTGTGTAACCTAAACATAACATAAACGACATGTTTCAATTATTATCATATTTCAGTTCGTTCTACTTATTGTTCCCATAGTAACAGCTCACTCACAGGGACTTGTATGGTGGACACGCTACATAACCTCAGCAGAAACATGTATGAAGAATCCGTTGATGCGGTGACATGTTCTGTTAGTAGATGTTTATTAAACATTTATGGAAGGAGTCTCCGTGTCAGCACTTTGTAACAGTCAGTACGTTTTCCGCCATGGGAAAGTCTTCAGGACAGAGAGGTTTGCACTTTGTGGTTTTTCGGTAACAAGACAAAAAAACAAAAATTTCTTTGTCTAATTAACTTTAAGAGATAGAAAAAAAGGCTGCTGAGAACGAATGTTTATAGCTGCTACAATAAAAAAGAGTTTGTGATTTAGTAAATATGACAAAAACAAAATCTGTAAAAATGTAAAAAATTATTAGAATTGCTTATTTTAGAACAAAATTGTTTATTTTACTTCCAGGGCGTCCCCACTTGTGCCCCGAGTCCCCAGGGATAGGCTCCAGGCTCCCCATGACCCTGTGTAGGATAAGCTGTACAGAAAATGGATGGATGGATGGATGAAAACGGTAATTGTTGGCAAAATCACTTTGGTATAAGTGGAATAACAGACTTCCAACTGTTTATAGGAAAATGAACTGTGATGCTTTAATGCATCACACTGCCGCAGTAAACCCGCATTATCTGTTTAACTTCTCCTTTGTTTTCCTTATAAAGCAGTTCCCAATTAACTAAAGAGTCTAATAAAAGTGCTTTAACTTTTTACTTGTTTGCTATAAACTCTTGGGTACAGGATCCTCAGGAAGATCAGGAGATAATGAAGGAAAGTCACCACAGAAAGAAGAGAGTCCACGGTTCCGTAAGATCTGCAATGGAAAACATTCATTTTCAAAAAGCAGAATCATTTCATTGATGGAGATGTTGAGCATCACTTGCTAATTTGATTCGATACCTGGACTCGAGCCTGCCCCAATTACAGCGAAGTCCTCAGCGGACGCTTTCTTGTCGGCCTTGTTCACGCTGTGAAAGCCTTTAATCAGAGGCCCAGATGGCAGTGTTTGAACATTACACGCCTAAAGCCTGTTTGTGGTGTCGACATCATACCACAGAGACCGCCGCCGCCACTGCCAGCACCCGCTCGTCCCCGCGCTAGCGCCAAGACACCGGCGGCACACAGGGCACCCGAACACCCCCACAGCGCGTTCTAAAAGATAAACGTGTCTGTTTATCAGGAGCTGGAGTGCAGCCAGCATTTCTCAGTGAAATTGGAGCATTTCTTTTCTTCTTTCGGTCGCCCTTTAACAGATTCCGATATTATCAAATCGTTACTTTGCAAAAAGCTTGAAAGCGTAATATCCACTGGATGAATCAGTGAATCAGTGACTCGCTCTCAGGCTTTTAGTCAGTGCCTCTGTAATTTCTGCCATCTCAATAATTCACCTCAGAGAAAGCCTACGATTACGAGTCAGAAGGTAACGCAGACGTGCCAGGTCCCACCTCTTTTTTGAGGCTTCTTTACTTAAATGTTTCTCTTTCATATCTCGGGGAAAAAGCATTCTCGTTTGTGTTTCAGTTAGGTAACTCCTAAAACTGCTTAGGAGAAATAGATTTATTTGAGATAAAAGGGGACAAAACAGAGAGAAAGGCGACGCTAGACTCGGGATGTAACCAACTACGGATACTTTATTCAGAATGACGAACAGATAATGCGTTCTAAACAAATATGAGCACAGATATTACTATGAGCACTCTCTGTTACTATTTTTACTACTGAGACCAGAGGTGTGCATCAGGACTGTGATCCAGCAAGACGTAACAAAAAGGTCACACTAGCTGGAGGTTTTTAATTTCATGCAGAAGCAAGACGTGTGAGGGACGAGAGGTAGAACACAGACGCATAAACTAAATTCATGTGACAGCCCGGGGTCCTTAGCGGCTAGACCAACAGGAACAACAGCACTAATGTGTAGTGAGATTAAAAATAAATTAAAAAAAAAAAAACTCTCATCAGAAATGAGCCTGAATCCAACATGGATGTCAGTCTTATTTTCTCTGAGCAAGTGTGTGTATGTGTGTGTGTGTGTGTGAGTGTGTGTGTGTGTGTGTGAGAAAGAGAGACAGTGACGCTATTAACTTTTATCACAGTCAGAATTCTTCTTACCGCTTCTTCTTTAGCACCATTCAGTGGAAATAATGAGCGATGGCACATCAATCTTTTTCCCTTCTTCTTCTTCGTCTTCTTCTTCTTCTTGTCATGCTTGCGCTTTTGAACCAAAAGCTTTCTGGTGTGTAATGGTTGTGATTATGAGAAATGAGAGCGCTGCTACATTTATTGGACACATTGTTGACTCTGAGGTTATGGATTAGAATAATGAGACGCCGGAGGAAGCTGAAAATTCCTGCTACGATGTGTGTTACGTGGCACTCGTTGGTCAGTGTAAAGGTTTATTATACTTTCTGCATCTGGTTTTTGTTCCACATTTTCAGCTGCAACACTGCAAAAAACTTGTAAAAAAAAAAAAAAACTGTAACTATCTCAGTTACAGGTAGATGTACCTATTTATGTATATATTCAATTATAATTATGACAAAAATAATCACAAAATGAATCAACTTATTTCTAAACATTTTGACTAAATTCTAAATATGCTTTCCATCTTTTAAGCTTTCTGTACGTTCTTTATTCAGTTATCGTGTTAATTTTATAAATATGTCATGTGACTTTATCATGATTTGGGATATTCTTTGTCCGGAGTTTTCAGACTTTTTCCTAAACGTTTTCTGAATTTCTGGAAATTGTTGCATTTCAGTTCCAAATGTTTCCATACAGACCCTGTTTCCAATCTTATACACTATTTCCTTTTTTAAATTTAATTTTATTTTAAATATTTTTTTTATTCCTTGAAGGAAGCAAAATTATCTGACAATTAAATATTAATATAAATGTATAAATTTTTTCTTCATAACATGTCAGATTTTTTTAAACGGGCTTGGATAAAAAAAAAATTGAAAAAAAAATGAGTAATGCAAATGAAAAATAAAATAAAATAATCCAAAAAATGACTGAATTCACTTTTAATATGTAGACTTATAGCAATGGTGATGTTAAAAGCAAGAACATTATCCTTCTTTAATCAAATTTACTTTTTTCTTTATCTTATTTTCTTTATCTTATTTTCTTTATGTTGTCTTGATTGGAAAGTATTTTTAAGTTTTTTTCCAGGTTTTTCTTGTTAACTTGCTAAATGTCTAAATGTTATATGAATTTATCATGAATTGTGATAGTGCAGAAAATGTGTAAAGAAAATTGAATCAGAACATAGAATTAGATTGTAGCTATATTGGTGAGAAACAGGATTAACCAATCAGAGTCATGCATTTTTCCTGTTTCTGTTTGAAAGCCAGTGAGCAACGCTCTGAAGTATGGAAATGAAATAGCGGATCACATTGATTGACAGTAGATCGTGACTACAACCCATTCATACTGCTGTCTGGGATCCACCTGAGACACATGAGCGCATCACGGTTATTAATTTAACTGTACAGATAACACAGTGAATTTAATTCCTGGCTACGTCACTGGTTCTGTCACTGGCTCTGGTCCTATACACCTCAGAATACTCTGGAGAAGGTAGGCGTATCATTGTCAAAATCTACGATCAAGAGACATGTTCATGAATGTAAATACAGAGGGTTTACAACAAGGTGCAAACCACTGGTAACATTCAAGAACAGGAAAGCCAGATTA
>CM075029.1:2016803-2045968 GCA_037576675.1 Pangasius sanitwongsei
AAATGGCTGTAATTCCTAAATGGTAAATGCCATATTTTTGTGGAACCTCTTCAAATAAAGCTGAAAGTCTACACTTCCATCACATCATGATTGTTTTATTTCAAATCGATTGTGGTGGTGTATAAAGGCAAAATCACAAAATATAATATATAAACATATTTTGACAAGTCAAAAGGACAATTTGCTTTAGAAATGGCAGCCATACATGTTTTTATAGCCATTGATAATAGATGAAGGCCTCAGGATCCATGACGTCATTGTTATTTTCTGGCAAAAGAAAAAAAGAGAGTGCATTGAGGATGTGAGACTCGACGACTGGAGAGAAACCGGTTAAAGGTCAGTGCTGTGACCAGGTCGAGACTGAGAGCCACTGATGGACCCTTAATCAAGAACTTTATCTTTATCAGTTCAGCTGATAGGTAGACAAACAAACAAATAAATAAATAAATTCATATAAACTTTATAAATTACTGCAGTTATATGTCATTACTACAGTTATTTATTGTATATCAGACTGTTACTTGCACATTATTGCACATATAAAGGAAAAGTCTGTTTAACAAGAAAGAAAGATAAATGGAAAAAAAAAGTCTAAATGGATGCTCTCGTTTATTTGTTTGTTCTGTAATTACATTCAAGGCCACATGTATACGCTGACATAGTTAACATTATGTGACTCTCTGTTTTATTGTATGTGTTTTTTTTTTTGTGTGTGTGTTTAAAGATTTATTTATGATGGTATGATTTATGAAATTTATTCATGAGATAATACATCAGCTGTAGCAATGCACACTGTATCACATGTTCAGTACAACAACCTCACAGCAGTTTTTTTAAAAAAAAATAAATTTAATTTTAAACCCAGTACCAAAATATCCTCTGTACCTCTGTAGGACATTTTAAAAGTCCTGAGTCTGGATTTAATACAGAATGTGCCGTGACTTTTTTTAAAAACTGTCCTTCATCCGGTTCCTGCAGCTGTGTAGCTCAGAATAAACCTCACTTCCTCTCTTTAGCTGAAGGTGAACGCGTGAAGAGAGCGGGCGGAGGGATGGAGGGATGAAGGGACGGAGGGACGGAGAGAAAGGAGCAGAGCAGGGATGGTGTCTGTCCCCTGGGCAGCCAGAGGGGTGTGCTACATCTCACCACTGGAGCGTGGCGTGTGTCCTTGTGTCCTTGTACGTCCGTCGTGTCTCGCTGCACAATGCCTCACGTGCGCTGCGTGTTCTGAACTCACGAGAACTTACTAAATCCCGACTTACACGTGGTTCTGCTTCATAGGAATAACTTTGTTTGAGATCAGAGCCACAAGGTTGAGAAGAAGTTTGTCTTTTACAAAACTACAAAGTGTATATGTAGTCTACATTCATAAACTGTTATAAGGCCTCCATAAGGCATTACAGGAATTGTATTCCCTTTTAGCATCTTATACAAACGTCTACAAAACGTCTACTTTTTTTTTTCTTTTGGACAAAAAAAAGCTTCACGCTGGAGATATACAGATATGTGGATTAGTAATCGGTAATTATTAATCAGAAAGTTTGTGGAAAGTACAGTAGGATGAAAGAGCTATTTGTAGCTAAAATCCTATGACTTAAGCATTTCTTTTTTATTAAAAAATGAATTATGTTGTTTTAGTATTTTGTAACGAAACAACAGCTGCTTGTGTTTGAAAATAGTAAGAGAAAATAAATCAATCAATCAATTTGAAAAATCATTCTCACCTTGTGGTCAAAGGTGGTATAACTATAAATTCTTTCTTTTTTAAAATCAGAACAACAAAACAGAAAAAAACATAAAAAAATCAAGAAATAAAAAAAAATAAAAATAAAAACAGAAAACTAAAAAATGTCAACCACACTGTCAAAATAATGGACTAAATAATAAACCATGAGAGTCTTTTCATCTTCCGAATGTACAGCCTGTTTCAGTTTGTGGTCAGTTTCCCAAAAGTATTGCAGAATAAAAGTCCTCATTAAAGGGTGGAGTGAGAAGTTAGATGATTGTTTTGTTTCTGATGTTTCTGGGAAACTGGATGCTGTTACAGCAGAGTCGCTTAGAGGTGAAACAAACAGCAGCTTAGAGCGCCATCTTACTGAGTCTAACTGCTCTCAGCACGCAGTGAGCCCGTGTGTGTGTGTGTGTGTGTGTGTATGTGTGTGTGTGTGTGTGCGCACGTGTGTGGGGCCATCATCTTTAACGAGCATTAATACATTATCACATCTTGCTTTTAAACAAATCCAGTTTGCACAAATTATTTTTTTAAACCAAATGTGTAGACAATAATCAGAGTACTGTGAATCATTTTTATGATTATTCAGATTATTCATAGATGAAAACATAGCTCAGAAATGCTATTTGTCTCGACATGGGGTATTCAACAAATTTTTTTAGAATTATTAATGATTATAAAACAGTCAGTTCTGGTCCATTATGGTTTAGAGGCGTTCCAAGAGTGCTGATATTTAGTATAAATATCCGCAGTGGGACATTTCACTGTGTGTATCGCTCCACTCGTCCGTGTTCGCCTTGTAAAATTCCACTTCCTATTTCAAAACAGCTACTACAGTAGTGCTAGCGACATCATCAGCACACATGGTAAATGATACATTTTTCATGAATATAACTTTTGACGTAAAGTATGAAAGCTCGTCAGATGAAAACGAAAAGGAAGAAGGGAAGCCAATTTCGCTGGAAGCACCTTTATCAGGAATGTAGAAATCATTGTGAGCTAGCTAGCGAGCTAGCCGACGGGCTATAAAGTGAGTGTGGCTTCTTTGAGACCTGTTTCCTCTAGCGGAGCAAAAATAAACAGAACATTTTTAGCCACGTTGTGTCTGCAATCTCACTTACTCGATATTCATTTCTTGTTTATAAAACTGTTGTATAAAGGCACTACTGCACTCACAATCGTGTGGTTATACTGAATATTGGTCTATATACTATCTCTAAATATTATAAATAAATATCGTTTACTTGCATGTTTTATATGTGTTTCCATATTTTTAAGGACAAATAGTTGGCTCTGTTTTCCAGTGTGGAAATAATGAGCGTTAAGACGGTTATGGATCTGCTATGGCTGGTGTGAGGTCACATGATTATGTTGTCCTGTTTAAAAAGTATATCTGCTTGGAAGCACAACCTGTGATGTGCTATAAGCCATGCCATTGACTTATATAGTAGTCATGTCATCTCAGCCCTCGCTGAGTGTGTTCCTCTTGGTGACTGTGAAATCTCACTGAAAACAACACTGTGTGCCCCAAGCGTTACTTCCTGCTGCTCGGTTTCCCTTTTCGTGAAGGTGTTAATGATATTCTCAAGCTCAACTGAACACAAGGGAGAGAATCTAGATTTTAAATTTGTATTTTAATTTTGAACCTATCTATCTCTTTTACGTGGTTGCCAAGATTCAGTGTTTTGGTCCAGCGTTTTTTTTCTGGCTCGGTTAGCAGGTGAGTAATAGCCTCAGGTTTAAAAAAGATTGCTGTAAATATGCAGGATATTTCACATCCACTCCAGCAGAGGTCCCCTTAACCTGAATACTGCTACACTCATGATAACGTCCTGTTTGCAGATTATATTAAGCCAGTTCAAACTCTTAGACATTGCGAAGTCTTGCCAACATCTCTGTTTGGGACCAATGACCCTTGCCTTGTGTAACTTTGCCTTTTTTTGACTTTGATTTTGGATTGTGGACTGGGATATGATATTAAAACTTTCACACATGGATCCTTACATGTCTTTTAAGCAAATGACCCCAAATGGACACTGTATTTTCTGCAACCCCAAGCCTTGATGAGCCTGCATTTTTCCTTTAATTTATAATTTAGGACTACTGTTAAATCTGAACATACTGTATGCGTAACATAAGTGACTAAAAAACAAAAAACGATTATTCCTTGCTCTGACTTGTTAGAAATTTGGCAAAGATGAGTCGGTAAATAGGAGACTGGTGTGATCTTCAGACTCTTGATGTTTATTCACGTGACTGAAGACTCTTCAGATCAGTAGTAGGGAGGGTGAGCTCCCTACTCATCAGTCATCTCTGCCCATATCATATAACAGCTACTCACCGGGGAGGGTTAACAGGTGCTTCCTCTGAGACACACGAATCCAACAAACCACTTCTTTTCAGACTGCATCACAGGGCAGAGTAAAACACTCAAAGGAAAGTGCTATCTGCCCTCTTCTGCATACAAGCTCAGAGATGGCTATGATTGGCTAGTGTCGCTGTGATTGACAGGGGAGAGAGAATGAGCCCCTCCCGGCTAGAGAGCATGGCCGATTTTGGTTTCCAGCCATGGATGGCTTTGGGATCATTGGGATTCCAACTCATGATGTCTGGACGATAGGGTGAACTCTTTTCTGTTGCACAATTTGAAATGGCACAGCTCATTTCCACCGTTACATCCAGCTTTGAACAATTCATAATGAATAAAACAAGGCAGGACGTGTCGTTACAGACAAATAATCCACACTGGAGTGGCGTGATATGACCCGAAGTTATTGAAGTTATTGTTACGTTATTGTTCCGTTATTGTTGCCACAGCGTGGATTATTTTCCTATGACAGCATAGCCCGAAGTGCGTTAATTTCTCTTATATCATGACTGCCTGTCATAGGTTATTCCTTACTTAATACAGGCAGGAGCCCTGAATCCAGCTTCACACTGATAAGACCTTGAAGAGGACCAACAGAGAAATATCTGGCTTCTCTATTTCTGCAGTGTGCCACCAATTTTGGTTCCTCTTCCTTATTTATTATCCCACTTATAAATCCATAAATATTGAATCAATATTTCAGCATATCTTCATGTTCGTTTTCTTGACTTCTGTTGTCCCAATGAGATGTTGTCGAGGAACTAGTGGAGGTAGATGAATGGAGAAATTTATCCATTTTTTTTATTGCTGAACTCCTACACTGGTGCTGCATGTCAGGATAGTGAAAAAGACTAAAATAGCACAGGCACTCTTCATTTAAACATGGCTAGTTTGAATGCGATTCCCAGAATAACAGCACACAAAATCCATCTTCACAGTTAGAGCAGTATTCTTAATATTAAATGACTCCACGTGGGGTCGTGACCCCTAGGTTGGGAACAGCTGAGTTGTAAAAAAAAATCGCCAAGATAAATAAGATAAATAGTGAAATGTTTGTCAGTAAATTCACTGTAAGACTGTAAGTTTGGTTAAACTTAGAAACAAAAGTTCACCTGCTGCCTTAAAAACGTGAGTAAGCTCAGCTTGAAGATAACGTTTGTTTCAACTCAACGTCAAGTCAACACAATGACTCAAAGTCAAGACACTGGATTACTTTAAGTTTCATTTTTGAAAACTTATAAACTTGAGTTCAATATCCGAAACTTGTCATGACAATTCCAGTTAAAGAGAAGAAATACGTTCACATAACTTGTTAGGGCTCTCATGTTTTACAGTGTTGTGCAGTGATTTTTGCTTTGGAGGGGCTGACAGTATGGCGTGTACTGCATGGATTGCGACCGAATGAAATAGTGTGCCAGTTTTTCATGATAGAGTGCTAGAAAATGTTGTTAGTGAAGATCTACAAATCAATTCCTGAGACACTCTAATTTTTTACTCTTGTCATACACATTAACAAGCACGAATTCACTAAGTGCTAAATTACAGTCCACTGAATTACAGACCTGACCAGGGCTAGGTTTAATTATCATGCCTGCAAGTACTATTTTTTATTATACATCATTTTTTTCTGTTTCCACACTTTGATGTGATGACTCAAACCACTTAACCTACAACTGTCCTTTTTAGTAGATAATTGTAGGAAAAGTGTTATTATATTGTTGATTGAGCCACTAGCTGAAGGTGTAAAGAATAATCAAATCGTGTGGCGAAGCTCCTGGAGGTTATCCGGTGTTCATCGAACCGCAGCTCTATCCAGAACGGTCTATTAACTGTACTGTAGCGGTCGCTGGCTGTGGTGCTCATCTCGCTCAAGTGGTGCTCTTGGTGCCTGATTTGTCCCCCATTTTCTCCTCAGTTTGGTCTTGGACAATTCCCACCCACCAGCCAGTTCCCGCCTATGGTAGGGTGAAGGCTAACGCGTGCTTCCTCTGCGATACATGAGGTCAGCATTCGGGATCTTTTCAAACTGCCGCTCATGCTGCATGACAGGGCAGCGTAGCACATTCAGAGCACATCGCTATCCGCCCCCTTCCGCATACATGAGCTTAC
Organism: Pangasius sanitwongsei; assembly: GCA_037576675.1. Taxonomy (NCBI): domain Eukaryota; kingdom Metazoa; phylum Chordata; class Actinopteri; order Siluriformes; family Pangasiidae; genus Pangasius; species Pangasius sanitwongsei. The sequence goes on from CM075029.1 coordinate 2,023,013, forward strand.
AGATACCCACGATTGTCTAGTGTCACTGTGACTGACAGGGGAGAGAGAATAATGCCCCTCCCACCCAGACAGCACAGCCAAAAGTCCCTGATTTCCTACGATCCTGAACAACTCTGTAGTTCCAGCTGTAAAAGGGTTAAAGAGTTTATATTAATGTGCTTGTTTTCATATAGTAAAAGCTCCTTCACAGGGACTTGTGTGTCACAGACGATTTTGATTTTCACTACAAACATGTTTATTTAACCTTTATGGAAGGAGTCTCCAGTGTCAGTGTAAGTTTTCCGACACAGGAAGGGTTAAAACCACGCAGCAGAGTTTTTCCCTTACCCGAAGGCGCGCAAGTAAAAACTGTAGGAAGAACCCTTAACTATTCAAAGAACGCTTTTAGCTTCATACTTCAATACATAAGCAGTCTGGTGTCTGGCAGATGTCTGGTATCTGTTTTATGTTTCAGTCGTCACCTCCAAGCGATACAACAATGCTGCTGCTTTCAGTGGATTTTGAAAATAGAAAAAGGTTGTAACAGTAATTTAAAGTAAAATGACCGCCATTGATTTTTCAAAAGCCTTCACGGTCATGAGATTTCTCAGAGATTTTTAATATTATGACTGTCCTAATACAACTGAAAGAATTTTTTTAATTTTCTAACCTGGGCAATATTCTCTTCTCTTGGGGCATAATATTAAACATTTAATAAGATGAAATGAAGCTTTATTTCTCTGTAATGGCGAGTCAAGTTGAGAGACCCCAAGAACAAATAGCAGATGAAGATCGTGCCAATGAGTCATGGCTCCGGCAAGAGTTCTCTTAGCCTCGTGGCTCAGATAATAAGTCTCTTACACTAGCATTAGCATTAACATTAGGATCACAGATATAATATAATAGACATAATGTAATAGATGTAATCAGATATAATCTTCGGAACGAGACCGAAATTTCAGAATATGCATCGCATTTATTCCTTACTTCTGCTAGAGGTAAGAGCAAAACCAGTCAGCATGCAGCTTTACGAGCTCATTATTAAGTGAATTTAAAAGAATGAAATGAAGAGAAATATTAAATTAAAACACAGAAGAAAAACTTACACTGGCTATGAAATCATTTGGCAGCGTCACTATAGGTGCATTAATTTCATTAACACATAAACTCTTTTTAAAACATAATGAACTCTTATTGGAGTGGTGATGGCGTGAACAGCTTTTATGATGGAATATTCGTGGCCTTGTATTTATGACTGATTTCGGACTTTGTAAAGATCAGCTATTTCACAAAGTAACCAAGAGAGAGAGAGAGAGAGACAGACAGCGAGAGAGAGAGAGAGAGAGAGAGAGACAGTGAGAGAGAGAGAAAAGTCCATGAATCGTGTCCTAAGTGCAATCACTCAGCATCCAGCCAGCTAAAATATTTCAAGCAGCCTGATGTACGGTGGCTCACAAGCGCCATTACTGCAATCTGGATATACATTCCTCTGGATGCGGGCACGCTTATTGACTTTTCCAGCTTTTCATATTTACACTTTTGCATGATTAGTTGTTTTCGTCCTTGTCTCGCTTACTTGATGACCAAGCTGATGACAAAATTAAAAATGATTGGAGAATGCTGGCGCTCAGACCGAGTGCCAAAGAGCCAGCGCTGGAATCAACGCTTGAATTAGACTCACTCGTACGTGACGTTGTAAAAAAGCGTCTGCCGAATGAACCCGTTTTCACCGATGGACTAAACATAAGTGGAATAAGGAACTGCAGTTAACTTCATTATTAGAAAGTTGGTAACCCTGAATTATTTTTCTTTTCTATTAAAACAACAGATTTGTCTACGCCTGATATTTCACTTAAACATTTCCATTATTCATGACCACCGCAGAGTTGATTATTTTCCAATAACAGCACATCCTGAAGTGATTTATTCTTCTTATACCACAGCAATTTGCTAGCGACAACAAATTTTATTTAAGAGGGACGCGTCATATTTTTAAACCCTCACCAGCTTGTTGTTTTTCTCCCTCTTGAACTTAAGAGGCAGAAAAATCGCAGCGTCGTCACTGAGAACCTGGGGTTTCAGCTTCAAAACGTTACAGCTTCACCTCTGACTCTTACAAAGCGCCGACAGTGGAGACTCCTTCCATACATATGTTCAACAAACATCTCCTTCCAACAAACCTCAACAGATCAACGATTATACGTTTCACATTTTGTTACTATAGAAACGATGACGTGTTAGAACAAGCGCGTTAACATGGGCCTCAGATTGGTACGGCGACGTTATTAATCCAGTACAGCATGCTAACTCTAATCCTCAAGACCTGTGAGACACGAAGCATGCGTGTTCTCGAGAGCGCCTGGCATCACACACTGCAATGAGAGCCCTTGTGTATCAGAGACGCCTTCGTTTGTTTGTAATAAAATCAGGCACACGTGCGGCACGTTGGGCGTCGTGTGAGATCGGAGCCGAGACTCATTACCAGCAGGAAACCCGGTTTGCTTGACGACCGTCAGCGCGCTGTCTGTCAAATTGAATTTTGAGGGAATCACAAGCTTCCTCGGCATGGCCTTCGAGGCAATCCCGACAGTAATGTAGCTCAAATATCCGGCTGGGGAAGTCTTCAAATGGCTTCCATTAGCTGCTAAGTGTGTATCGCTCTTGTTTAGTATCTGACTCAGAGTTTCCTCGCTGCAGAACATGATTTGGTAAGTAACCTGGTCACTGAAACTCCAGTATTAAGTTAAAGCATTTAATATTTTATTTATTTATATATATATATATATATATATATTGGTTGATTCATTTTCTTTAACAGCATCTCTGATGCAAATAATTACATTCATGTGTTATCGTTTCTATAGTAACAGCTCGTTCACTGGGAACGCTGCTCTATACACATTAAGAAAACGTGTGTAATCATCGATATGGTCGATTTTTCTGCAAGGACATAAGGGAACGACTGTTTATAGCTGCTGTAACATAAGCGATAACAGGAACTAACTTGTATCGCAGGCGTTCCACAACATTACATGTAACTACAAATGGATAAAAAGTATGACGCATCGTTCTTTAACAAACGTGAAAATGGAAACGTTGGCAGTTTGCTGTGGTGCAAGCGGAATAAAACACTTCAGGGCACGTGATATTGGAGAATAATCAACGTCATGGTAAGTCCTTTTAATAAAAGTGTTATTGAGTTATCCTACAGAACATGAAGAACGTTCCGTGTGTGTGTGTGTATATTCGTTTTACTGGGATATAAAGTATGTGTGGACTGCTGGGTTGGGTAACACCACTGGTGTGTGTGTGTGTGTTGGGGGGGTTAAACCACTGGTGTGGGTGTGTGTTACAGTTTTTTTTTTTATCCACATATCTGTCTTCCCATGTTTTTTTTTGTTTGTTTGTTTTTTTTTGATTGCATCAGCAGTTTGAAAATTGTGCACACACTCTCTGTTTTAGTTTACAGTAGAACACCATGCCCAAGGTAGGACACTCAGCAACACACACACACACACTCACACTCACACTCACAGAGAGAGAAAGAGAGAGAGGAAAACCTGCAGACGCTGCAGGGATGCTTCCTCAGGGAGTGTGTGTTTGATAGCAGCCACATCTGTTTTGACAGGCAGATGGCATTTTAAGCAGATCTTGTAATCAGGAGGAAGGGCACAGGGAACGCTCTGAGGGATGATGATGTTATCGAGACGAAACCACAATCACAACGTTCACGCTGCGAAGTTGGTGTTGCACAGTGACGCCTTAGACATGTAACTTTTATAAAGCTAATGAATGTGTTTGTGATGCTATACAATAATCTGAATAAAGAGTTTTAAACTACCACGACCCTGCCACACCTATCTATCTATCTCTCTATCTATCTATCTATCTATCTATCTGTCTATCCAACAAATGCTTGAAGAAAGGCAGAGGTAATTGAATAAAAAGAAGCATGACTAGAAGAAAGGGGGGTAAGTGGAGTGTGTGTGTGTGTGTGAGATCAGGATGAAATTTTAAAGTGTTACACACTTACACTATGGGATTTATTTATTTATTTATTTATTTATTTATTTATCCATCAATCTTTGTGGTTAAAAATCCATCAGTCAAAAGGGTCTTTATGAAACCAACAAACAAATAAGCAAACAAACAGATGATATTCTAAGAGTGTTACACACAAGGTTATTATTATTATTATTATTATTATTATTATTATTATTATTAACACACGGATGGGATTGGTTAAACAGCGCGCGAGCCTCAGCTCACCTGCGCCCCGCCGCTTCCATTCCCGGCCGGAGTCGCGCGCCCCCGCGCGCCCACACGCAACCGCTTTATAAACGAGCGCGCAGCCTCCGCGCGCTTCGCTCAAAAAACACGGGGACCGGGGGAATGGCGCGGAGCGCGGCACGGCTCGTCCTCCTCCTCCTCTTTCTCCTCCTCTTCCTCTCGCTGGAGGAGTTCCTCACTGGGACGGTCACGGGAACCGGAACCGCGGCGGGAGGACCGAAGCCCGGCGGAGAGAAGGACGCGGCGGCGGGCGCATGCGAGGTCAAAACGGTGACGGTGTCCACGCTGCCCGTGCTGCGCGAGAGCGAGCTGAGCGTGGGATCCGGGAGCGCGGGCGCGGCGGACTCCCGGCTCTTGCTGTTCGTGCGGAGCGACGTACCGGGAGCCGTGTCGGTGCTGGACGATCTGGATAACACCGCGCTGCCCTACTTCACACTCGGTGAGGCTTCGCCATTTATTTCATTATTTTATTCTTTTTTTTATTTGGTACCACGCGCCCTCTCTGAAACGCGGGATGCAGTGGAGTAGTTTGGTGCGTTTCTGTTCACGTTTCTGTTCACGTTTATGAGACTAATGAACACAGTGTGTTTGTAACAACAGCGCGCGTGCATCCGAGAGATACGGAAGAAACGAGTGAGAGAGTTAATTAAGGCATAAAGAGAAGTGCGGGGGGGTGGGGGGTGGGGGGTTGTGCCCTCTGTGTGTGTGTGTGTGTGTGTGTGTGTGCGCGTGTGTTTGCGCGTGCATGAATGAAAGCGTTATTGGTGTGTGTTACACCCGGGGATTCTGCTGATCTTCAAGATCCTGCAAGTCTGCTCTATCTATCTATCTGTCTGTCTGTCTGTCTATCTGTCTGTGATAGTGTATTTACTGTCCATTATAGCTCATGTACTGCTAGGACATCCTCATACCTCATCCTATTCTCAAATACGTACTATGTTAAAAAAAAAAAAAAAAAAAATCACAATTTTTAATAAACTAACTAGACATCTCCCAAACTTTCTTATCTCCAGCACTTCTTATACAGCGGCTTTATGGAAACGATGAAAATGATCATTACATCCACTTTACACAGTTGAGGAGGATGATCGATAGGGAGCAGATCAATGAATTAAGTTTTCTTGGCAAAAAAAAAGCTTGAATCTGTCTTAGTTTCAGACGATCCCACTTTATTAACAGCAAAGTTTTACGTGCTTAGAATTTTAAAAAGCTGGCTAATGTATGTGGTTAAAATGTTGGTTTATTTATTTATTTATGTATTACTGCAATTAATATTACAGTAATAATATAATATCTTGTAAAATTGATTACTTTTGTATAAGAGCAGCTCTGATGGTAGTGCGTTAATGCACTTGCTCTAATTCGGTATCGTTTCTATAGTGACAGCTCATTCAAAATGGTTTAAAAATCATGTATAATCATTATAATATATTAATTTATGGAAGGAGTCTCCAGTGTCAGTGCTGTGTAAGTTTTAGAGTAGTAACACAGTAAGCCCTTTTAATAAGTGTTACTTAGCAAGGGTTACTGTGTTATCCTACGCAGTATAAAGAACTGTGTGTGTGTGTGTGTGTGTTTTACTGGGATATAAATATCTTGTACAATGGATTGTAACATGCAAAGAAACTATAAACCTTCTTGTTTTTGTAATAAGATCCAATACTTTAGGAAGCATCTGATCATTTACTTTTTTCCCCTACAGATCTATGCAGTAGGCTAATGTGTTTATAGGCTGGTGGTTAGCCTGTCATTAATTAATAATATCATTCTCATCGATTGATGGAGAGCTGCTTCGTTCATAACTACTGCAGTTTGGTGTTGAATTTGTACCATAATAAGCTTTTGCAGTACAACGAACTACACCTATGCCTATTAATCTGCTACCTGAGCTTGTGCAATTATCCAAATGGCTTGAAACTTGTTAATGTCATTGTCAGAGCACAAGCCACAAATTTATTTATGCTGACTGACATTATATTGCATGCTTTGGAAAAAAAAAAAAAAGTCTCGAGTCAGTAAATCTGAGATTGAAGCTGTGCTGTGTGGTTGTGTGGTTGGAGGCATCCTCCTGGGCCTGTGGTGTATTTTTGAAGTCAGATGCCTTTTGAAAAGACAGGAGTGGAAACAGTGTAAAATGTTGGAAACAACATGGAAGTTTATCATAATATCATACATGTGAATTAGCCAAAATAAAAATGCAATATCTCAAGGAAAGTATAAAGACCATATGTCAGGCTAGAATGGTAGAATCCAAACGAGATTTTTATTTTTTGACAAAAAAAACTGCAGTGGTATTGACTCGAGGCACTGGTGCAGTTGGGCCTTCACCAGCTATTCTCTATCCCAGTCCAGAGGGGAAGAATACATATAATGGATTCATGTTGTCCCTGTATGAACACCATGCCCCAAATATGACCGCTGAAAGAAAAAAAAAAAAACAACTTTAAAAACTCCTCACAGCCATAACAGAATCAGTCATCACATTCATTTTATCCTGTTTCATTCAGATCTGCATCATTACATTCTAGGAGGAAATTACATTGCATTGTGCATTGTATGCAGAAAATCGTTTCCTGCCAGAACAGACCCGTCACACACCTTTATTCATCCAAGATGAAGAAAAGGCACTGGAAATCACAGCCAACCTCTCAGTCCTCTCGGCTACTCGCAGTTCAAGACTTTCCCTCTTGGTGAAGACCAAGAAGGAGATCATTAAATACTGGGACTAACCAGCAATCAGATGTTTAAAGGCAGACAGCCGCCAAAAGTCTGAGCCTTAAAGTCTGGGATTAACCAAGAGTCAGATCCTTAGACACTGGTGATAACCAAGAATCAGAGCCTTGAAGACTGACATTAACCAAGAAGAAGAAGAAACATAAAAAATTGGGAAGAAAATAAGAGCCTTAGAGACTGGCTTTAACCGAGAGTCAAATAATTAGAGACTTGGACTACCCAAGAGTCTGATCCTCAGAGACTACTACTAGCCAAGGACCGGAGCCTTAAATCTTGGGACTGACCAAGAGCCCGATCCTTATAGATTTAGACTTTCCAAGAATCAGAGCACTAAATATTGAGACAAACCACAAATCAGCACCTTAAAAACCAAGAATCAGAGCCTAAAGGATTTGGATTAACCAAGAAGCAGAGCCTTGATGATTGGGACAAATCAACAGTATGATCCAGAGTGACTTGGACTAACCAAGAACTGGAGGTTTAAAAATTGAGACTAACCAAGATTAAGCCTTAACATGAGCCTTACACAGAGCCTTAAAGATTGGGACTAACGAAGGGTCAAAGCATTACAGACTGGGGTTAACCAACAGCCTGATCCATAGAGAGTGGGATGAATCAAGAGTCATTTGATACTGGGACTAAGAAAGTATCAGAGCCATAAAAATTGGGGCTAACTGAGATTCGGAGACGTAGGAATTGGGACTAACCAAGAGACTGATCCTCACAGACTGGGACTTATCAAGAATTGGCTCCTTAGAGACTGGGACTAACCAAGAGTGGAAGCCTTAAAATTGGAACTACTTCATAATCAGAGCCTTAGAGCTTGGGACTAACCAAGAATCAGAGCCTTAAAGATTGGGATTAACCAGCATTCTGAACCTTAGAGACTAGAGCAAACCAAAAACCAGAGCCTTAAATATCAGGACTAACCATGAATCAGAGCATTAAAGATTGACACTAACCAAGGGTGCGAATCTTACATAGTGGGATTAACCAAGAATCAGAGCCTTTGAGACTGAGACTAATTAAGAAACTGGGAATAAACAAGAATCAGACCCTTGGAAATTGGGACTGACCACGAATCAAAGAGTTAAAAAATTGTGACTAAAAAAAAAAAAGAAAAATCAGAGCCTTAATGATTGGTACCAAAGGTAAGTCAGAGCCATGGACATCATAGGCATCAACCAAGACTGAAAGATACAAAGGGATTAACTGTCACTGGAACTAATTCTTACACTAGGCCTAAACTCCTCCAAGACCACCGATGTCTTGGCATTGCACCATATATACAGTGTGCTGCTCACAGAAGCTTGTTCACATTGCAGGGGTTTTCCAGCACCGGATTTGAAATCAACTTATTAATTATTCAGCATATTCAGTGTGAACTCAGTTTGCTTATTAACACTATGTGCATCACTGACTGCTTTACCTCTCAGTGGTCAGAACTCGTGCATAGGCAAAAAGATTTTGCAGGATTCAGGGACATATGTACATGTACTGAGCTGTAGCCTGTGGTAATCTCGGTAATTAAATCCCTTGTGAGTGTGATGGTAGCGCAGGACTTAACAGTTCAAGGGCCACAACATGAACAAAGCCTCGGGCTGTTTTTTTTTTTTTCCATAAAATTCTGCAAAATGGTTTGATTATAATGGAATAAAAATCAAATAGTTACATAGTTTGCTATGTTTTATTAAAATCAGTTGATATGCAGTTACAGAAAAGTGTGGCTTTTAGACAGGTCACGTCTCGTGTGTTTCACAACAGAAGCTGTGATTTTTTCCCACGACATTATTCATTTATTTTCACATTATGTTAAGTTTACACACGTGGTTTTATTTCTCACATGTGATCACATATAGTGCATTTGTTTACTTGAATTCATGTGTGTAATTTCTGGGCATAACATGGCGCTTTATTTCTCATAGTACGCACATAGTAGTTACATGTGTTTATGTGAAACATATCATCACCTGTGCAAGAGTGTGTGTGTTATAGCCCCACATGAATGAGCAAATACTACATGGCTAACTTTTGAGTTTCTATTTAAGTTAGCATAGGGCGCTAACTAGAGTGCAAATTTACAGAGTGGCAATTCATCTGATTAAAGTTATTTTAATAGGCAAACAGACACTGGCCGCAGCAGAATGAGGCTCTTGTGTTAAATTCCTCTCTGGCTGTGTGTAAAGTGCTGGCCGTGCAGAGAGAAGAGGCTGGCATGGCGGCCCGCAAATCACTTGCTTTCTCTCATTAACGACAGCTGCCTGGATTTGAGTCACTGCTCTCTGTCCTCCCATTTGGCCGAGCGTCGAGTCTGCTGTGCTCTCCCAGTTCCAGAGATGGATGTCAACGTATAAGTTAACGCTAGTAGCTAATTTACCCGGACTTTCCTCGGGCCTGAGGGTCCCCGTGCATCATGAAACCTGGCTGCGCTAAGCCTCTGCCTTGGAGGCAAACGAACACGAGGGACCGAAGTGATGAAATATGTCTCCTATCTGTGGAAAATGTTATCTGCCAGAAGGATTAGAGGTTTCAGTAGCTGACAGGTGGAAATGGGTCACCTGGGCTGACACGCCAGTCAGGATTACCAGCTCTTGTTTGCAAAGGTGTCTAAGTGGATCTAGTTTGAATGCGTTTTGTTATTTGTCTTATTCAAGTTCCCAAAGCATGAGGTGAGTCAACACTTACTCGTGACCTAATTCACATTACGTGAACGTGATCGCATGTGAAAGTGCGTTTTAACGTTATGCCCTGAAACTGTGCATGTGGACTCAAGTAGACATGTGTTTGTGTGTTAAAATCGTCTGAAAAATGAAACTTCATGCCTTACATGTCAACATAAATGAATCATGTGTCAAAATCACATGAGAAATTAAATAAACCCTATAAATCATGTATAAAATCACACGTGGATATAAAGGAGTTGCGCGTTTAAAAAAATGAGCCATGTGAAAAAAATTCACATTCTAAAATAACTGGATTGGGTAAAAATCACGTGAAAATAATAATAAAAAAAAAATCATTTAAATAATCTGTGCAAAAAATCACATGAATTTTAATTGTTATATAAATTAACCACGGGGAAAAAAAAGTAAGATTTTATGAAGCATGTGTAAAGATTACACGAAACAAATGAAAAAGTAAAAAAAAAAAAATACTCAAATCATGTAAAAAATCATGTAACAGTAAACAAATCATGAACAAAATCAGGAGGAGAAAAAAAACACTTGTGCTACATGTGAACAGTCAATTAAATGCACAACATAAAATGTTATGCTCATAACATCTACACTCCATGTGATTTTTTTCCGTAATGGAGAATGTGTACAACATCGCAAAGTTGTTGTAGATTTGTCTCATTTTCTGGATTTTCTTGTACTTTTGTACTCAAGCCAAAATCTATCTGGTCTTTTTTTTTTTTTTTTTTTTTACTAGCTTGTCATATTCATACATGGTGGTGAAGCGTGGTTTAATTTGGCAGGAAAAAAAAACCAATGAGAATATTTACAGCTCACTTGAGCAGGCTGTGCGATAAAGACTGAAAATCTATGATGCAGGCTTACAAGTGCTTAAACGCTTTGCTTCTGTAAAGCAGGACTGAACTTCCGCTGGGACCGTTCGGCATGTGCCAGTAGTGTCCAGGCGTCGCTTTCAGTAAAAGTCGACCTGCAGCATGAGTAACTTTCTTATGGGAAATTGAGACTGAACAGAAAATCTACTGTATGAATGAATCATGCAATTTGCAATGCAAATGTCAGGGATTTTCTGTTTCGAGAAAAAAAAAAAAAAACAGAGGCATCGTTTCTTTAATTCCGTGTTCAGCGTGGTTATTTTTATTTTTTTTTCACATGACCACTGGCGAGGCGTTGGGTTCCAAACGAAGAAGCTAAACAAATGAGTCACACAACAGCAAGTACACTTTCCGTCCCGTTTGTATATATCGCGGCCAGAGGAAATGTTGTGTACTGATTTTATATCAAATTCCAAATATCTCTATGTACAGAGCATTGCATAAGTATTCACTCCCGCTTTTCACACTTTTCCACATTTTGTCCACTGCAAAAAAACGATACCTTAGTAAAAATATGTTGAATGCGGGCAAATTTATCTAATATTTCTTATTATGAGATAATTATAAATCAAATATAAGTTTACTCAGCATGAGTTAGAATGATTTCAAGCTTTACACTTTATAACTCTATTGGCAGATCTTTTTTTTTTCTTCTTTCGAGAAAGAATAAATGCTTACAATTAGCAGAATTATCTGCCAACAGACCTATTCATAGTTTTATATACCAACTTATATAAATACAGCTATATATATAGGATAAAGACTATTTCAGACATACATCTAGAAATAGGATTATTAATCATATATTTGGTTTATTGTAATCTTTCAATAGGAAATAATATGTACATTTGATTATATTCAACTTCTAAAGATACAAAAAATATATATTTTATATATTTTACAAATAAAATACATAAAAGTTGCAATTGCATAACTATTGCCCAACCCCCCCCCCCCCCCCCCCGTCCTGTTGTGAAACCCCCTAAATTACTTCTTGTGCCGTTACACGTCACAAGATTAGTTGAATGCAGTCAACCTGTGTGTCACGTGATCTTGTGTGAGATTGTTCGAGGGGCATTTGGAAACAAACAGCATCATGAAGATGAAGGGGATATCAAAATGAGTGCATGACAAAGTTCTGGAAAAGTATCAAGCAGGGTTTGGTTCTAAAAAAAAATTTTTTGAACATCCTGCGGAAATCCATTATTAAAAATTGGAAAGAAAACGGCAAGTCCGTGATGATGCCTAGAGGAAGTCGTCCACCAAAAGTCGGGCTTCTAATTATGAATTACAATCACTGTTACTTCTTTAAGTGATAATGTGTTAAACAGGAGGTAATCATGTGCAGTGTGTATAGAAGAGTTTTAGCAACATAAGAGAAAGAAGCAGGTAGTCCTACATGAAACCAAGACAGCAACTAATGCACACAATTCACGTTAACATCTGAAATAATAATAGGTAAAAAAGTTCATGATATGAGTTAGAAGAGAAGAAGCTGTGAAGGGTACGGTGAAAGGTATGATGCACATCATTAGTGTAGAAATGTGCCTTTCTTTGATAAATCATGTAATGGATACTATTACTATTACTATTTTGATACTTGAAGTCAGATCTTTGGCAGTATAATTATTCAAATAATAAGATTATTCCAAAAGTCTGGGAGTTAGAGAAGTTGTAAAACTACAAAATGTGGGAAAGTTGAGGTGCGTATGCAAGGCACTGTACATCCAGCGAGGTCTTTCTGAACAAAACATAGTGGTACTACTACTACTACTACTACTACTACTACTACAAAATATGCTGATCTTGGTTCAGAACCTTTAACCTGCTTAACTAAATGAAATCCAGTTCAAGATGTTTAAATCTAACAACCCAAACTGGCCCTTTGGATTGAGCTCTTCAGGCTCAGGTCTCTCTGTCCAAACCGTGAGAGCCTGTGCTTTCAAAATGAACAGAGAAATGCAGAAAATCTCAACGCAACCTTCCCCTTGAGCATTTAGCGTTTGCCACACAACAAGGCCTTGGTGTGAAAATTTAAATTGATAAATGTTCCAAAAAAAGAGATGGAGAAGGATGGAGAAAGAGATGGTGAGGAAAGGAAAGACACTAGCCTTAGAAGTAGCCTCTGTGAGCGCTGGAAAGTGGAGTGTTTAACTGAACTCGGCTCCAAGATGAGGCCCCAATCTGTAAGCCCCGACATGATTTATTACCCCGGGAATGGAAGAACATTGAGGAAGGCAGAGCTAAGATAAAAAGGACAAGATGGAAGCTTTCATTTGGCGAGTCTTTCTATCTGCCTCGCCTGATCTTCTCTGCATACACACTGAAAAGGACAGACGGCGACTTCAGAACCTGTGCACCGTTGTGGCGAATGTTCGATTTCTAACGTAATGGATAAAACGCTCCGGGATGCTGTGGCTGAAATGGAGGGGTGTGCTTAAATCATAAAACGGTCTGGAGCAAGAGTCATCGACTGGAGGACAGCTGCCCAGATGTGCACCCAGCAAAGTATTTCATTGGACCAAACCAAGGTCTTGAATAATACTGTAGCAGAGATGATAAACTTATGAAAAGCATGGCCGTACTTCAGCAACTCTAGTTTAAGCTTCTAACTCTAGAAGCTTCGCTTCTGGAACAGATCCTCTTTTGAGGTTTATCCAATCACATTCGTTTATGTAAATTATTTAGCCAAAGGTGGCTCATCAGATCAGAGACTAGCTACAAGGCTAGAGACGTTAGCTCAGAATAGGGAGAGTTTTATTAGACTTTGATCGACTTTGCATTTTATTTACTCTCTCTGGTCTGATTCACAACCTGACGCCATGGCTTGTTTAACAAAAAGTCGAAAAGTCGAACCAAAGCAGAATGTTTAAAGACAGTTGGACAGATTGGACAGTATCTCTATCTCCATCTGTTCACAATCTGTGACTCCAGCTCAGTGTCATAGCATAAAGCACTGCTCTGAAGCAAAACACGCACTTCAAATTGTCTTATTTCAATTCAATTCAGTTTTATTTGTATAGCGCTTTTACCAGTGGACATTGTCACAAAGCAGCTTTACAGAAATATATAAATTCAGGATATAAATTTTAAATATATGAATTTATGCCTAATGAGCGAGCCAGAGGCGATGGTGGCAAGGCAAAACTCCCTGAGACGACATGAGGAAGAAACCTTGAGAGGAACCAGACTCAAAAGGGAACCCATCCTCATCTGGGTGACACCGGACAGTGCGATTATAAATAACTCCCTTCTGTAACTGTATACTACTTGGTCAAAAAGTGCAATTGTGTAACCAGGAAATTCATTATAGTTTTCACATGAAGTCCATTTTGTTGACGTTATCAACTGTCCTTCTCACTCCCAGTCTTCTACCATATCCTGACCATGCCCATCCCCAACCCAGCAGTAGCCCATACTAGCGGGTGGGGTTTACGTAGTCGTAGTTAAATTGTGTAGTTAGCGCAAAAAAAAAAAGAAAAAGAAAATAGGGGAAAAAAAGCATAACATGAACATTACAGCAGGATGTCAGTTAAGCCTGAAAAAAAAAAATCAGAAATGGCACAATTACACTTCTCACATGTGCCATTAATTTGGATGACCTTTTACAAAATGTCATGCTAATTGAAGGGGGTTTCTCTGCAGAATTGATTTTTCCTCCTCAACAGAGAAGAGTAACAAGCACCACATGCTAGCAGGGACCGTGTGCGTCAATCTGTCGCTCCACCTCATTAGATATTAAAATCTTTTTTTTTTTTTTGGTACATATTTTTTTCATTTTCAATTGTTCTTTGCACTAGTACATTTTTTTTAGACCATCAAAGCTGTATAAATAAAATGATAACTTTTTTTTATAGATGTTTCAAAAATGCCTCCAGTATTTTTCTGGTTCTTCCAAATATTGTGTCTGGACAAACCAACATCTATGGTTTAGGAATAGCTTTCACAATTTTTGACTCTATTACAGTGATACACAAAGCAAAGACACCTGAAAACTGCCATGTTCAGTCAGAAGAAAACTGGTGGAAAAGCTAATTAACTGAAGGGGAAAGGACACGGGATGTTACTTTTGCTTTGTGTTGACTTTTGCTACTTTCAAATCTGGTTCGAAAAATGTCACCACAATGTCGTAATTACAACTCCGGAGCCCTGCCTTTCTGAGCTGGGGGTGTGTCGGTAACAAAAAGTCATGGCGGCCACAAACACAGTAAGATATAACTGCTAACTTTGCATGTTAAACTTCTTGTTGTTGGTGATACGAAAAAGGTTAACAAATAACAATAAAAGAAGTTTTCTCACACCATCCATTTTCTTCTTCCAATGTTTTTTTTTGTTTTTTTTTTTTTTTTATTATTTAACCAAAACCACTTTTTAACACACACCACTCCATAATCCCAACCTCCGAACTCATAAGCACAAACTTCCAAGGAGGCCTCACTCTGACCTGTGAGTGCACGAGCCGTAGTCTCGTGAGCCAATAGAAAACAAGGAGGCGGGACTGTAGTGTGTTTGGTTGGTAAACAAAATGGAGGAGCTGCTAATTCTCTCTGGTTCTGGAGGCCGGGGTGTGTGAGAGGTGAGAACTCTGAGTGAAAGTTGTGCTAAGCCGAAATTCTGAAATGTTTTGCTACGTTTGCTAAGCGGCAGTTTGGTCTGTTGTGTCGTTTGCCTAAATGCAACAAGCATAGATGTCCATTCCACACATTTGGGATCATTTTTGGTAATTCTGGCATGTAATATTACCAAGGACATGTTGAAATTTACTCGTTTTGGCCTCTTTTTCATTTCTGCACTTTGATGCTAAGCTGCACACACTGGCAGGAAGTGGATGGAACTACGAGGATGGCTCACTTCCACACAGTACCCTCTCTGAAGCATGTTTCAATCGTGTGTCAGTTCATCTGGCTCAAAGACAGAGGAATACAGACAGACAGCTATGGGAGTGTGGAAAGAAGAGTATAATAGGTGAACAGAGGTCATGGCTGCTGGGTAATTATTATATTTTTTTATGGCTGTCAAAGTGTC
The DNA here is from genome assembly GCA_037576675.1 of Pangasius sanitwongsei. Taxonomy (NCBI): domain Eukaryota; kingdom Metazoa; phylum Chordata; class Actinopteri; order Siluriformes; family Pangasiidae; genus Pangasius; species Pangasius sanitwongsei. Next base: position 2,038,608 of record CM075029.1, read on the forward strand.
AAAGGTTGTGGGGAAACTGTGATCCTGCCACCACTGAGGTGTTTCTAGCTGTGGTCTTTCTTTCCCAATAGCATGCTTTATCGTTGGCAGAATTATCTGGTTTTAAACTCCTTTTTTTTTTTTTTTTTTTTTTTTTTTTTTTTTAATCTGAACCCTAAATACAAATCTCAAAAGTTCAAATCTTAAAAATGCAGATGTATTTTATGTACTTTAGGCCAAAAGGTGAAGCATTGGCAATTCCTGATGAAAAGTTGATGCTCTGAGTGATCAAAAAAATCCTTTTTTTTTTTTATTTCATTAATTCTTAAATAGCTACAGTAGTGTTTTTTTTTTTTTTTTAACAGAGATGTTAAACACTGAATGCCCAGCCTAACTACTTAAGTAACATGCTAGATAGTTGGGCTATGCTGATGTTAGCTTGATGGCAATGATTAGCAGTTAATAGCCAAAGTTAGTCGCTTGATTGTAATTTATGTAGTTCAGTAGAACATAAAAAAGCTTTAGATGCACTTGCGTCATTACGCTTCGTATCTAACATTCTGTCTCCACTTTACTCTACTCTATGTAACATCACTTAGCTTAGCTTCTTTTCCTGGACGTGTGCGTGAGACAGATGACTGTGTTTGCCAAAATACTGAGCTTGACCTCTCAAAGTGTCTACTTTTCCCTGAGAATCCTGGAGGCTTCACGCTGGGCGTAATTTACATAAAATCTATATTTTTGAGATCTGAGTTCCCGTATCACATATCCCAAGTTTTTAAAGGCAAAAAAAAAGAGGCAAAAATGTATCTCTATTAAATATACCGCCGAGAAAAAAAATGTAATGTGACGTGTGTATAATTCAAGTATATAAAGTTTCATACAGGTTCCAAGCTCAGTATCCATATCCAAGCTCCCGACTTTAGCTTTACGCTTCAACCAAAATGCAGTTAGAACAAATCAATAACTCTTGCCTCCCTCATTTCTTTTTCATTTAATGTGCATTTGAGTTTTGTTCACTGTCACCACCACCACTCTTTATTTTTTTTTATTTCTCTTTTTTTTGTGTGTGTGTGTGTGTGTGTGAACTTTTGATTAATCCCTGGTGTCTCTGGAACTGTTCAGCTTGTGTAGACTTAAAAACTTCTTAAAACCAAGACGTAAAAACCCTCAGAAGTCTTCCCAACTGATCCCTTTGGCATCGCTGCCCTTTTATTCTAAATATAATATCAAAGAAAAATTCTGCTTCTATTGATATTAATGGACCAAAATCCCTCCTTATTATCCCGTCTCTGGGGAGGATTTTTATTCTGCAGAAGAAAAAAAAAAGGTTTTGCTGCTTGGGACCTCTGCGTGTCAAGCTTGTTGGTAATCTGCCAATCCCCCGACTGTTTGTTTTTTTTTTTTTTTTTTTAGCTGGATGAATAATAAGGAGGGAACAAATCCGCGATCGGTGACCCATAAAACCCGGCGTACAAGCTGCACTGTGAATACAGACTGAACGGAGATGTGGCTAACATATCTGAGCATGCTAGCATGCTGACACTTTAAATATCTGTTTAACATCTGTTTGAGCAGCTGGATTCAGGAGTATCAGCTGTGATTTAATGATAGTTGTATTATTTAATAAATAAGCAAACTATTAAGCTAGCAACTTAAGATTACTTCTATAAGGAATAGTTGAAATATTTAGTATTTTAGGCTCTAAGCAAACATTCAGCCAAGACAAGATTGAACTCCCTAAGAACATTTAGGAAAAAAAAAAAAAAAAAGATGAAATAGTGGAAACTGCCTCCTGGAAGAATTGGTGCAAGACTTGTGGATTCAGTAACTAGAAAATTATGGATGGATGGATTTTTTTTTTTTTCTTTCAAACCATATACAAGTGCCAGTTGCTTTTATTTTGGTGCTTGTCAATACAAGTAACTGTGGAAGCTTGTTTCTGCCATGTATGAGAAAATATTGCACACATTTATCTCCCAATTTCCCGCTGTGGTTTGTTTACGGGACACAGAAGCACTAAGACGCATTTTGTGTGATATTAAAAAGTAGTTTTGGAAAAAAAAAAACCAGTTCCATGTGCATGGACATGACTCGCAATTCCGAGATAAAAAACGTGCAATTGTGAAAAAATGCGATTCAGTTGTTCGCTCGCAATTAAGAGAAAAATGTTGCAGTTGTGAAAAATGTCACAGTTGCATGAAACAACTCGCAATTATGAGATAAAAACCTTGCAACTGAGTGATATTAAGAGATACGTGAGATAAACGTGTGGAATATTTACTCATACGGGGCTTAAACGAGTTTCCGTAGACAAGGATAAAGATGCTGCTACTGAAATGAGTAATACTTAGCATTAAGCAATCAGAGGCATCATGTAACATTTTCTTTAGCTCTTCGTTAGCAGCTGACTGTCCAATTAAAGTACAGTTACACGTAGGAATGGGCGACAGATCCGTAATTTGCTAACGGGAAGCGCAGCTTTTCTGCTTGCTATTCAGAAGAGACACGGCATGATTACAAACTTGAAACACTTAGCAAAATAGCAGTTATGAATGTTCTTGTGTATCTGTCTGTCAGCGAGTGTGTTCTTGTGTTTATGCGTAATGAGGTTCACGCCTATGATGAGACCCTGTGCTAAAACGCAAGAGTTACTGATGGGTAGTAGATTTTTTTTTTTTGCCCTCCCATTCAATATCGTCCATGGCAGATCTTTGATTATAAGGAAGAGTTCACCAAAGCAGGGCTTTGGAGGTGAGGATAAGCAATCCTGCGGGGTTCAGGAAATGTATTAACCCAGTGAGCACTGACTGATCAGACACGTCCATCACTGGACCAGCCAGGTCTGATTTAAACCGGCCCAGGAAAACACATCAGTGGTCTGCTTTTGGTCCACCTTGATTTGGCTCCTAAATAGGAACACATCAATACCATGTTCTTTAGACCGAGTCTGCGTACGAGCTTTGGTACTGATAACGATACTGATGCCCAAATTAGTAACATACTTAATACTGATTAATCAGAGGAGTCTTGGAGCAACTGTGTGCTTCTAGCAATGGACTCCTCGTGCTGAGCGTTTAAGATGTTATGGTATCTTTAACAGAGAGTGTGAGGATGGCCGACTTGAGTGTGCAGTGCAGTAGCAAGCGCGAGGGCATGAATTCGATGAATTGGACCTTGGCTCACATGAATTGGACCTTGACTCACACGGAAAGCTTAGACCCTGGCGAGCATGCGTCTCGGTGCTCAGTGCTCGCCTAATGGAAGTGCTCTCACTCATGCCTAATACTTTTTCTGCATGCTCGCTTCACTTCTCAACACTCGCCGTTACATTTGTGTGTACATGATTCATGGCACCTCATTGTGCTCTTTTTGATGAACGCACTCGCTCATACTTCTCTGTAAACTGAAATGAATGAATGAATGAATGAATTAAAATGAATGAGTCCTATGCCCTGCTGCTTCTGATGAGAAACTGCAGTTATTAACCAAACTGTCTCCAATGTTCATCACTTTTAACCAAGGACAGCTCCCAGAGGAAGTAAATCTAGAACTTATATAAAGCTTATGATGTGTTTTTTTTTTTTTTTTTTTTTTCTGATCCTGTTTCTTTGAAACCTGTCATATTTGACTTGGGAAAGAGAGAGAGAGAGAGGGAGAGAGCTGACTGAGAGCAAACCCTTGTTTCTCGTTTTCCCCGGCGGACAAACAGAGTGTTCCGCCGGTGAATTTATAAAATACGCATGGGTTCGTTTTATTGCTTAACAGTGGGGGAAATTGAATCTCAACAAATCATCTCCACAAACCAGTTTGGCATTACCCGTGTGGTGTGGAGCTGAGCTTTATAAATGGATTTAATCAATGTTCAGGCAGCAGCCGAGGGGGGAGCTGTGGATTTACGTGCACTTTTGATGAATTAAAACCAAAATTATTTGACAGTAGACATACTGCTCGGCAAATAAAAGCGGAAATGTACAGCGTGTTCAAACAAAGGTGCTGCACAGAGCAGTATGCGGTTTGACTTTCTTTCAAGTCGGTGTCGAGTATGTTTATCATGTTTTTTTTTTGTTTGTTTTTTTTTCCTCTACAGAGTCCTTTTTTTGAACTTCTGTGCTTCCTTGACTGTTTCATCTTCCTTATACGTATAATAAGACTTGATAATTAGTTTTCATCTCGGGTTTGTTAGTGTGAAGGTCACATGCCATGTAATCACTGATGTGTCTCAGACACACAGCTGTTCCTGATGCCTAATCGGCATCCCCGCAGACTTAATCCATTTAAATGAACAAATTAGCATGTGTACACTGTAGTACATTAATTCTGTATGATCTAACAGTTGACTTTGACTCGCTATCAATAAAGGGGCTTTGTTTTACCATCAGAAACCCACTTTCATGACAGTATCACTGCTTGTTGGATGTATGGCCAGGTCTGCACTATTTTTCAACCTAGGCACACTAGCCTTGGCTTCATTATTCTACCTATTTTAAAGGTCAGGTTTCATTTTCGAAGACCATAAACCACACACTCATCCATCATGCTAAGGTTATTGGGCTGTGGAAAAAAAAAAAATATATACAGGGTGTCCCAAAGTCTCCATACATAGGGGAAATTAACTCCTTTTAGCAAAATGTCTTACTCAGTTACTCAGTTTATATTATATATATCTATTTTTCAGATAGAATTTAAGAATGCCTTGGACAAAAGAAGAACATATTCAACATATATTAAGGTATAATACTTACATAATGTAGGCTGTAGTCGTAGTCGTCAAAATTGTACTCCGTTAAAAGTGGAAGTATTCGGGCGAAAATGTGCTGAGGTGAAAGTAAAAAAAAAAAAAAAAAAAGTTGTACTTTTAAATGTACTTAAGTATTAAAAAGCTGTTATTAACCTGATGAAATTAAATGTCGTGTTTTCATATGAAAACTAACGTTTATTACTTATCTAAAACTGTTAAACGCAACTTCGCCGTTTTGCCTGAAAACACCATTCAGTCCCTGTACGTTTTCTGCTCATATGCGTAACTAATGCTATGTAGCTTCTGCTGATTTAATCAGAAGTAAAATATCCTGTAAATAACCAGTATGTACCATTAGCTAGAATCTGACTTAGCTACTGGGTCTGATGCTAGTCTAACCTGGTGTTAGCAAAGAAAAGAGGCTAACTTGATTAAATATAGGCACTCAACATCAGCAAATTAGCGAAACATACCTAAAAACATGATCTCAATATAGTTTTCAAATTAGATTAGAGTTTGTAATTTTCTAGCGAGGTAAATCCTAGTACATTTTGGGCCGGGGACACTCATCCTCAGGTTCCACCCTGCGATTTGGTGGATTATCAGTCCTCAGACACACACGGATAGCTAAAGTGAGATTTGTGACGAGCATTTTGAAGGTCTGAATGAAAATATAAGGAGTAAAAAGTCTTGGAAATGTAATTAACAGTAGAATTCAATTTCAGTAATACTCAAGTAAAGTCTAACCATTGCTCAAATAATACTTAAGTATAGTTACAAAGTACAGTTACTCAAGTATTTTCCAGTCTTGGATGTTCTTAGAAAGATAGCATGATATTGAGTCGCTGTGGTTTTGAAAAGGGGATTGAGGATAAACATTTTATCAATACTTTACATTAAGATTGCTTTAATATGATTTGGTCACTGGAGCTTATGATGATGATGATGATGATGATGATGAAGAATCATTAGGTTCCTAGCACCATAAAGCACTCTCCAATTTCTGTGCAGAACCTTAATAAAGAGGGTTTCACGTTTAAATGGTTCCTAATTTATCTCCTTAACCCTTGAACCAGTGGCTCTGAAATTAGCATCTGGGGATCACCAGGAGTTCTTGAAGACTCGCCAGGGGATCTACGTTTTTTTTTTTTTTTTTTTTTAATATTGTTACTGTGGTGAGAATTACAATGTTTGTACATCCATTCATTTTTTTTAGTAAGCTCTTTATCCTAATAAGGGTTGCATTGGATCCGGAGCCAATTCTGGGAACACTGGGCATGAGGTGGGAATAGACCCCGGATGGGCCACAAGTCACCTACGGACAATTTAGCATAGCCAGTCCCACCTCATGGCATGTTTTTGGGAGGTCAGAGGAATTTGGAGAACCCGGAGGAAACCCAGGGAACCTTGTACACCACTAAAGTTTTTTTTTTTTTTTTTTTAAAGGTTTTGTAGTTATTAACCTATTTGACTCATCACTTGATTCGAATCAGTTTAATCCGAATCTCAATAACTGAAAAATAAATCACTCTATAAATGTGTTCTGTTTTTGGAAAGCTCAGGAATAAAAAGCTTTAACATCTATAACGCCAATAAATAGCCAGAATGCTATTCTATGCATTTAAATAACGAGCCTCATATTTGAAGAGTTGGATAATGTTTGTTAAAAATCTGTTTATTTTACAGTGAAATGGGTCCCTGGCTGCAGAAAGCTTGAAAACTACAGTCGCACCCAACCATATAACACTTGAAGAACTTTCTGAAGCTTATTGGATTATTATGGATTATTCGGTCTAATGCAGTGAACTGTGAGAAAAGTAAGCCAGAGAGCTGTTTTTTTAATTTTTTTATTCCATGGCTCCTGGTTCATGATTAAACTCTGAACTGCGTTAATATTATAAAGATCATAAATCTGTCCTGTCCACCTCTTACCCGTGGGTAGACCGATTCTCTTCATCTGATCACATGTATCCGTCCTTTCCTGGAAAGTCTGTTCAGCCAGTTTCATTGTAAAATGGATCAAAACTATGTGGAACAGCCTCAGTGCTATATTTTCTAAAGAGTTTGTACGCTGTGAGGAGGAGTGAGGGAAAAAAAAAAAAAAAAAAAAAAAAAGCCTGATATCAGCAGCCGGTCTTTGTCTCGTCTCGTATCTCGCACATTTTTTTTTTTTTTTTTTTCCTTCGGAAAACTGAAAGCAATGGTCCCTGCTCTTATCATGACATCAGCAGAAAATAAAAAAGCAACTTCTGTCTCACTATCTGTCTTCCTATCCTCTTTCTCTCTCTTTCATTCTCTCTCTCTCTATCTCTCTCTCTCTCTCTCTCTCTCTCTGCCTTTATCTCTCAGCCGTGCCGCCTGGATGAATCTGATTCTGACAAGTCAGCCTTTAGATAGATTTCTACTGGGCATTGTCGCTGCGGGTTATTGTAAAGCGCCGCTGCAGTGCTGCGGTAACTGTCTCTTTCTACTCCCATTCAGTCGATGCGCATCTCTTTATCTCTTCCTTCAATTTAAGGCCCTTTGGGGGGGGGGGGGGGGGGGGGGGGGGGTGTTTTATTTATTTATTTTTTTTTTTTTTTTCCCCACCCCCTTTGTGGTTGTGTGTGAAAGTACAAACCCCGAGGCCGTGGGGGGGCAA
>CM075029.1:2046068-2064677 GCA_037576675.1 Pangasius sanitwongsei
ATATATATATATATATATATATATATATATATATATATATATATATATATATATATATATATATATATATAAAAAAGGCTTCAAGGCAAAAAAGGCAGCACTGTAAGTTCCTGATGGTCAGTATGTTATTTAAAAAAAGATTAAAAAACAAAATGTTTACTGTTAGCCAAGGCCAACTTAGTGCTAATTTTTCAAAGGAGATTAATATATCTAACAAGATCCTCATCTTTACGAAACGTTGGAATCAACCTGTGTTAGGCAAAAAGTTGACAATTATATAACTAATCACCGCATTCTCTCTCTCTCTCTCTCTCTTTCTCTCTCTCAAATCTGCAGAAACTGTAAAGTATTTGACCGAGAAACCGTAAAGTAAAACCCCTCTGCCCTGAGGACCTCCTTGTGCTGGGAAACTTCACAAAGCAGTGTGACTGTTAGAAAGCTCTGACACCTGAGACTCCTTTCCTGAATGTTAAATAAATGTCTCCTAAAAACCAAAAAAAAAAAAAAAAATCACTACATCAGCGATGATACATTTTTCATTGTTTCAAGAACAACACATTTTTTTTATTATTATTACATCTTAGATTCGCTGTGTATGAGCAGTTACTATAGAAACAGTAACATATTAGCGTAAGCGCATTAATGTAGTTCTTGGTGCTTGCGTTCCTGAGTATTGGAATAACGACGTCACAAAAACCTCAAGAACGCATATTGAGGGACTCATGACGTCAATCTCGTAGCTTCGCTTTCTTGCTAGCTTTTTGTTAGGGTTCAGCAGTAAACTCAAACACTTACATACTTTTATTCACTTGATTAATCCAAAAATGTGACCGGATGTGCTTTAAGCCATGAAGGCCCAAAAGCGGCTCTGGGATTTACGCTCACCATCTTCCTGCTTACCTTTTCCTCACCATTAACTGCCGATCTTACAATACAGACAGAGTGTAAATGAATTGAGTCCTGATGTTCATATTAAAAGTGTGTAAGTGTTTAGAAAAGAGGGCTTTTTTTTTTGCTTTTAAACACAAATAGGATTGTCAAAATCAGCCCCGAACAAAAACACAGCTAAGAGGCGTGAAATTCAATTCGCCGCTTTACTCGCTAAAGAATCTATCTAGGTTCCTACCAGCAACGGAGCGAAGATGATGTTTATGGCATTTCATGATACGGATTTTGGTACATAATAATATTACAGCCCTATTAGGGTAGCGTGATAACGGCTAAATGATAAAAACAGACTTTTCCTTTTTGGTGTACATTATTCGCCGATGTTCCTTTACATGCATAAATACTGAAAATAAAGGCAATAAATAATCAACGAAATGAACCACCCAAGTATGCGACTAAATTCAAAACATAACAATTGTGAGCTTTATGCAATATAGTCAATCTATATAAATATCTAGCGTTAGCTGAGTTCCAGAATATTGTTCAGTTCGGTTCATTTTAATAATTTATTTATTTTTACATTTTTATTATTAATTTCAATATTAGATTAATTAATTTTTTTTTTCACTTATTACAGTTTTTGTTTAGAGATTTTTTTATTTATTTATTTATTTTTTAATTATCACAGGCAATGTGTAAGCAAGCATATTTACGTATATATTATATATCTGGAAAATTGGACTATTCCCAGCCTATATCCTATCATCTCATTATACACATTCTGTCTTTATCTTTCTCTCTCTTAGCTTTGCTCTCACACACACCTTTCCAGATTTGTTGCTGTTCTACTGTACCTCATCCCTCATTATCATGCGAGACAGTCGCTCTCTCTTCGCCACGGTGTTGAGTGTGTCAGAGCAGCTAGTTTGTCTGTCTCAGGCGTAGCTTTGATACCCTGCAATTAGCCGGCTCTGCATTACTGCAGCGTCCATAATACAAGACTACGTGTTTTTTTTTTTTTTTTTTTTTTTTTTTTCTCCATACCCAAGGATAAGTCCAGTGCTATGGCCGGCCATGCTAATGCATCTTCCTCTAGATCTACAGCCATGTTTAATGCTTCACAGAGGTTAGCAGCACAGTAGGGGTTTGTGTGTCTTACCTGGTCTAAACCTCATCTATACTAATCATTAGCGTCCTTCACAGAGACCCGTTATGTCCCGTCCAGCGCTGAGACATCACCGCTGAGGAACAAGCAGCTCGGGCGGAGTTCTTGACATTTGTCACCAGTTTGAAAGTCTATTAAATGGAGCGAGTGAAGCAGAAAGAGCAGGGAATAATTACATTTGAGATATGGGGTAGAAAGAATGTTCAGTCAAATCTAAAAAAAAAAATCAGACAGACCTTATGGTGAACCGTATTTAAAATAACAAGACAGGTTTTTGGTCAGAAGGTGTTGATTAATTTTCTAGAACAGCGGCTGAGACAGTCGTGCAGATTTATGTAAATGTGCTTGTTCTAATACGTTACCGTTATGATAAGAACGGCTGATTCGCAGGGATGTGTACAGAGGATGTGCCACATAAACATGTGTGTGCAAAAAAAACAAAAAAAACACACCTAATCATTGAAACAGGGAAGTTTCCATTTGTTGAGCCTTTTAAGGAAGGAGTCTCCAGTGTCAGGACTTTGCTTTCTTGGTAACTTGACATGCTGTGCTTTTTTTTAAAAATAAAGTTATTTATTTATTTTTAATTAACTTCAAGAGAGACCAAAAAGAGAAGCTGGTGAGGGAACAAATGTTAACAGCTGCTATAACATAAGCGATAACAGGAACTAACTTGTTTCATGGACGTTCCACAACATTAAATGTGACTATATATGGATAAAAAGTACAACATGTTGTTCATTAATAAAATAAATAGAACCTATTTTACAGATTTCTGTGGTGTAAGAGGAATACAATCCTTCAGGACATGCTGTTGTAGGAGAATAATTAACCTGGGTGCGCCAGCTGTAGCTCCGCTACATCACCACACCCTGTCGTTGATTATTTTCCTATAACAGCACTACTCCAAATGATTCATTCCTTACTTAAAGAAGTCCATGTGTAAACTGTAACTATAGAAATGAGCGTATTAATATAAACCTGGGAAACCTACTCGTAGTTCTGCTGTTATGGTAAATTAATCAACAACTGCATCAATCTGCAGTCAGAATGCAGAATTTAACAGCGCTGTGGTATAATGTTCAGAAAGTATGCTATACAAATCTCATCCACATCATGTGTTCTTCTGTCTGGATTCCTGATGCACTCCCATCCTGGTGGTAAGTGCAATTAAACTCACATTTCCTGTTTTATTTGTCTTTCGCTGCCAACTGGCTGCGTCTGATCGCAAAGCTGGCTCTGTGCACCATCATCCCCGGGCCACGAACATCTGTGTTTTTGATGGCTTGGATAATAGCGCTCGCTTCTCTTCTTATCCACACTATGGGGAGCTTCACTGAGCTTTTGGACTTTTTAGCCATCACCTCAGTGTATGTGTAGGGGGGCAGGACATGACTCAGGAGCTGGAAGCTGAGCTTTTGAGATGCAAATGCATGGCTCGACGAAGCTGTAGCTGGAATATGGCAAGTGTGCAGCGGAGTTCGTTTTTAATCCTGTGCTCATGCTAGCAAGCGACCGTTCGTTTTCTACGTACGTACGTGCCATGGAGCTGCGATTTATGCAGCGTTACAGTGAGATTTATCTTTTTCGATTTTATGCAAATTAGGTACGACAATAACAATTTATTTGTAAAGCACAATTAAAAACAGTAAACTGTCAGCCAATGCGCTGCACAAAAAATGAATAAAACAGACTAAATAAAATTATTATTACAACAATGAGAACAAACATGGTTAATTAAAAGCCTTGGTGAAAAGATTTAAGGTTTTTAATTGTGATTTAAAAGATACCAGATTCGGAGCTGTTTGGGGCCACTACTGCAAATGTGCGGTCTCCTTTCCTCAGCCTGGATCTAGGAACACTCAACATTCTCTGACCCACTGACCTAAGAGATTTGTGGGGCTTGGGCAGATGTAAAAGGTCTGAAAGATAACAAGCTGCTAACCCACTTAAGGATTTAAAAACAAACGATAGGATCTTAAACTCGATTCTTTAGCGGACCAGCAGCCAGTGAAGGCTTGCTAGTATAGGGGAGATATGGTCTCGTTTACGAGTCCTCGTCAGTAGCCTAGCAGCAGCATTCTGAACCATTTGCAGTCATGACAAAGATGATTGACTAACTCCTATAAAAAGAGAGTTACAATAATCCAAGTACGAGGATACAAATGCATGCAACACCCTCTCAAAGTCATTAAACGAAAGAAATGGCTTGACTTTGGTCAGTAATCGCAGATGAAAAAAAGCTGGATTTGACAACAGCATTTATTTGTTTGTCGGATCTGAGAGAACTGTCAAATATTACTCCTAGATTTTTCACCATCGGTTTACTATAGAGAGCTAGAGGGCCTAAATTACATATTGGAGTGCCATCAGAATCCTCAGATGCAACAATCTCAGTCTTGGCTTCATTAAGGTGTAAAAATTTTGAGCCATCCAAGATTTAAGGTCCTCCAAACAAGCCAGTAGGGGTTCTATAGAGGAGTTTTTTTTTTTTTTCTTCAAAGGCAAATAGAGCTGAGTATCATCTGCATAGCAGTGAAAAGAGATACCAAGTTTGTTAAAGATAGACCCAATTGGAATATACAATGAGAACAGGATGGCGCCAAGGATAGAGCCTTGGGGAATCCCACATGTGAGGGGGGCAACATTAGACGTACACCCACCCACCTGAACTGAAAAACGTCTGTTACTCAAATATGATTTAAACCACTCCAGAGACTGTTCAAGCCGGACTATAAGGATCCCAAAATTACTTGGTCTCCCATGTCAACCACTAACAAGATATCTAAAACCAGACTGAAAAGCCTCAAACAGTGCATTCTTTTCCAAAAAGGTCTGCAGCTGAAGGAGGACAACTTTCTCTAAGGCTCTACCGGAGTTTAGAGGTATGACATGGTGGGGAAAAAAAAAAAACCTTCTAACTGTGGCTTCATCTTATCCTGTCATATACGACCTCTCATTAAATGTGTATAGCGACATTACGAAGAAAAATAAATTTGGAAGGAAGTAGCTTGACAGGCCACTCCCACAAGTTACAACTCCAAGTGACATGGGTATCAGAGGAGTTTCTTAAGAATGGTACCCGTTTTGCCCCTGAGGATCCTTTTCATTCATGGATCTTCAGTCACTTTTTTGGTGCAGAGAACTGAAATAAAAGTTCCCACCATAAATATTTCATTATGCGGAAGGATCTTTGCGATGGAAAATGATTATTCAGTTAATTGTGGTACCAACAAAAAAAATGGCTGGAGAATCATAGACTGAACAGTTCTTTAAGGAACCTAATGTTATTATTTCTATAGGAACAATGGGGACTTGTATTGTGGATGCGCCATATGAATAGAGTCAAAATGGTGGAAAATGATTATTCAGTTTATTTTGGGACCAACAGAAATAGCTGGAGAATCATTGACTGAACCAAAAAAATGGTTCCTACATTACAATAGATGAGAAATCTTCTGACATCTTGCATCCTAAGGATTAGTTGCTCTGGGAAAACCTTTTAGCTGAAAATGTACTGCAGTTTTACACGTACGTGTACATATGCAGGCGCTAAACGAGCGGTATCGTTCACATAGTCATCTGCGTACCTTATGCGTATCCAATTTATTAAAAGCGATATCCACTAGGGGCAGTGTAGAGCTGAAACATCCAATGGCTAGCACTGGAATACCTTCCCGCACTACTCCTTCGCATTTTGCGTGTCAACAGTGGAGAAAGCTAAATTATTGTTTATCTAGCAAAGAATAAAAACAACTTAGCAACAGCTAGCCTACAGCTAATATTATATCTATACTCCCACCTAAATAGCCTCACATGGACCAAGTCACCTCTAGGGGAGCACTAGCAATTTTAGCCTTCTTAGACGACAGGTATGAGCATCACCGACATAGATCATTGCTGTTAATCGATCTTGGGGTGAAAAAACGAGAGTGTCTTTCTCTCATTCTGGCGCTGACATGACGTTACAGTGAACTACAGTGCCTCCACCATGTACATTTGTATTGCACCATATGACATGTACGTATGGCAGCCATCTTGTGTATGCGTAGTGAAAAGCAAGTATAATTAGGCTTTAATCCAGAAAAGATTTCTAAAAAAATATTTCTTTACTATCCAAAGAAGAGTAAGAAGGTGATGAAAAAACACACATTTTTCATGATTTTTTCCCCTCTTTTTTCAATGTACAGAACCCTTGTCTTACGTAAGGCATCTGTTTTTTTTTTGTTTTTTTTTGTTTTTTTCAGAATCTTCCTTTTGCAATCTTCTATCATCTTCTTCTAAGATTCAGCCTGACATTTTGAGTAGTAGACCATTTGTGGAAATTATATTAACGTCAATCAGAAGAGCTTCGTCCATTGTTGTGTAGCTCAGAACACAATGATTGATCCAACTGAAAAACACCCATGTGGAAAAACGCCAGCTGGAATAAAGGGATGCTTGAGTGGTTCATGATGCTTTTTAGCAGCCTTACCAATACTAGTAGGTAGGTAATAAAAAAAAAATTAAAAAAAATAGACACAATAATATCACACCACAGATCTTACACCTGAGGAAACCTTGAACTGTGTTACAACCTCCAGTGCTTTAAACCTTGAAATCAAAATGGATGTTTCAGAGCTTTTAGGATCTGTCCTTCAGTTCAATAGACACCAAAATGATCAGGGGAAAAAAAAAATCCCCAAGAATAGTTTTGGAGATATTCTCATTTTAATTTATAGTTTGTCACTTCCAATGAAAACTTTGTATTACGCATTCTGGGCTAGTCTTGTGAATGTACATATACTGTATGTCCCGCCCCTTGGGGCATGTCTCGCTCTATATTATCAGATCGTTAGCAGCATTTTTGGTGCGTATTTGGCTATGCATCTTCCCGCGCACCATTCCCTTTTCAAAGCATCGCTTGCTTGATAAAACATTTGGTTGGAAGAGGGTGAAATTTGTGAGTTGGCAGTTATGTGACTTGGAGCTGTTCAGCGGTGGAATGTCGCTACCTCAGACTGATCTTTATACACCATCTGGGCTTCTCCATCAGTAAGAGTCAGTCATATCATTGTATTTATCATTTAAGCATGTCAGATGATGACTGTGTGGCTCTCCTTAACCTTCCGCGCTGCTAACATTCAACTTCAACTCGAACACATACGGCATAAACTCTAAAGATACACAGTGCCTCGTTGTCTAGGATATCATCCTGGTTAAAGCGGACAGACGGGGGTGAAGAAAGGGGAAGTGAGAAATCCTCTACAGTTGAAAAAAAAACACGCTCTTGCTTAACTCATGCTTAGCTAGTTAGCTAAGTTACTGTCAAGTTTGTTTAGATTGGTTGGGGGTGTTGTGTATCTCAAAACTTAGTGGCGGATGTGTAAACCAGTCAACACACCATCACTCTGAATTCCTGTTTCAAAAAGAAATATGTCACGTTATTTCATGTGGACTTTAAGGAATGGAGTGAAAAATCTCGGAGTCCTTAGAACCAGACAGGAATGTAAGTGTATTTCATTTCTCCACAGTGGACTGGCGGAAACGAAGAACCAAGGCCATCTTTAATGTGTCGTAAACAGTTTCAGAATCTTTTAAAAGTCAATTATGTCTATAGGCTGGAGATCTGCTCCAGAGACTTTCACACACTCGACACGTCCAGGGGCAAATCAATTCCTAAATATCGGGGCTAAAACACTCCTACGTCGTGTTCCAGCGGGAACTCAGTTGTCGAAGTAGGCATTGCTGAAAAAGAACCAAATCCAACCACATCAGGCTTGCTTGTTCAAATCTGTACACAGCCCTCATGAAATCATTGGCATTGACTTTAATGGAGGGATTCTCAACCGTCTTTTGGACAGTGACCACATTATAAGGGCCTGAAATGCTTGCTACAACCTAGCAACCACATGGGATCATAGAGAAACCTCCTAGATACGCCATTGCGGCCTACTGGAAACACCCTAGCAACCACCTAGAATACAATAGCAACTTCCTAGAAACACCATAGCAAACAGCTGGAATACTATAGCAACCAGCTAGCAATAGCAACCCACTGGAATATAATGACAAAAACCAAGCAACCAGCTGGAATATCATTGCTACCACTTAGCAACACCCTATTTAGCCAGCTGGAAATGTCATTGCGGCCACCTAGCAACACACTAGCAACCAGCTGGAAATGTCATTGCGGCCACCTAGCAACACACTAGCAACCAGCTGGAAATGTCATTGCGGCCACCTAGCAGCACCCTTGCATCCAGCTGGAATATCATTGCTACCATCTAGCAACACCCTAACAACCAAGTGGAATAGCATGCCAGTCAACTACCAACACCTTAGCAACCAGTTGAAATCGCATACCAATCACCTAGAATACCTCTAGCAGCACCCCAGCAACCAGGTGGATAAGCATAGCAACCTAGAAAGCTGTTGAGATGGCACGTTATACAACTGGCAGCAACCTAGAAACCACCTAGCACCACCCTAGCAACCACCTCCGATGTGGTTAGTGGTCTCTGTCAAGCCAATGTCAAAATTGATTCAGGACAGTTTCATGTATTATTTTATAGTGTTCTGAAAATACGTTTTGTACGCAGTGAACATCAGTACATTATAAATAACAAGGGGTCACGAAATCAAGGTGCAACGATCGCGTAACGCTCATAAAAGTTTTCTCAATTGTGGCTTTGCGTTGTCGTGGACGTGCGATGTTTCAGGAAACGGGCGTCTCTTCGAGGTAGATCACGTCTCCATAATCACCCTCGCTAATGATCCCGTCTCTTATCTAATTCCAGTGCAAATGGACCTCAGCTGCTTTCACAATGCCTTCAGAAGTGATTTGGGTCTCGGCTAATGATGGAGCGATTCTCCAATTTGTGCGGTGATTGATGGCGAGGATGCAGTTTGAATACCGCTCTGATTTATTTACCAGTTGGACGAATAGTGTGAGCTCTGAGTGAGCTGAACTGTAGTTAAACTCATCCACCATGAGCCGGTTTTATTCCGCCAATACTGGGTATATTACTGTATATAATCCTCATTTAACACTCATAATCATAAACACTCTTAATTACGTATTTATAATAAACTCTTGTGTGACTGAGTTGTAAAAGTTTGTTTTTTCCTTAAAAAAAAAAAATAAAATAAATAAATAAATAAAATAAAATCTCTGTAAGTGTGATAGACTCTGACTTGTGCCGGAAGCCCAGGCACGACTCGTACCGCTGCAGATTCCCCAGCGTTCCGAGAAAACACGAAGAAAGGGATTGAGTTTAAAATAATCCTCACCATCTGGCATGTTACATGTTCCTGTACTCCGATTTCACACGGAGTTGTGTGAATGTGGAAACCTAGCAGAACAGAGACACGTCGGAAACTTTCCTAGCTAACTCGCGCACAAGCTGAATGACCTGCGGCAGATAACCTGCGGCCTCCTTTTTATCGCATTTCATTTCATTTTTTTAAAAAAAATTGATCGATTTTGGTTTTAGACCAGTAAGCCCCTCTGGTACAGTGTGTAAACAAATAAACAAATGAATAATCAATGCACATTAATCTACCTAACCTAGACACAAGCTGCATAACAGATAATCTCTGGCCTCTAGAAACAAAACACAATGTTTTATTATTATTATTATTATTTTTTTTTTTTTAAGCTATTGATCATCTGGCCAATCAAGTGAGTCCCTCTTCCTTAGTTGTGCATCAATCAATCAATTAATTAATTAATTAACCAGTCAATAAATATCTACTAAAAAAAAAAAATCCATCCACAGGTTCCTGCCTAACCTAGACAGGCTGGATGACGGAGAACATGTGACCTCTAGAAACAAAACATAACCAAATGTCTTTTATTTTTTAAATATTTTATGCTTTTTTTTTCATTTCATTTTCTTTCAATGATTATCCAGTCATTCCAGCGAGTCCCTCTGCTTCACTTCTCCAACAAACATAACAAATATATTAATATATCTATTATTATTATATCTATCAAAATTAATAAAATTGTAACCTTACGTAATTTTCCTTTTCCACTTCCTTTATTTATTTAATTGTTTATTTATTTAATTACTTATATATATATATATATATATATATATGTGTGTGTGTGTGTGTGTGTGTGTGTGTGTGAGACAAATACCATGTTTGTGTCTAAGATTTCATTCTATCAAGGGATAGCAAATTACAAAAATGTTCAATCCATCAGTCAGTCAGTCAGTCAGTCGCCACCTTGTGCCCGAGTTCCCAGGGATAGGCTCCAGGCTCCCCCATGACCTTGTGTAGGCTAAGCGGTAGGGCAAATGGATAAATAAATAAATTAGGACCAACACATCCACCATTAACACTCACTGCAACATTTTTATAAATATTAATTTTTTTCTGTCCATTAACAATATCGCCATAACCACCTTCTTTTTCTGTTCCTTTCTGTTACACTATATGTCTATAGCTGTCAGGATTAAACGGGTCACTCTGTCAACGATACAGCTAATCATAACTAAAAATAATAAAAGAATTCCAAAAAAGTAGTTTTATTAATCAGCTCAATCAATACATTTTAGCGTCTTGTTAAATATGGCAGTAAATTCTGTAATTTCTTGAATCCACGCTGAACACGGGTTTGTACTGAATTCTAAAATCAGTTATCAGTATCCGTGTATGATGGGGTGTGTGTGTGTGTGTGTGTTTCAGTGATCTCACACACTCCTGATGAGACGAAGCTTATCTCTAACTGAAAATCTCGCTCAGGATCAGTGCTCAGCTTTTCACATGCAGCTCGTGTAAATACTGTGATGTGGCTCCGATAAATCCGTCAACCTTTCACACTTCACTCCGCTGAACTCTCTCTTTCTCTCTCTCTCTCTCTCTCTCTCTCTCTCTCTCTCTCGGCCACAAGGACAGACTCGTCATTTTTTTCTCGCCATATTGATCACACGAGTCTGTAGAAGTCTTGAGTCCGTAAAACACTCAGCGTCTCCTAATGGCTTTTCAAATCCGGACCTTTATTTAAACGACAGGTATTTTTAGAATATCGATTTTTATCACAGTTATGATACGACTCAAGGAAGGCCTTCAGTTCATTCAGCGCTAGTGAATTCTGGATTCTGATTGGTCAGAAGGTGGTGATTAATGTTCTATAACTGCAGCTCTGGCAGTAGTGCAGCTACAAATCTCAGGCGCTCCTTCTAATATGTTATCGTTTCTATAGTAACGGCTCATTCACAGGGACGACTTCTTTAACTAGGGAGATGTATTTATTAAGTTCTATCTATCTATCTATCTATCTATCTATCTATCTATCTATCTATCTAGTAGGTTTATCATTTTAATCCTCCTTTTTTGTGTTTGTATTATTATTATTATTGTTGTTGTTGTTGTTGTTGTCTTTGATGTTTGTTTGTTTGCTTGCTTGCTTCATTTAATTAAATTACATTGTGGCCAAATTCTGCACTTGAACCACATTCAACGTTTTCATATCCTGAGAAGAAAATTCTCCAAATTTTGTCTGAATGCAACCAAACGAGCAGCTGTGGCTCTAAAGTATGCTCTCAGTGCCTGTCATCTGTGGTGTATTTATTTACAGGAAGCAGGAAGTATAAAATGGCCACTCTCGGTTGATGACATCAGCACTGCTGCGAGCTCGCCGGAGAGAATTGTGGGTTTTTGCGCTGAATCACGGGTTTGGCCCGTCGCTTGAGAGTGTTCCTTATTACTGCAAATTACTGCGCATTTCTAGAGCTAACAAAACTTCTGTGCACAGATGGCAAAACTGCTCATTTTGTATTTTTATTCTGTACAGTGGATGATAAAAAGAGCCTGATTTTGCGATAAAACGTTGGCCAAGGACAGTGTGACTGCTCTTACACTCGCTCTGGAAGCAGGGTCTGGGGTTTTGTCCTTGTGTGTCTGCACGGTTGTATGGAAAAGTGCAAACAAAGCATTTAGACGATCTTGTTATTTAATATTGATAATTATAGTGACGAGTGATGGGCTTAATGTTATACTGACACGAAGCGGTTGCTATTATTGCTGCTATTATTTGGAAGAATTCATTAGAATGAATCATAGTAAGTAATGATAATCAACAAAATGCATTATTGTAACATATTTAATAGCTAGTAGTTGACGTTAATAGTTGACGTCACTACAATGTGATATTGTAGCTTTAATTAGGTAGCTAATAGCCTGATTGCTAATAGGCTAATTAATGGACAAGGATGCTAAACAAAAAAGACCTCTAGCTATACAATCTGTTACTAATAATGTAGCTAACTGTTATTTTTATACCACAGCAGTTTCATTATTACTATCTGGTGTACAAGTCCTTGTGTACATTGTTACTATAGAAACGATAACCTATTAGAACAAGCGCGTTAATATAAACACGTGATTTGCTTTGGACTAATCAGGTTAGAGAATCCCTTTTAGACACGATAGAATTCTGTCGAGAAGCGTTTGTGTGCGTAGGTTTGGAAAAACCAAACTAAGAGGTGAACACTAAAGTCGTTTTTTTATCTGCTTCTTCGTGACCGTTCCTGTAATTACACATGACTTGTGTCCCTCCTTTTTCTTGTCTGTTGCTTCTTTTTGCAGAATTTCTCTGCTCTTTTGAGAACCTGTGAAATCAGACAGAGTGTCGTGGCAGGTTTATGATCTACCACCTTATTTAGCATTCATTAGAGGCCCTGCTAGCGTCGAGCCGAGCAGGAAAATTAGACGCTTTGAGCCTCACTCATCTTGAAAGACTTGAAAGCCTTCCCTTTGATTCTGATGTTGTATGAGTGTCTCTAAATATATTCTAGTGACATTTTATTTTATTTTCCAGTGTAATTTTGGGAATATGGGCAATGCATCTTCACATGATACAAATTCAGTGACGATGTAAATTTTGCTTTTTCTTTTGGCTCGAGGTTCATTTTTCGCTCTGCGTAGCCTCCACACGAACCCTTTGTTGCCTCCTGGCTTTGAATTTTGCACGTATTTCCTGTCTGGTCTTCTGCGTCCAGGCTTTGGGCATCGCACCGGTCGTTCGTGCTATCAGCTAAGAACACATTGCACATCCGCAGAGAGCTGCGCTTGAAGCTTTTGGTGAACATGTGACCATCTTACCCACTGAAGATTAGCAGTAAAGCTGATAACCGCCGTTGAACAGGGACTCCATCAGCGGAACCTTCTTCACTACGACTCGTGTCCTTAAATCCATTCCCTGGGCTTGAGCGTCAATTAGTAGATGTTATTTCTGACTGTAAGGTCATCGCTTGGTCGAATGTCATTATATACGTCTCATCCTGTGAGGGGTGGAAAAAAATCACCCCCCCCCCACCTTTTTTTTTTTTTTTTTTTTTTTTTTTTAAGTCACTATTGCAGTATTCACCTTGAAATATTACAGTAGACAAAAGAGCTCACTGGCTGTCTCAAGTTTCTCCTAAAAACACACACACACCGAATTCCGCGCCAGCCCGATAGAATTGCCCAGCGGATATGTGGTCGAGCTTTCATATATTGATTTCTGTCATAAGGCCAATCGAGATTTATAGCGCTCTGGATCAGTGATTGCGCTGTGAACGGGGTTTAGGTGCTGGGAATATTTGCAGCCTTTCATTCTCCATGTAACAGCTTTATAGATTTTTTAAATAATAATAGTCTCAGGGAATGTGGGGCAATAAAGCCTCGACTTCACGCCATGACAGCGCCGCTGTCTAAGGACTGTATTCTAAAGAAAGCATATGATCTTGTAAAAAAAAAAAAAATTATAAATAACAACAGTCAAATCTTGTGTTTAGTGATATTCATAATGTAATGTAGTGTTCTGTCTAGTGTTCGCAACCGTGTGTGTGTGTGTGTGTGTGTGTGTAGACTGTAGTGTTTTGGCAGAATTCACTAATTTGTGTTTTCAATCAAACAACACCAGCATGCATTATGCAGTTATAATGTGTCATTGTATACAATATGTCATTATATATGATATGATATATATAGGCTAAAGAATATATAAAAATGTACTAATTATATTGTAATTAATTAACAGCATGTTAAAGAACAAGATGTATTTTCGCAGAAGCGAAATCTATGTTAGTTAGTTAGTTAGCTAGTTAGTTAGTTGGTTAAAAATGTTAAAAAGCCAAAAATGTCCTTTTATTCACAGTACTGGATGTACACTTCCTGTAATTTTTTTGGGCATATGAGTTTATTTGGATTTGTTTATTCTTTTATGTTTAATTAATGTTTAGTCACTATTGACAATTAAATAAAGAGAATTAAAAAAAAAAACTAAAAAGTGTTCCATCAAATCCCTAAATCTTTGTATTTAAGGACTTCATCACTCACTCTCAGATTGTAATTGGAAGGCGAGTGCACTTGTTTGGTGAAGCTGTTCCTGTGAGACTGTAAGGTACTGTAAGCCAAACTTTGCGTTACAGTTGATATAAGACAATGTTAGTAACACAACTGTAACACAGATATACTGGATGTTGTGCTACAAGTGGCTATTTAGAGTGATCCAGACTGATTCTTCAGGTTTCCCTTTTTTCAATTAAATAAAGTCACAAACATTTCTCATTTCACTCAACTCGGTTCACTCAACTCTGTTCGGTTCACTCAACTCGTTTCAGTTCACTCAACTCTGTTCGGTTCACTCAACTCGTTTCACTCAACTCGGTTCAGTTCACTCAACTCGGTTCACTCAACTCAGTTCGGTTCACTCAACTCAGTTCAGTTCACTCAACTCAGTTCGGTTCACTCAACTCAGTTCACTCAACTCAGTTCAGTTCACTCAACTCGGTTCACTCAACTCAGTTCACTCAACTCAGTTCACTCAACTCAACTCGGTTCACTCAACTCGGTTCACTCAACTCAGTTCAGTTCACTCAACTCAGTTCAGTTCACTCAACTCAGTTCAGTTCACTCAACTCAGTTCGGTTCACTCAACTCAGTTCGGTTCACTCAACTCAGTTCAGTTCACTCAACTCAGTTCAGTTCACTCAGCTCGGTTCACTCAACTCAGTTCACTCAACTCAGTTCAGTTCACTCAACTCAGTTCAGTTCACTCAACTCAGTTCAGTTCACTCAACTCGGTTCACTCAACTCAGTTCAGTTCACTCAGCTTGGTTCACTCAACTCAGTTCACTCAACTCAGTTCACTCAACTCAGTTCAGTTCACTCAACTCGGTTCATTCAACTCGGTTCACTCAACTCAGTTCGCTCAACTCAGTTCGGTTCACTCGACTCAACTCAGTTCTCTCAACTCATTTCTTACTTAGAATTTCTAGTTCACATTTCTAATAACACATTTAAATTCAGTCGATTTCTGGTAGTTACCAAAAATGGTAATATATGTTATTCAAAAAACATTTGACTTGCATTGTTGCTAGAATTGATCAAGTAAGTCATAATGACTGGTACATTAGAATCATTTCTTGCACATATTTATATATATTTAATTTTAAGTTGTTTTAAATTTTTTTAATTTTAAATTGTACTTAGTAACTTAGTGAAAATGGCCAGGTTTGTACTGCAGTACTTACAAAATTTAGTAAGCGGTAATATATTGCTAAAAATAATCTTAGCAAGTGAAAACTTCTTGAATACAAACAAATTGCTCATTATAATTATTAACATATGGTATGCAGAATTTAAAAATAAAGGAGTAACTATAATAATAATAATAATAATAATAATAATAATAGTTCAATGATAGTCTCTGAGGAATATTGGATATTTTTTTTCAAACTTTGCAAATTGACCATGTAAGTACACTTAATGCTTGTAACTAATATCACAGTGGTAACTACTACTAATTTATTATTAGAATTATTTAACATTTACCTGAAAATAAATGATTATTCATAACACCATGTCCAGATGTGAGTCTCCGAATCGAGTTCGCTGTACAGCTCAGATTTTTCGTTTTCAAGTCTAAATATGTTTCTAAAATTCTGAGTAATTTATTGGACTGTAGCACCAAGTACTGCTGTACAAACCTAACCATTTTAATATTTAATAAGTTTCATATTTTACTTTAATATCTAACATGCAGTTAATGTGCCAGACTTTACTTGTAATTACTGCTTACGTCTCTATTATCTGTTAAATGCTCGGTAATTACTGTACACTGGTGGAAGATGAATGGTTGCTTAATTAAAGGGAACCTTTAAATGTTTTATTTAGTAGGCTAAGCACCCTTAATTATCAGTGAACTCTTAAAGAACCATGGGAGAACCTTTTCTTTCCTAAGTGTGTACTGTACATAAAGTGCTCCCGATGCTCTGTGGAAAATAAAGTTAAGTAAAATATTAGTTGCGACATTACTGAGCCTAGCGAGTTGACATGTTTACAGCAGTATTGACGGTTAAATGGTTTATTTTGTACAACACTTCTCTTTTAATGTGACATTTATTATTATTTTTTTGTCTGCCAAATGACCATGCTGACGCTCGGATAATTTCAGGATGCTTCCCAATTATAGCTTTTGCATCAGGAGTGTCTATCAGGGATGCATTTAAGCGATGATGATGATGATGATGATGATGAAGAAGATAAAGGTTTGTTTTTTTTGTTTTTTTTTTTCCCTCCCTGTCAAATCATCCGGGCTGCTTTGACAGGTGTTCTTCACACTGCGTCGTCATCATCATCATCATCGCCATCACCCTTTCCGCACGTTATTCATTTCTTCGCTGTTAGCTTGTGCGCTTGTGACAGTGTGTTTTAGCGTGATTGCAGGCTGCCATCACGGTTCTTTTAAAAAGAAAATGGTAAAAGGAACCCAAAAATAAATAAATAAATAAATAAATACCAGACGGCACACTTTTAACTGTGGGGTTTATAAAATGTAGAGCTCGGGTATCATGCTGATTTGAAAAGAGCACAATTCTAACTAAAGATGAGTGCTGTATAATGCCACAGCGCTGCTGAATTCTGGGTCGTGATTGGTCAGAAGGTGGAATCAACACCTTTTCTTTAGCAGCAGCTCTGACAGCGGTGCAACCGCACATCCCACGTGTACCGTGTATTAATGCGATATCATTTCTATAGTATCAGCTCATTCACAGGGACTTGTACGGCGGACACTTCACGTAAACGGATTGTAAAAAAAAACGGAGTAATTTAAAAAAAAAAAAAAAACCCTGAGTAATTGTTGATACTATAAGGCAGTGTTTATTTAACAATTATGGAAGGAGTCTCCAGTGTCAGCATTTTATTACAGTCAGACGTAAAGTTGTAACCTCGGCAAAGTCTTCAGGACAGAGGAGTTTCCGGGTTTGCGGTTTCTCACTGTATTATTATTCATTTTTTTTTAAATCCTCTTTAACTTCAAGAGAGGGGGAAAAAAAAAAAGAGAGGCTGGTGAAGAAACGACTGTTTATAGCTGCTTTAGAGTAAGTGATAACAGAAACGGACTTGTTTTGTACCTATAAATGGATAAAAAGTATAACGTGTTCTTTACTAAACAAAAGCTTGTAGTTGGTGTGGCGTAAGAGCAATAAAACACTTCAGGATGCGGTGTTAGAGGAGAATAATCAGCTTTGGGGTGATGACTGTAGCTAAGCTTCATCACACCACCCTGTCGTCGATTATTTTGCCATCACAGCATGACCCCAAGTGTTTTATTTCTTACCTGTATGGAGATACATATATAGAGAGCTTCTTTTTAATAGCGCTATAACACTAATATAATAACTCAGACACTCATTTAACACCTGCACTCATTTATATC
This sequence comes from Pangasius sanitwongsei, assembly GCA_037576675.1. Classification (NCBI taxonomy): domain Eukaryota; kingdom Metazoa; phylum Chordata; class Actinopteri; order Siluriformes; family Pangasiidae; genus Pangasius; species Pangasius sanitwongsei. The sequence continues at coordinate 2,063,819 of CM075029.1, forward strand.
TGACAGAAGCATAAGTATGTGCAAATTTCTATCACAGAAATTTCCATGTTGAAGACGTGGAATTTCCCTCTGTGTGTGTGTGTGTGTGTGTGTGTGTGTGTGTTTCAGCCTTTGCTTTCCACCGTAACTGTGTGTTAAATGCAAGTGACCTTTTCTTCTCCTCCCAGAATACCTGCATTGTTTCTCTGCCAGTGAGCTGAATAAGAAACGAGGTTGTAGCACGGGGATTTCTCACTTGCACTAAGAAGACCGATAAAACTCTCATACATTAGAGATACTTACATAACGCTTCGCACTTTACGGCTGTTCGGCCTTTCGCCTGGACCTGATGCGTTATATTTTTACCCAGTGACACAGCTCTTGGTTTCAGAGCGTGCAGATTTCACGGCCTCGTGTTAAACGATGAGATGCGATTCATGTTGTTTTCTGTTGGTGTTCCTGCAGCAGGACGTGTGTGTCGCTAATGCAAGGCATATGAGTGAGAAGCTTGGGATCTCCGAGGAGTTCGCAGTAACAAGCTACAGTAACAATGTGTCATACTTGAATAAATAGAAAATTGTAATCGTTGGCATGTTGCTCTGGGGTAAGAGAGGAAGAAAACACTTCAGGGTGTGCTGGTATAGGAAAATCATCAATTTCAGGGTGGTAACAGTGGGAACTCCTCTTCAGTGCTTCAGGGGTTAATTCTACCAATAACATGAAATACTGAATATATTTTCATTGAAAGTTTTGATTTTGATGCATTTGAACCTTTAAACCTAGTCTTGTTTGGAGCTTTTTGGTTTTAGAATTAGCTGTGTTTTAGTTTTGGAGCTGTTATATATTTATATATAATATATATATATTTATTTATATATAT
>CM075029.1:2064777-2098873 GCA_037576675.1 Pangasius sanitwongsei
TATATATATATATATATATATATATATATGTCAGGTTTTTAATGATTAGAAATATATAAACTATGACTTTTTCTAGTCAGTTATAGGCAAAACAATGGAACTGGGCAACACAAGGAAGGAGAAAGGAAGGGTGAGAAAGAAAAAGAAAGAGAGAATGAATGAATGAATGAAAAATACTCAACACTGTGAATATACACTGTGCTCTTATGCTTGATTTTTGTGCTTGCTCTGTAATCATTTATTTTACAGTTTTTTTCACTGTCATCTCAAATCTCAAATCCCCAACAGCGTACTCCTAGCATCAGCTTTGTGTTACATTTGCTTTGGCAGCGTCATTTGTGTACAGCGTGAGCGTTAACTTTCAGCCATAAAACCACTTTATTTCTTATCTGTTGACACAAAAATAGTGTAATTACATCAGTGTAAACAGCGTTCTGATGAAATCACTCTTCATTCTGCGCTGTTCTGTGCATCTGTGAATGATGAACACACACAAGCACATGCAACACACAAGCACACACACACACACAATACATTGAACCTATAGTACCAAGACAAGACCAAGCTAAAAACAGCAAGAATTTAGAGCTCGACTTCAGATTACCACAAACTTACCCAGTTATTACACGCTCACTCTTAGCAAAAAAGGGTTCTTCGGGAGCACTTTAAGGGTTCTTTGGACAATTACACACACTCTTAGAAAAAAAGGGTTCTTCAAGGGTTCTTTAAGGGTTCTTTGGACAATCAATGGTTCTTAGCTTCCAAAAAAGGTTCTACTCACAATCCTTTCTGATTGTGTAGGTTTCTCCATAGAAAGGTTCCCACAGAAGCGCAACCAAAGAACCAGAAGAACCCTTACTGCTTTACCAAGACAGTTTAGGTAAAATCTTAAATACCTGACAGGTTGTAGATATTAAGAAGGAAATAATAACCAATATTCTGGAGTACACACACTTACCAAGGCAATACATGCACTCTTAGGAAAAAAAGAGTTCTTCAATGGTTCCTTAACGGTTTGTTGGATAATTAAAAGTTCCGAAACCCCTTTCTTAGAAAAAAAAAAAAAAACACTTGGATCTTTGGTTCTTCATGGAACCTCTAAGAACCCATTAGAGTACCAAACATCACATTTTAAATGACAGGTTCTAGGTGTTAAGAAGAAAACTATAAAGATTCATTTGCAGTGATAGTTTCTTTACTCCATACTTATAGAAAAACATTTTACTGGTTTCCACACAGAACCTTTAAGGGTTTCCCAGAGGCATAGCTGAAGAGTTATAGGAGTTCCTTAAACACCAAGATGAAGATGAAAAGTAATCAGCAGTAATTTGGAGTTTGTATCACATCCTTACCTAGTTCTACATAGAAAGGTTCTACATAGAAAGGTTCTACATAGAAAGGATGGATTAAAAAAGAACCTTTTTTAAGAGTGTACCAAGTGCCAAGACGTTTAGCTAAATATTAAACCTCAGGTTCTACAATTTGAAGTTTGTACCATACACACACACACACACACACACTCACCCAGTTAATACATACGATGAGGGGTTCTTCAAAGGTTTGCTGGCTAACTAATGGTTCTTAGCTTCCAGATACTACATAAAACTACATGACTACATTCTATATAAGGACATCTCCCAGATGTACCTGTTTATTTTTTATTTTTACTGCACGCATGACCTTGTCAACATTTTAACCCATCACACAGGTTGCAGTGCGCCTTGTGCCCATGATCTACACTATTTGTTCATTACCCAGCTGTTACTTAAGATTGGCTCTAATTAAACAAACCTGGACAGCATCTGCACAAGGCTGAACAAGACTGGACAACATCTGCTCCACCGCCTTCCCCTCGTCAATCATAATCTCAACACCGTTTCGCTGTATTTGGTGGAGTTGAATGGCTGGAGCGTTGCAACCATTTAGGGATCTATTTGTTCATTAAACAGCTGCTGCTTGGGAGAAACACTCTAATTAAACCAGATCCATGCAAACTGGACAACATCTGTGCAATGCCACGAGGTCCCTGACCTCTTGTTCATTAGCCAGGAAGCTGATGAACACGAAATGTAAAATTCTTTTCCAGGAAATATTATCCAGTTTTTGAAGTGGATTTCAGTGAGCGCAGTGTCTGTGGATCTGTCGGTTCTTTAGATCGCTGTTTCTTTGAAGAGAATGCACAAAGCCCTCTGGATCTGGATCTTCCCCTTATCAGTCCTATCACAAGCTGTTGTTTGGGGAAAATTATTGCTAATTAACCTAGCTTCCAGAAATCCTTCAGGTTCTTCATCCCCTCTTTCCATTTTTAGCTTTTGCATGAGGAGTGAAAAGAGTGTTTTCCCAAACAGTACTGCTTTCAGGGTAAACCCTTTTAGGAAGCTAAGAAACCATAATTATCCCTTAAAGAACCCTTGATGACCCCTATTTCCTAATAGTGTACCAGGTACCAAGACAGTTCTAGAATAATTCTAGTTTTAACAATAATTTGGTGTTTGAACAACACACCTACTCAATTAATACATACAAAGGGTTCTTCAAGGGTTCTTTGACTGTCCATTGGATAAATAAGGGTTCTTAGCTCTCCAAAAAGGGGTCTACATAAAAACATTAAGGGTTCCCTCTGTGGAAAAACGAAACGACCCTTAATGGTGTGGAACTATACAACAACTGGTTCGAAGTAGAGACATTTTAGGAAGCTAAGAGCCCTTCATTTTTCAATGAACCCTTAAAGAACCCTTAAGAGTGTAGAATGGTTTAGGAATTTACTTGTTCGATTTACCTGCTTGGGAGAAATTCTGTTTTAATAAATATTAGGTCGATGTTGTTTATTAGGTCGAGATTCTTCAGGTCTCCGATTTCCCCTTTATCAGTCACGCCATGTTAATAAAATTCAGGTTTATTATTGATTGAGACGAATGCTTACAAATTATATTTTGATCTGTGTCTCGATTAGATAGCAGTTGCTTGGGACCATATCCTTGACCTCCATTTTGCTAAGCTATTACATGATGAGCGTACCGTTTTTCTGCATGTTTTCCAGTACTAGAGTTTTGGACATCAATAGCCACAAATTAAAAACTGTGTAAGGATCTGTTTATTGCCCCTGTTTATTCGTTGTATAGTTGCTGGGAAAGATTGCCCTTATTTTTAAATGAAGACAACATCTTGACCTCCCGGCAAATTATACTGCTTTGTGGAACGATCTGTGTAGTGATCTATCTGCGTTACATTTTGAGGGTGGTGCAGTGGGTAACGTTGCCACCTCACAGCTCTAGGTTCCAGGTTTTGATGCTGAGTTTGGGTCACTGTCAGTGTGAAGTTTCACAAGTTTTACCAGTGTCCGTTTGGGTTTCCTCCAGATGCTCTAGTTTCCTCCCACCTTCCAAAAACATGCAAGTATGTGGATTGGACACTCGAAATTGTCCCCGGGTATGAATGTGTCCGTGTGGTGCCCTGTAATATATCGGCATCCAGACTAAGGTCTATTCTCGCCTCACACCCAGTGTTCCCAGGATAGACTCCGGATCCACCACAACCATGACCAGGATAAAGTTGTTATTTTGTGTTGTTTTGGTGTTTGCTCGTCTATTTCTAGACGATTTCCTATGTTCCTATGTTCGAAACCCTGGATGAAACCTGGACGTTCCTAGCATGACCACAGAAAGGATATAAGATGGCCGCACATGCAGGTCAAACGTATACAGTATAAGCCCTAGTCGTATGCAGTCTCTGCAAGTACGTAGTTATCCAACCTCATATATTACATCCAAACCTAAAAATGTTAACAGCCAAAGGGGTTAGCTTAGCTGTCCAGATTAGCTTTCATGAAATAATCTTGGGAACTGGACAGCATCTGGGCAAGATCCCTGATCTCTTCCTTGAGCTTTTACCTGCAGCTCAGTCTCTGTTTTAATACACTTTTTCTCTCCAGGAAAAATTGTCAGGAACTACGAGTAAAAACTTACAAATTGAGCAGGGACTCATTAAACCAGTGCTCTTCCTCCCGACTCTCAGAAGTCCGCTGCTTTGCTGATGGCTACGAAATGATGACTGCCTACTCTGCAGCTTACACGACCTCAGCTGGAGGGTTCGGCTCAAGTGCCTCGGCCGGCTCGCCGTGTCTTTGAGGCCGGACGGGCGAACGCTCTGAGTCAGCATTTCTGTTCTGTGGAGAGCTCCTCGCTAACATTTAACACACAAAGAACGCCGCGAGTGCCAATACAGTGAAATGTAATTCACGCATGCAGATGTAGCTGACTGTTGTGTTTAACAATAGTGGAGATTAAATTGTTGGATCCTTTTAAAGTCTTTCTGGCAGACAGTTAGTCTCAAATCAGTAACAATGATCTCATTTTCCACTCAGACTCTATTAAAAGGACAGCAGTGCAGTAATAGCACAGGCCTTTTGAAAAGGGATTATCGCATAAAGTCAAAGATTTTTGTAATGTTTGGGGATGACAAGCAAATGTGCGACCTCAGTGTTACCAAAGAGTCAGTGTTATGGAGGCGCTTGGGTGTTTAATGGACAAACTGTGAAGCCATACAGCTGAGCTGACAACTGAGCATTCGGGCTTTAGACTGGCTTTTGCGCTTGATGTTTTCTCTCTTTTTCTGCTGATGCTCAAACTACAACCATATAACCACTTATATGGTTCCTAGCTACAGCAGAATCAGCTATCTAGCTAGCCTAGCTTGTAATGCAGATAAAATAAAGATGATTGGTGTAACTCTGGCGATGAGGAAGTTGTTTGCCTTCACTGTAGCTTCGGAAGCAGAAAATCAAGAGAATTTGAGCTGCTTGTTCGACTTGACTATATAGAGTTAAAATGTATTTTTTAGTTACATTAGAAATGTAATGGCAATAGGATATTGGCAGTGAAATATTTCAAATGCAACATAAATCTCATAAATCTCCACATATTCACTCTTTGTGATGGATGAAACTAGCAGTTATGTTCCCTGTGGTGATGATACCAATTTCTTGTAGCCGTCCTGTTTCTATCTTTTAATTTAATGTCTTTGTATCCAAAGGAAACATCATCAATGGCTATCTGATTAAACAAAGGCATTTTGTGTTTGGGATGAGGAGCAAGTGTTATTACAGATATTGAAAGCTGATTTTTGGAATTGCTACTTGAGAAGTACTGCAATTTCTTTTTTGTTCTGCATGCAATCTCAATTACCTGAGGCACAGGTCAGGAAATAGGAAACCAGAGTACGTCTCGTGTGGCGAGTCTGAGCTGGGGTTCTCTGTTTACCATTTCCGCTTTCATCTGACCTGAAATGAAATGACTTTTTTCCAAATATGGCTGCCAAAACACAACCACACACAGCCATGATTACGATTCGCCAAATCTCAGGAGTAATTTGGAGCAAACTGGAAATCTTGGGATACAGTTGGTTGCACTTGGAACATTTTGGTCTCCAAATGGAATGAAAAGTATATCATGTGAAATATATGTGATTTTTTTCTCCCCCATACTAAACTTGCTATTATTTTAGCTGGCCTGGGAAATTTGGCCAAGGATCTTCTGCTAATTGGGAACTGGGTATGTTTAGAGGTCTATGTTTACTTTAATCAGTCAAAAAAACTTGACTCTATTCCAACGACAAACCTCCTGCCGTTCTGACTCACGGAATATAAATCTAGTGTCTGAGCAAAACTACTGTCTGAGCTAGAAATAATTTGAAACTCTCTCCATCTGGCATGTTATTATCCTCCACTCAGCTCTCCGGAGGTGTAGCTCAGATCCATACATCCTCTTTAGTCTCCCCTTGTTTCCTTTGCTGTGTTTGCTAAAGCACTCTCCTCCTCCATTTATTAGACAAAAAAAAAACAAAAAAACCAAAAAGGATGTGGCGCTCTGGGATAAGCAGCAGCTGAGCTAGCCGGCGCTAATGCCAGCGGGAAACGGAGCGGCTCGCTAATGACGACTGGCAGGGGCCATCTATTCTCGCCATGTGATCCAGCGCTGCGGAGTTGAGCTCTGCGTGACGCCGGAGACCTTGCTCCCTTTAGGAGATATAAAAAAAAAAACAATGCTCTGACTCGATACTTGTGCAAACCCAAGCTGACAGATTTTCTGGCTTTATTGCAGCAGCTCTGTTTCTCATTATTTTTTCATACCGAGGATAAATATTTTATAAAGGAATGCCCCGTACAATGCACTATTTCAGGCTTAATATGCCACCTGTAGTCTTGAATATATCATATTCATGCGATATGGTGTATGGTGTGTGTATACATTCTAATGCTCTTGTGGTTTTAAATGTGTGTACAGAATTAGGAACTTCTCAAGGCTGAAGGAAATGAAAAATAAAAGTACGACTGTGCAGGTAGGTCAGCTCGGAAACGCCTACACGCACCTGTCTTGCCTCTCTGTAGCCAAATATCTCTGTTTATGAACGAACACAGGAACAAATTAATCTGCCTCTTTTTGCATTCCAAGCGTTTTCCATTAAAGGCAGCTAGCACAGCCTTACAAACAGAACCTGTCCAGTGTTGCAGAAAACACAGTCTGTTCTCCAAGCAACAGCTCAGAGAAACCATCTCAGCTATGCGTATTGATTAATGTGGTGGATTTATGGAAGCATAAATGGGTGAGACAGGAAATTGTTTTAGTGTCTGTAATGTTTTGACCTTGGCACGGCTAGAGTTGGTCGAATTTTTTGAGGCTGAGTACATGTAACTTAAGTGCGTGTGTGTTATCGATGTTCGTGCGGACTGTGTTCTATTGCAACTAGCCTTGATTTCCAAGGTTCAGCTGCACTAGAAATTACCCGAGATGGTTTTAAATGAAAAAGTACATCTTAGCTGGTAACGTCCTTGCAAGAAAAATGGTGAGGCGACCAGGACTAAGCCGTCCATAACCTTACGTGACAGTAGTTGCTAAGCAGCCTCTGAGTCTGAGTCAAGCACTAATTGAGCACTCATTCAATAAATAACACAGCAAACATGCAAACATTCTTGAGAGGAAAAATCTTATCATCTTTCATTTTGCAAAGGTTTTTCATGAAACAGTAGCTGTGATAAACTCCTAACATGGATAAGAAGAAAATCCTAGCAGGTGGAGAAAAACCAAAAACAAAATGCAATTTTTATTACAAAATTGTTGGGACTTTTTTTTATTTTTTTTTTTTATTATTTTAGATGTGTACCAATAACAGTAAGAAATCAAGGCAAATGTTTGGTGCAACTGCAATTTAATAATATACAGCTTGTCCATTTTTTTTTTTTACCCATCAAATAGACCATAGCCCCGCCTTCTTAGTTTCTATTGGTTCACAAGGTCAAGACTTGCGAATTCACAGGCCAGGTTTTACCTAAAAATGTAAAGACTGAAGCTTGAGACGAAAGTAACCACTGTGAATGTGCATCGTTCACAGCCTTCCTTCTTTTCACATCAGCGGCAGGGATTGTAGGCGGGGGGAGTGAATGACCAGCGCTCTGTGCGCCGGGTGTGTGTTCACGGTGTGTGTTCACGGCGTGTGTGTGTGTGTGTGTGTGTGTGTGTGTGTGTGTGTGTGTGTGTTCACTATTGTGTGTGTGCACTTGGATGGGTTAAATGCAGAGCACAAATTCTGAGTATGGGTCACCGTACTTGGCCACAAGTCACTTCACTTCATATATACATACACACACACACACACACACACACACACACACACACACACACATATATATATATATGTATGTATATATGTATATATGTATGTATATATATGCTAAAAATAAATGAATAAATGAGCTGGTCTTGAATTTACACCAAAAAAGTTACAACCACTAAATGATTGCGTACTAAATTATTGTAGAATGTCAGGGTCTATTGTGTATTCCATCGTTTCCTACAGCAGTGACTCAGACGTGACAGATGTCTACGAGTTTGTGTCAGATTGCGCTTCTTTCTAGATCAAAGGAGAAAAAAAAAAATTTCAGGTTAAATCCAAACACCATAACAGTGAGAAACTGATGCACCTTTATTATATTTCTACCTCCAAATCTGCTGTAATCCACCACGCATCAGAGCTCCATCTGATCTCTGACCCGTCCACGGTGCTCAGTGTGGAGACCTCATACAGACGGATTACAGCAGCTTTCTGTGTGGAGCAGAGACACCCTGCAGCTCAGGTGCTATGAGCTGCGTAGGCTGAGTGTGTGCCGTGCCTCAGGGATCCCCAGCCCCACGTGTTAATCCCCTGCGGGCCCGCTGTGTCTCTTGTTTGCGCTAATCCTGGGCCCGATGGAAGCAGGAGAGACGCTGACTGGCTGCAGCCTCCGTGCTGCTTTTAATTAGCTCCTGGTGGAGAACTGGATGGAGGCAAGGAAACACAGAAAAATCATCCATTCATGCGTACCACCTGATTATAAAACACTTGGGGGCATGCTGTTATAGGATAATAATCAACAATGCGGTGATGTGGAATTATTGTTACTGCCATCAAGTTGGTTATTTTGGTTATAATGTAAGTGATAACTTGATGCCAGAACACTAAATGCAACAATAAATGGATACAAATCCATCACTCTTTATTAAATAAATAAATAAATAAATAAGAATCGTAATTGTTGGAAAATTGCTGCGTTATAAGAGGAAGAAAACCCTTGGGGATGTTTTTTTTTTTTTTTTTTTTCTCTCCTGCTCTTGAAGTTCTTGAAGAAACCGAAAAGCGTAAACTCCTCTGTCCCGAAGATGTAATAAAACTTAAAGTTACAGCTTTACCCCTGACTGGTACAACGCACTGACACTGAAGACTCCTTCCATAAATGTTAAAAGAACAGCTCCTTACAGGAAACTTTAAAGAATGAGTCCCTGCGAATGAGCTGCTACTGTAGAAACAGGAACGAGCGCATTAATAGAAACCTAGGATTTGCGGCTGCACTACTGTCAGAGAAAATGAATCAACACCTTCTGACCAATCAGAATCCAGCAACGGCCAAGCTGTCAACGGAGCCCATTGTACAAGTTCTTGTGTTAAGTCAAGAAACGGAAAATGGAAAGGTTTTCTGCGTGCCTAAAATGATGCAACGACTGTGTCATATCCAGACGGACAACGGAGATGGGTTAAGTGATGCAAAAGAAAGTGTATGAAATAAATAAATAAATAAATAAATAAATAAATTCAGAATCACAAGAGAGTAACTGCACACAACAAAGCCTGATTATTCTGTCTGTGATTTAGTCTTTCTGAAGCATTGATATAACTTTGGGCCTTGGGCAGGTTTTTATTTTTTATTTATTTTTTTTAAATTTCTATCCCAGCTTATACCACATGGCTGTTGATTGCTTAATTATGAGCTGCTTCCTCGTACATAGCGTTTAGTCTGTTTGAACGGAACCCTGGTGTGTTCTCCGCCTCGGTGCGGTTATTATGAGTCTCTTATTCTGAGAGCGTCGTGTTCTCTGTCCTCTGCTTCTAAATGAACTCTACTGGGAAAGTGATTCGACTCTGAACTGACTCGATTGCAGGAAGTGAATCAGATATGCTGTGTGTTTTGGGTCGCAGTGTTTTATTTATTTTTTTTTTGTAGATGGAGATTTGGACTGTTCAATAAAAACCAAAAAAAAAGAAAAGAAATGCTGGATGTGACATCAAACGTTTTAAACTAGCTATGTATATAATTATCGAATGATTCAGTGAGAGTTGACTCTGTGTTCTGTCTCCTGTGCTCTGGTGATTTTTTGTGATTTCTATGCTCACGACCTTTAAAAAAAAAAAAAAATCTGCTTGTTTTTTCTGTCTCTGTGTTTCTGATGTTTAACGAGGACGTTTTCAATCCCTCATGTCCCTCAGCCAACGTTTCCTGTCGTGTTTTGATTCGTTTAACGCTGAACGAATCAAAAGTATCAACTTTTCTCTGATTCTGACTAACAGGTGTGAAAGCTCTAGTACTCTAGTTAAACTGTAGTACCGTTTCCCATCAATACGAGCACTGTTTTTACTTATGTCCCTGAATATCTTTTGATGACGTTGTAAATAATTCCTGGTACTGGATTCAGACTGTCGAACTTTCAAACATCGTATCGTTTCAAGGTGCGAAGGCTTTTATAACCGTATCCACATTTATGCTTTATGACAGCAAGCCAGACTCTGCTTAATTTTTACTATGCCCCAGAAATATTTATTAGCGTTCTGTTGTGACGGATGTCAGTCGTGCCCTGGAAGAGAAAGATTTTACTAATAACACTCAGTGCAGTGCGTTTTCCAGCTGTAGTGCAAATTTCTTATGTTGGAATTATTAAAAGCAATCTGCCTGTAATACCAGAGCCATTTCCCGTGATGGGAAAATCCATAGCACTTTGCACACGGCGACATAAAGACGAGTCGAAACCATAAATCATATAGTACCGCACTGCAGCCGGCGCTCTGGAGCTGAGTGATTATTATGATCTCCATAGGTCGCCTCCATTTGGTGAGCGTGTCGCGTGCAGTTGCCAGGTACCTTTCCAAACCTCCCGTTTTCTGGGCAAATGGAGCATGATGGTGTGGTGCGGCGCTCCAGTCGGGAAGCCGTGGGATGATATTATGAATAGTCACATTTAGAAGAGCAGTGCCTTGAGTGCAAAGGCATCGTTTTGTGGGCTGTGTGCCTGCAAGGCAAGCATTTGAAAATGGGAAGGTGCTCGAAACTTGCCACCTGGAGTGCTAATAAATTTGCTCAGCGAGGTTCCACGGCCTGGAGCTCCACCTGACCTGGCTCATAATCAACAAGGTGCAGGAAGAAGTACTCCATTCCGAAACAGTCTCCACCCCAGATTAATAACCTCACATTTATTTTTAAGACCGTATTGATACGAACTTTCGGAACATGGGGATTTTCGTCGTCCCGCCCGGTTAAATGAAGAATCCGCTATCATTAAATCTTAAATGATGTTAAAAATGTATGATGATCTAAATTTATCACACTGATCTTAAACAGCGTGTCTGGAGAACTGAATTCACTGAGTCGTGTTAGGTTGAACCATAATACTGCACTCTATACGATCACTCTGTATGACTATGTGATTAAATGTGATAACGTCGAATTCTTGATTCCGATTGGTCAGAAGCGGTTAATTAATTTTATACAACGGAAGGTCATCATTTCATCATTTAAAAGGTTATCATTTCTATAGTAACATCTCACACGCGAAAACGTGCGCATAATCATTGATATGGTGAAGGTTTTTTTTTTTTGTTGTTGTTTAAAGAGATATTGATTTAAAAACTTATGGAAGGAGTCTCCAGTGTCAGCGCTTTGTAAGAGTCTTTTGCGGTTTCTTGTAACAGCAAGCTGTGTTTTTAAGAGAGTGGAAGTATAAATGGATAAAAAGTATGACGTGTCATTAATGAATAATGAATAAAAAAAAAAAAAAAAAATTGGATTCCGTGTGGTAACCTTGACTCCGCCTCGTCACACCACCTCACTGTTGATTATTTTCCTATAACAGCACGACACAGAGCGTGTTATTCCTTACTTATTTGCTCAGAGACCCCACGAATCAAGCAAAAAGCAGTTGTGGAGCAGTATATGACGTGAAAATGCAGTTCACAGCGTGATGTAGCCTGCGCTTTTTGTTTTTGCACTTTACGCTTTTCGTCATGCCCTGTGCCCATCCTGTTCTCTCCTCTGCTTTTACCCCTTTCTTTTTTCAGTACACTGTACTCATACCCCTGCGCTTTTTTTTTTTTGCTCTCTATCTTGTCGAGTTTGTTTACCTCTCTTGCTGCTTTCTCTCCTTTCTCTCAGCGTCTAGCTCCGTTGTTCCTTTTGTTTCTTATTTCTGTCTTCCTTAGCTACTGGTTTCGGGTTTCTTTGTCTTTATATATATATATATATACTGTTAAATATCCTCAAGTTCCCAAGCTCTCTTCTTTTCTCCCTTTTTTTTAATTTGTATTTCTCTTGCTGCTGGGTCCAAGACTGCCATAATTACATTTTTCTTTTCTTTTCATTGTAGTTACTTAATATTATGTTTTTAGTTAACGAGCTGGAGATGAACCTTGGCCCTGGATTTGTCCACATTAATAACCCCAGCTAATGACTATTATAATGCTGTCTGGAATAAACATATTAAAGCAATGTGGTCTAGCAAACCGGCATCGATTTTTCACCACTCGGGCCGTTTAAAAGGTTTTGCTAATGTTAAGGTTAAAATTGGGGTTAGGAAGAGTGATTTTGTCTGATTTTTGTTAAAGGCAACAAAAATCCAAGCACATTACCTCGCTTTGATTTGTACTTGTACAACATTTACAAGGAAAGAGTCGTACATGTACGTTTGGCTTCAGTACATTCTACATTACGTATTACATGGAGACACAAAGGAATAATTAATAAAAAAAAAAAAAAAAAAACCCTGGTATATCTCAAAGTGTTGCATGTCATGCATGCCATTTTTTTTATCCATTTGTAGCTACATTGAATCTTGTGGAACGTCCGCAGAAGTTGTTAGTTCCTGTTCTCATGTGCGTTATAGCAGCTATACACATCGTCCTTTCACCAAATTGCCTTTTTCTTTCTCTCTGGTGAAGTTAATAGGACAGGGGAAGAAAAAAAAAAAAAAAAAACACAGCTCATGTTTTCAAAATGCTAGAAAGTGTAGACTTTCCCATGGTGCAAACCTTCCTGTCTGTTACAAAGCGCTGACACTGGAGACTCCTTCCATAAACTTGGCCCTGTTAATGATTAAGCATTCTTCTTTATTAAACAACACCACTTTTTGGTTGGAATGTGACATGTGCAATGCGATAAAAGAAACTGTTCAAAGAAACCGAATGTCCGCTTTGCTTTTGTAATGAACTAATAATACGTTTCCACGGAGATGCGCGTAGTCGGCTCAAACGGAATCGCGCTTAACAGACCGCGTCTAAAGCCTTTATCAGATCGGCCAAACAAGTGATAAGAGCGTACACACTATGTAGGATGTGTGTGATGCAGCAAACTCTCCCTCACACATTATCTATAAATCATAGAGCTATTTCGAGAGCCGCTGCAGTGTTCAGGATCTAGATTTACTCTCGTATTGTTGCTTCTGTCAGCACTCGGCCGGCTAAGCACAAATATCAGAGTAAAGGACTCCGGGGATGAGGACGGATACTTATCATAAGCTTCTTATTCCAGGGAGAAGTGGGGAAGATTCTTGGTTATACTGTTCCCAGGAAATTCAATAGGTACATATATACTGATACGGAAGATTATACAGACAATTTCATAGAAATCTGTCAGCGTTTGATTCTTTTTTTTTTTTTTTTTTTGCTGAAGATGTGAGCGTGGCTTTGCTTTCAGTCGGAGAGCATTATTGCTGGAGGAACTGAGCGCTCTGAGAAACAGCGAATGTGGTTTATTTCGCTGAATCTGCATTACAAGTGCCTCACGTTCTCAGTTAAGGGAAATCTCCACCCTGAAATGTCTTTATATTAAACTATTTGTGATGTGTTTAGCGATTTGACGGGCAGTGCTGTATTTATTTATTTTTTTGTTATTCCTGTTAGAAGTTAGCGTATGTGTGGTGCACTGATGAGGACATTGTCATTGCTATTGCAGTTACATGGCGTTCAGTGGAAGAAAAAAAAATTCAGCAATCTCGTAAGCAATGAATAAGATGTAATAACATCCGGTTCTGCTGTTAGTTCTTGAAAACGAACAAGCAAGAGCTTTTTCTTTTCTCATTTTCCACCGACGTGCAATGTCATATTAATGAGAACTCCAGCGTCGAAGTATGAAGTATTTGCTCGGAGACTCGGCTCGGGTAGATAGCGATCTGCGAGATGACGAGGCTGTGGTATTAGCGTGAAGCTCTGGAAACTGCTCTGTGTGAGCAGAGTGCACGGATGAGGAGATGAAAGAGCTAGACAGAATAAAAGACTAAAGTGCTGCCGCGCTGTCCTCATTAGTAGCAAGGGCTAAACCCTACTCGCTGCTATCAGCGCAGCATTGTGGGTAATGTGGCTAAAGTAGAGCAACACGTCGATGATAGAAGTTTAAAGTGAAAATTCCACTACAGAATAAATCTTGGACGATGATGATGATCACATGTTAACGACAACGATTAATATGCCAGAAGGCTTAGCTCCGCCCCTTTTTGGTAGGTCATACATAATGTTGTTAATGTTAGATTAGCAGTTCTTCATTCCTAGCAGATGCAACTTTGAAGAAGTAGGTATCGTTCTCGGTAACACTTTACAAAAACAGTACATGAATGATCATGCACTAATATATGAATTAATAATTAGTTAAATATGAACTAATGATTAGTTAAGGCATGTACTAATCACGAACTAATGAAGAGCTAACCTTAACTATGCGTAACTATACTTAAAATGCGTGAACAACCACCACCTTAAGCACGTTAGTGCATGTTTGTTAATTAATGTATTAATTAACACAGAAGTAAACCAAATCAAACATGCTGTCTAAGAAAGAATATGAATTAGACGTGCATCATTTCAAATTGTTTATGTAACTTGCCATATGCAGCTGCGTACACAAACATCATTGGATGGCGCTGGATTGCTTTCATAATGTACGGTGATCCTTCTTATCGAATGCAGAAAAACGCACTAATGATAAACACGGATCATTTCATCTCGACCCGTTTTGAAGTAATCCAGCACCGTCGTGTACTTCAGGTGGTCGTTATTCACGCATGAATTCATAAGGCTCATGTCATAGGTAAGGTTAGCTCATCATTAGTTCATGATTAGTACATGCCTTAACTCCTCATTAGTTCATATTTAAGTAAGTATTATTTCAGGTATTAGTGCATGATTATTGCTGTACTGTTATTGCAAAATGGTACCCTGTTCTCCATTTTTACCAGGAATATTCAGCGGTTGCTAGAATTTGGACGTACCTAGCTGAATTTGTTTCTGAATTATTTAGCATAAAGTGTGTCCAGTTCAGCTGTTGTGTAATGACGTTGCTATTCAGCGCACGTCCATACTGGCTGGGCAGCTAGTATGTGTATATATATATATATATATTTTTTTTTTTTTTCTTTTTTAAAGTGTACAAGGCAGGTGTTCAGTTGAAGAAACTACTTTTTCAGACGTTCTCATGATTGCAAGTAAACATATCTTGAATATAGTCATTTTATCGAGTATTTCCTATTATAATATTATACTAAACCAAATATAAGATTATTAAATTTAGTTCTAGACTTTTCTGAAATATTTCTGGAAGCAAAATTATCTGCCAATAATAAAATGTAAAGCTTGAAATTAGTAAAAAAAAAAAAAATCTTATTTGGTTTAGTATGATATTATAATAGGAACTACTTGCTAAGGTATCTTTTTTTTTCCACTGTACAGACAGATTTCTCAAGAAAATCTATTTGAAGATCTGTCTGCTAGATTTTCTACTGAAAATGACATATTGGTTTCTTGATTAAGCAATAAAGAAATTATATTCTAACAAACATTTCTGTAAAAATTTGTTTTCTTCACAATAAAATATATATTTTTTTCAATTCTAACAACCATTTTGATCTTTCCAATCCAAATATTTGTTTGGTCTGTTTTATTACTTCAAATTGACGCATGCTTAATTAGACCAAGAAAATCCATATATCCATATACCATACCATATATCCATATCTACTTACAGCTACTGTATTTTACTTTTATTAGACATAAGGCTCTACTAACATCCATTCTGATATCTTTCTCATCATCATTGTTATTTTTTTTTCCTCCGGAAGTTTTTCATTTACTTCTGCCAGAGAGGTGAAGGTTACTTTGGGCCTTTCTTTCTTCTTTCTTTCCATTTGCAGGAATTGAGAGTTCTCCAGCAAACAGTTAATGTAATTGGTTTTGCTGAATGTGAATGATCAGTTTATGAGATGTTCTCAGCGAAAACCATTTTATTTATGGCCAAGGATGGAGGACTGAACATCCCACGCGGTGTACTGCTTCATTTTCGAACTGATTTAAAAGGCCGGAGCTGCTAACTCAGTAGTGTCACGTTCTCCATTCACGCAGAGTCACGTTGTTCCATCACGCTTCCGTATTGAGGCCCTCTGAAGCGTATCATGCATTTTTTTTTTTTTTGAAGTGTCTGCAGTCGAGGCTCATGGTTGAACCTGGCATAATGAATTATTCCTTCCTGGGCCACTCCTTCATGCATATTTTAATAGAGACAGTGCGACTTCATATATATTTCAGCTGTGACACAGTAAAGTGTAACAGCGGGAAGTGAAGTAGGCTGACCCAGACTGGTGCTGATTTCCGTCTGCTAGCTCTCGACTTTGATAAGCTTGTCCTTTCTCTTCTTTTTTTTTTTTTTTTTTTTTTGTCTTTTTGTGAGACATTTGGACAGTGCTCTTGACACATCATGATCTGGACAAATATAAAAAATATATAGATGTCTAGCTGCAGTTTTTTGTGGTTCCCTGACATGGCAGGTCTCCTCCCCTTCTCCCGAGTAACTGTCAGTCATGCCTTTAGCGAACACCAAACAGTTTCCTGTCCTGAACTACACCACATTTTCAGACTTGCAAATCTGTAAAGAAAAAAAATAAATAAATCATGCCAAATAAAGAGATACAAAGCTAAAAAATAAGGTTAGGGGAAGAGATAACATTCATACCTTTTTTTTTTTTTTTTTTTTTTTTTTTTTTACAACTTCATTCACGTCAAATTCACCAAAAACCAAGCAGAAACGATTTCGTATGAGAAGAAGCACACGTGATTTGCATTGTGATCAGATTCAACATTTCGACAGTATTATGGTATATTTTTGGAATCTACCTATATGGAACAAGACTTTATTGATGTTTATGTAGGTTGAAGTCAGTTGTCATGAAAGGCTTATGCAGGTTCCTCCTTATGTTCTATTCCTATTTAGAATGCTTAAAACAGAAAGAATAAAATCTCTTCATAAGCCAGAGCCTTTATTCATCTGAAGAACTGTTGAGGAATATCTTTTTTTTTCTACAAGTCTCTGAGTTTTGCCTTATAGACATGTTATTAGACATATCCACAAACATCATAACCAGGCATATCTGTTATGTAAATTCCGTGGTGTTGAGCTGATCTGAGCTGTATTAAGCCTTTATGTCACACTACAGCGTGCTAGTGATTTATTTAATGTGTTAGAAAACCTGGTGAGCTCCGCTTCACACCAATCCACCACACCAACTATTAATCATGTGCGGTCGTCCCTCGGCTCCCGAATTAATTAACTCCTCGCAATCAAGTAGACCTGACGAGCCTCTCGCTAACCTCCCCCTGCTCAAACAGAAATGCGCTTCTGTACAGGTTTGAATGTGTAATAAGAGCTGGTGAGACTCTGAATATGGATGTATTGCTAACAATATGAACACAGTAGACATGTAACTGAATACGAACACATTATTCAGAAATGAACAGATAATGCAATGTTCTCTTTTTTTTTTGGCTGAGAATCTGTATCTGAGGTATCTGTTAGAGGCATCGGGACTATGATCCTGCAGGACGCAGCAAAAAAAAGTTACCACGTTCAATAACATTAACATGAACGTCAGGTGCCCTGAGATGCATTAACACCCTTCATTCATTCATCCGTAGTACCATCTAAATTCGTTCGAAAATATCATAGGCAAGAGAGATTACGAGTTCGAATCTTGATGATGCCAAATATCAGAAATGTCTACTGGCCATGCCGTTTGGATGGGAGGGGCATACTCTCTCCGCCCTGCCAATCACAACAACGCTAGCCAATCGTGGCCGTCTGTGAGCTCGCGTATGCAGAAGAGGACGGATAGCACTTTTCTCCGAAGGTGTTAAGCCGCTCTGTGATGAAAACATTTAGTTAGCTGGCTTCACATGTGTCACATGTGAAGTACATGTAAAGTAAAAAGAAAAAAAGAACATATCGTGTGCAGGTGCTAATAAAAGCAATAATGAAAATTTCCCAAGCTGAGACGTCTTTCCAGTTTTATCCGGGAGCATGGTGGTAGGGTACATATTTAATCCTCCCCCCTGCCAAAAAAAAAAAAACCCTTTCGAGTTTAGGCCACGCCCACGTTGGGGTTATGACGATATAATATCAATATCATGTTATTTTGTCACAAAATGCTTTTCAGAGATGTTGTTATTATTATTATTATTATTATTATTATTATTAACAAACTGACATGAAGCAGCTAATTTGATGTTAAGAATTGCATACATTTTAAAATTTATATCTGTAAAATTATAGTTTTACAGAATAAAATAAAAATATAAAAATAGATTCCTCTTTCATATAGTGTTAAAATTTTTTTTTAATTATTAAATAAATAAATAAATATTAAATATTATTAAATATTATTTGTTCAGTGTTCATTTTTACATTTTATAGAAATATAAAAATTATTATATTGTGTGTGTGTATATATATATTTGAGAATCATGATAGTTTTGTCATATCACCCACCCCTAATTCTAATATTTGTAGCGCTAAATAGATAAAATAGATCTAGATACACATAATGTCATTGTGTTACACCTCTAGAACACAGATTACCTGAGATCTATCAGACGTCCGGCAGATCGGATTTGCAGGAGAGCGACTGTTATAAGCAACAGTGTCACTGAGTCCGGAACGACGCTTTTTAAATTCATCATCTCATTTCAGACGCGAAGCGCCCGTGGTTATGCGGAGAGACTGGATTATGCAATTTTTGGTTTTTGGAACCTTTGCTTCTGATGAAAAATTTCCACTTGAACTGAAAATTGAGTCTCAGAGTGTGTGGCATGGCTGTTTCCTATCACGCTGGTTTAACGGAGAGGATTTTTTTTTTTCTTCTTTTCTCTGTGGATGAACTTTCATTTCATTTAAATAAAAGCAATAACCAGCAATGAAGTGAAATGCATTTCACTGTTATAAAGCACATTCAGGACTCGAGCATGAACGATGATTTATTTAAAAAAAAAAAAAAAAAAAAATACATCAACAATGTTTTGTATGGATCTTTTAAAACTATTTATTTTTACGTACTTAACCGTGGTGTTTATAGAGCTTTATTACACCTGCATAAGCCAGCCATGATGCCTGACAAACCTTTATAAAGGCTTTTGTGTTGAAGTTATGTTATGTCTCTTTATGTATGTTTATGTTTTGTTTAGTTTCATGTTATGCATGTTTATGAAGGTTATATTTTTGTTTCGGTTATTGTTATGTCTGTTAGTGTAGTTATGTTTATGTTATGTGTGCGTAGGTTATGCTTATGTCAGTTATGTTTGTGTGTTATGTAGGTTATGCTTATTTCTGTTTATGTTGTTTGTGTTATGGTATGTGTGATTATGTGGATTATGTTTTGGTTTGGGTTTGTTATATTCATGCTAGCTATATTTATTTCTATTAGTCTAGGTTATGTTTAATTTTGTTATGCATGTAGGTGTTTATTTCTCTTCATGTAGGTTATGTTATGGTGTGTTATGGCTTGTTATGTAGGTTAGGTTTTGGTACGAGTTTGTTATATTTATGTAAGTTATGTACTGTAGGTGTCACAACCTTATGAATACCACCCTTCTCGTTTTTCCTCAAATAGTTGGAGCTGTTCGGCCAGTGTTCAGACTCACTTTTTTTTTTTACAATGTGCATTAATATCTGAGCTTTTTTTTTGCTCTTTTTCCCCTAGAATTTCATGCTTTCAGTGTTAGCTAATGAATCTCCGTGTGGTGTTTTATTCAGCAATGAGGTGTTTGTGCTTTAGGTCTCAATCAAGTAACCTTTAACAAAGTACGACTGTTTTCCTCAGATCAGAGTTCAGATGAAGAAAACTTTCACAGCTTCTCTACAAAACCCTAATGATGCCCTTGTGAAGTCTGGCTGATTTTATTTTATTCTTTATTTTTTCAGTTTCAAACTCTCTTCCTTTTTTCCCATTCTGCTCATTATCACTGTTTTTATAGCAGTGATTCATCATGAACTTTATTCAGATTGCTTGTGACTCAACATGTCCATTAAACAAACACCAAACTTCAGCCACTTAGCAATAACTCAATAATATCAGACAAATGCATCTGGTTGATATGAAGTTGCTTTCGGATTGGAATTGATTTTATCATTATCAGTTACTTTCAGACTGAGGCTGGTAATGAGGCCGCCATTGATTTCTGTGTTTGCTGAATGGACCTTCCTGAACCAGCGAGCGTGCCGCAAACATTATTCATGGAAGATATGGTAAACAAATGGAATATTACCGTTTTAATTGGATATCAAGTGTATCGGATCGAAGCCAGGGGCAGACGGACACATGCAAGTGCAAAGTCGTCTTACTGGGTGTTTGCTCAGAAAAATGATGATCAGTTTGTCTCGGGGTCGAACCAGAGGTCGATGTTGTTAGCATGAATGAATTCATAATCATTATCCAGAAACAAGCAGGCGTGGATCGAAAATACACAGCTGCTGGAGCCGAGCTAAATGAAAAAACTGTGAAACTAAAAACAGTGACACGTAAAAGGACTAATGAGACTGGGGCTGTGTCTCAAATCACATTGTATAATCGCATGTACTAGATGTACACTATATAACTGTCTAGTGGACAAACCAACAACGTAAACAATGTTTAATTAGCTAACTAACTGTGCATATGATTTCCTGAAGTAGAAAAAAAAAAAAAAAAAAAGTTCCTCAAATGTTATTCCTGTTAACCAATCACTGCAGGTCATGTGATGTCATTAGTGTGCACTTCCTACTTCCTGAAATTTCTCAAACAATGATAAAACCCATCAGATGCATCAGTCACCTTCCAGACAGGAAAGCTAACGTAGCTAGATTTCAGTCACGTAATTGTGGAAAATATTGTCAAAATATTTATCTGCATCTGAACATTTCAACACTTTTGTAACACTTTTGTAAGCGCTTGTTAGTGTTCGCTAAAGCCATTAAAAAGTTTTCCCAAGAAATTATGACTAAGAGTGTTCCTAGTCAATGGTCTAGCGTTATTATGTAAAACTTTTAATAAACGTAAAACTTTTCAAACAAATACTGAAAAATTTCAGACCAAAAATTACCAAAAGTGAAAAAGTAAAAAAGCAATTTTGACTGGATGTTTTTTCTTTCTTTCTTTCTTTCTTTATTTCTTTCTTTAAACAAAAATAAGCACTTGGGATTTTTGGTATTTGCTTTGAATTTTGATTCTCATCTTGTTGCATATCTGGAATAATAATAATAATAATAATTATCATTATTATTATTTGTATTAAATAAATAATAATGTAAAGCTATGCAATTGGAATCGGAATTTGGCAATATTCTGGTTAGTATTGAGTCATGTAAACGCTCCAATCCGATTGTCCGATTCAGATTACGACAATATTCTGATTCCCCACATTCCGATTCCCACCCCTTGAATATGCTTGTTTTAATCAGAAATTTGTTGCATGTAAACACCTCATTCAGAAAGTCCACTGAAAGGAGATATATGCGCATGCTCAGTCCGCAAGGAGCTGTGGGTGCTAACAGATGCGTAGCTGTAGGCTAGGTATTCAGGAATGGCAACTCGGCCATACTTACAACAGCCACCTATACAGGAATATCCCGATGCCTGTACGCATATAAACATCGTATTCGGAATATGGCTGCAACCTGAATATAGACTTTAAATGTAGCCATTGTCACGTTTGAATTTTTACGCTTCATGACAATTTTACAAGTTCTGAAAGATTACGGCATAACTGAAGGAGTAAAAAATGACCAAATCAACAACAAAAATTGAAAAAAATGGACACTTTAGACCTTAAAAAATACAATAAAGTAATAAATAAAAGTAACACAAGTACTAAAAAGTAACAAAAAAAAACGCATACAGACAGAAAAGGTTATTTTCAGTCAGGAGACTGAAATTGTGGTGCGTCTTTACTTTTAAGTTTGTCACAGAATGAGACGAATCCCAAGGGACAGGTGCGAACAACGATTAGTGATTAAGATGAAGCACGAATGAGACGAAACAGCAAATGGTCGTGACACTGTGAACAGACTAATGTAATGAGGCTGCAGAGATTTCCTCCTGACTTTAAGATCGTAGTAGGCTTTATGGAGAACATGGCTGTTTTCCAGCTTGTAATCATTTTCTAATGGACAAGATATAACATGGACTAAATGGTCCTCCATGGACATCTCCACGTGCGTCTCTTTTGACTTGTTTACTGCCAAGGGCTTTGAGATTCTCCTCCTTATAAATATGGAACCAGAGATCCAGTATGTCGTTTCAGTTATTAGCAAATTAGTCCCGCAGTTACTCCGGCCATAAATACAATTTATTAGGGGCAATTCATCCGAATGGTAAATTCTGTCGTTTTCAGTGATCATTAAACCTTTTACACAGTTATTAATTTAATGGTGAAGTCTGCTGGATGTCGGGGTCTCAGTGCAGCGTCAGTCGGCTGGATTAAGAGCTCCGGGTGTGACTGGAAAGATGCTTTGGATGAACTTTTAAAAGCTGAAGCAGTGAAATGTGACGCTGAGAATGTGAATCACGAATGAAAGGCTATTCGTATGTGATCAGTGTTGAGATGATATAAAGGAAGAAAGGGGGTTAAAATATACAAAAAAAAACGTATTTTAAAGTTGAGCATTAGGAATAGAGTGAAATGGCACACGTACAGTATGTATGTATATAAATATTTACCGTCATGATAGTAGCATAATTACTATCGTTTCTATAGTAACAGCTCATGGTGCATGCTAATAATAATAAGCATTAAAAACGTGTGTAATATGTAGTTGATATGCTGAAGTTTTCTGTACGGAGACGTTTATTTAACTTTGATGGAAGGAGTCTCCAGTGTCAGAGGTAAAGCTGAAACTTTAAGTTTACACACGTCTTCAGGACAGAGGAGTTTTACGCTTTGCGGTTTCTCGGTAACATGACAAGCTGTGTTTTTTTTGTTTTTTTTTCCAAGAAAGAGAAAAAGAGAGGCTGGTGAGTGAACGACTGTTTATAGCTGCTATAACGTATGTGAGAACAGAAACCAACTTATTTTGTGGACAGTAAATGTAACCAAAAATGGACAAAATGCTGACTTATTTTAATAACTAAAAATCCCTTCACTGATTGTTTTACAATAAAAGCGTGACACTGAGTGTTTTATTCTGTATCTAATATGGAATAATTTGTAATGACATGGCAACCAATCGTCTTTATACAAGGTATGACATTTTTTTTCTTTCTGTTTTTTTTTTTTTTTTTTTCACTTGTGGTTGGCTTTTGTTTAATTTCTACAGACTCGAAAAGGTACAGACCTTTAATTTTGAATCTAACCCCAATCATAACTCGAATTATGAATTAGCAAATGTGAAACCATGTTGGGGGGAAAAAAATTGAATGTTGGTTAAGCTCTTTAAAAACGTAATATTTAATTATATTTATTTCATTGAGTACTGTTTTCCTTGCACCAGGTCATTAAAGATTTGTATTTTTTTTTTCCTCTACTCTCAGCAGAACATGTTTGTTTTTTTTAGCTGAATGCTTCAGTAGAGCTCAGTACTTGGTGAAGGAGTCCAGTCCTAAAGGGACACAGTTATTAAGCAGATGATTCTTTTCTCAGAGATTTACACACAAGCTGAGCAGTTAAAGGATTAAGGGGCTTTGTGTAAGTGGCCAGCAGTGGAAGCTTGAATCGAAACACCCAGAACTCAGATCAGTAGCACAGAGCCTTAACCAATGATGAGTTATTTCACTGATCAAAGACGTTTGGATCAAAACTCGGCACTTAAATCCCTTAAATTTCTTGGGGTTAGGTTGTGTCGTGCAAAGACTTTTTGTCATTCAGACTTAGAAATCTGCCGAATCTCTTAAATCGTCTGCACCAGATTCATGTGCGTGAAAAAAGTGTCAATAATCAGGTTCAGCGATGACGTTTTGCTGGTCAGGCTTGTGGGGGTTCCCGAGTCTATCCCCGGAGCACCGGGTGTGGGGCGGGATACACACTGGCAAAGTGACAAGGCAACACACATACACACTGACACACATTAACACACATTCACATCTAGCGTCAATCAAAAGTTGCCAATCCACCTTCTGGCATGTTTTCTGAAGGTGAATTATGATTGAGTTGTGAATATGATATAATGTGTTATAAACACTACTTATAATATAACACCACTAGTACAGAAACCAAGCACCATTATGACACCAAGCTTTGTTTTTTTTTTGTCTTTTTTTCTTCAATAAATCAGTAAATTCAGTATTCAGTATAACAGAGGGAATCAGGAAATCATATTAAGAAACTTTATAACTTCTGAAAGAACTTTTTTTTTTTTTTTTGTAAATGTCTATGTGACTTAATGACACTTTTAGTCACACTTATATCTAATCATAGTTAGTTTATAATAATCACATGTCTACACTCTGAAAGGAAATAGGTTTAAATTTAGTTACTTTAAAAAAGAATCTACAGCTGAACGTTATGCATGAAGCGAGCTGGTGTTGCATTAATGTAATGAGTGTTATAATGTGATCTAATGAGTTATAAACGCTACTTATAATGCATTCTGTTAGCAGTTAATAAAGGCATGAAAAATATTGCTATAAGCTGTAATGACTTTTCATAAATCATTCTAGCAGAGTGTGTAATGCATTATGAATAGCAGGTTGTGAATGTATTCATAGGTGATTAGAAATATGGCCTTCATAGGAAGAGATATTGGGGGGAAAAAATAAAATAAAACAACTCAGAACCTTGTGGCATTAAGTCGCACCGCTACTCCAAGATAAAACATTCCTCCCTGGAGTAGGTTCTGCAGAGGGTATAATCTTTCACTCAGTCCGTACTGTAAAGTAATTATGCGTAAAAGGTCCTTGCTTTGGGTCGCTGTTATTTACCGAGCCGCGCTCCTTATTCCATTACCTTACTCACTATTGTTCTGACCGCTAGACTTAGCCGTGTGTGTGTGTGTATATATGTGTGTGTGTGTGTGTGTGTGGTGGGATTGCAGAAACAGCGGCAAACAATCAACACCGATAAATCCTGTTTCGTTGCCGTAGTTCCATTTTCATTAGAAAACTTAATCTTCTGATAGACTGGATTTGAAATTTGTAGGGTAGCTGTAGGGAAATATTGTCTATGGGGAATGGGCATTTTGTGTGTGTGTGTGTGTGTGTGTGTGTGTATACATGTGTGTGTTGGCTGGCGCTCTGTAATATGCATGTATCCTGTTACAGGAAGCACACAGATTCTCTCTGCCCCCTCTGTGCACCATATGCCACTTCGAACAGTACTGTGTATGTGTGTGTGTGTGTGTGTGTGTGTGTGTGGTGTCTGCTCAATGCCTGTTGTTCTGGGCTTCTTGGAAGGCGATGTGCATATTTGTCTCATATTTGTTAGTACAAATGATCTAACCAGGATTCTAATTGTTGCAGTGTTTTCCTGACAGCTTTAGAAACAGCGTGCCAAACAAACACCACGTTTCTACACGCCTGTTCCTGAAGCTAGCATATTAGCACTGCTAGCAGCCTCTGTGGGAGGGGAAAAAAGGCAGCTCATTTGTAGTCAAGCTTGACCCAGATTTAACCTTTGGCCAAATGAGATGTGTTCATCTCAAAAGAAGATACTAGCCTGGGACGCTAATAGCAGATTTAGCTTCTGCATAGAAAAGCGTTCAAAATTCTGAGCACTGCCTTTAAGTATTATGTTACATTACATTAAATATTAAATAGACGTGTTTGTAGCCCTATGAACCACGTCATAAAATTTCAAAACTCATGCAGGTTTATGTCAGTTGTCATGGATGGCCTATGTATGTCTAATGTAGAGCTATGGACACTGTCATTAAGTAAAATGTTACTGAACCATAAATGTTCGTGCAAATTTGTATCAGTTGTCATGAATGGCTTATGTAGGTCTCATGTAGCCCTATAAACACTGTCATTAAGGAAACTATTAATGTTCATGTAGGTTTGTCCGTTGTCAGGGCATATGTAGGTCTTATGTAGCCCCATGAGCTGACATCTAAATTCTAAATGTTCATGCAGGTTTATGTCAGTAGCTGTTTAAGTCTTATGCAGCTGTACGAACGCTGCCCTTAAGTAAAGTGCTAGCAGCAGCTTTAGTGGTGCAGTTAATCCATATTAATGGAAAACTCCAGTCCTTGTGCACACCAGGAAGCGTTAGGGCTACGTACCTGTTTATATGGCCGTGTTCTGTTTTCCACTTCAGCCTTGCAGGCTGTTCTGGGAAGGACCAAGCCAGCAGTATGTAATCAGTCGGCTAATGGCTTCATTAATGGGATTTTGCTGCATTTTCAGCAAAAGCCAATGGACTTTAGATATAAAGCCAACTGTTTATCCTGTTAATGCGCCACTTTAAATACATTATTGTCTTCCTTTGGCCGGATGCCCCTTTAATCCCATATAGAACCCGGAAGCTGCTTTTATAGATCCGCCCATAAATTAGCGAGGCATTGTTTTCTGTAATGACGCTAATTTCTTTGCAGGAGGGACCTGAAAGCAAATAGTGCTATAGCGTATTATTGTGTTAAATATGTAAGGCGTGACCTGCGGGCTTTACGAGCGTGTAAGGTGCAAGCGGTGATAATGGGATGTAAAATGGAGGTCACCTTGGTGTTAGATGCAGGAAAGAAAAGAAAAAGCACTGAGTGGAGGCATCAGGCTTTAAAAGCCTTTATGGACGTAGAGCTCGTAAAGGACGGATTAATCAGTTGGACGTATATAACGGCAGGATGCAAATTAAAGGGGTTTGACTCTAAAGCGTATAGGCGTGACTTGTGCTCGGGATGTTCGGGACACGTCCACGAGAACATGTTCTCAGTCATACCTGTAATAAAAGCATATGTTAAACCTCTCACATCTGAACGACTATAAACAAACAGGACACGAGCGAGTTTATATCACGTCATTGGAACACGGATTTATTTACAGAAAGCGACAATTGTGGTAACATTTCGGTGAATTCTGTCGTAAAGTAAGGCTTAAAATACCTGAGAATGAAATACCGACTGCAGCTGTCACTATAATGGCTGGTTTAATCAGCCTGCAGGATCACAAGCGTTAATTTCTGTTTTCAAGTAAACGAATGCCAGTGAGGAGAAAATGCGTATGATGTAAACTACAGTAACTGCAAAACAAAACAAAACAAAAAAAAAAGAAAATTCTGAAGTATTCTGCCATTGTTGTCAAGTTAAAAAAGCGGTTGCTGGTTAAAATGGAAGCATTTTCCAAGAAATTTGGCCTGATTTCTAATTAATCACAGTTTTTCTCCTCTAGATATTTTTTTTCATTTATTTATTTGTTGTTCTTTTTTTTTTTTTTTTTTTTGCATGTAAATGTTGCCATTTTATTACTTTTTTTATTTTTGTTTTGGAATTCTGAGTTATTTTTGTCGTAAATTTGTGGGGACGAATCAGCTCATCAAACGAGTAAGCGTTGAAACATTATGTTTATGTGTGTGTTTGTTTTGTCTGACATTTTTGGTGATTTTTTTTGTCGTTTGTATGTTCATTCATTGTTTTTTTTTTAGTCATTTTTGTCATATTTTTCACATCTAGTCAAAGTCAACTAATCAAGCTAGTAATTGTTGTGACATTTTATTTATTTGTCTGTTTGTTTTTTGCCATTTTTA
The DNA here is from genome assembly GCA_037576675.1 of Pangasius sanitwongsei. NCBI lineage: Eukaryota > Metazoa > Chordata > Actinopteri > Siluriformes > Pangasiidae > Pangasius > Pangasius sanitwongsei. Next base: position 2,092,303 of record CM075029.1, read on the forward strand.
GTTATTTTTGTCTTAAATTTAAAAACGAAATAAAATCTAGTCATCTAATCAAACTCTTAAATGTTAAAACATATTGATTTACTTTATTTAGTCAGCCCTTGGTATTTTTTATCAGTTTTTAATTCACAGATTAAAAAAACTTATCTAATCAAGTTAATAATTGTAACGATTTTTTTTAGCTAAATTTATGTACTACTAAAATGATTAGCTAATAAAACTAGTAAGTGTTGAAACATAAATTGTTCATTGAGTCTTTTTGTATTTTTGAGATTTTTTTTTTTTGCAACTAAGCGACTAATCGAGCTAGCTATTGCAGTAACATTGTTGCACATTTATGGCTATTTCTACAGCTAGCATCTTAGCAAAGCTTAAACATAGCGGTTCTGATATCACAGCCTCAAAAGCAGAATTGCAGCTCCTGATTTGAGCAGAATATTTATAAAGTTGTCAAAATGAGAATATCGATCAGTCTCAAATATGATGTATTGGTCAGTTTCATCAGATGCCAAACATATATATATATATATATATATATATATATATATATATATATATTTGGATGCTCTTAGCAAATGTACTACAGCATGACCAGGACTGACAGACTGAACGTGTTGTTCAGAAGACAATCCAAATCTCATTATTATTGACTGAAATCGCAGGAAGAATACGAGGACTGACCTGATAATCTGTTAGCTGTTTGGTGGAATTTTGTATCCTGCTGGTATCCCAATGCTAAAAATAATGCTAAATAATGCTCCTCCTCCTCATCCTTTCTTCTTCTTCTTCTTCTTCTTCTTCTTCTTCTTCTTCTTGACTCCCTTTGAATGATGCTAGTGTAATTCATAATCTTTATGTCATGAAATATTGTGTATATGCCTCATTCTGGTTCATGCTTGGCTGAATCTTTAACACTTTTATCCTAATATAAGCTTGGTGTGTGTGTGAGGGTGGGTGTGTGTGTGTGTGTGTGAAAAAGCATTGATTGATTCCCACCAGAGGCTACGGCGCCACCGTCTCTGACTGACGCTTGAGTAATTGAGGTGAGTGTGTTAGTTTTGGCCACGGGGGAGAAAAAAAGAGAGGTGTAATGTTTTAGCTGGTATAGTGTGTGTGTGTGTGTGTGTGTGTGTGTGTGTGATCATGTGACTGAACGAGTATGAAAAAGTATGATGGGTTGATTGCACCATCGGGTCCCACTGATAATAAAGTAAAGGTTAAAAAAAAAATTAAACAATAACCTATGTTCACATTACATTATGCAGAATAGATTAAAAGAATTTCTTCCTCACGAGTCATCCATTTGAGGTTCTGAAAAATGTACTTTTGGGTTCATTCGCTCAGTCCTGTGACCTCAACACTCCCTCTACCAAATATTTGGAACGTTCCACAAGTCGCAGGAAGCTGCTTGATTTGAATTTGCTGACGATCACGTTAAGAAGAACTGTTAAATCATTCTCTTTTTCTTTATTTTCATTGTTTAATATTCAATTCAATTCAATTTTAACAATGGACATTGTCACAAAATAGCTTTACAGGAAAAGGATATGCATTTTAAATTCTAAATGTATAAATTTATCCCTAATGAGCGAGCCAGAGGTGACGGTGGCAAGGAAAAACTCCCTGAGACGACATGAGGAAGAAACCTTGAGAGGAACCAGAGTCAAAAGGGAACCCATCCTCATCTGGGTGCAACGGACAGTGCGATTATAAATAACTCCCTTCTGTAACTGTATACTACTTGGTCAAATAGTGCAATTGTGTAACCACGGAATTCATTATAGTTTTCACATGAAGCCTGTTTTGTTTAGACTTGAGTGTAAAACTGGTCATGGCAAACTGCAGTCTTCAAGCTATCGTAGCAATTCCAGTCCAAAGCCATCTTCATGGTTTGTAAGTGATACATTCCACAGTAAAATAGTGATACTGTCATGCGGACTGACGAGGTCACGTTGAAACTACAACCTGCTACCAAATTATAATTTTAAGTAAATCTTTAGCTTGTGCTTAATTAGCGTGGGCGCTAGTTAACACCGTTTTGTGTACTTGCACATTCTTAGCTTAAAAAAAAAAAAAAATCCAACGCTGTTATTCGTTTGAAAGCAAAATTCAGACATTGGGCCTCATTTATTACGAATATGCTTGAATTTATTCGCAAATCATTCACAGGAGCCTTGATGCAAGAAATATTGTTTTTATGAAAATGTAGTTAGTCTAGGGAAAGAAAAAAAATTGTGTCCTATGTTCGCTGCTGAATTCGTGTAAATTCACATACAGAGGAAACTCGTTCAAGTGATCAGCTTCAAATCGATTAATAGTTGATGAGTTACTGCGATTTTAGATACTATTTTCTTTTTAATTCAGTGTGTGAATACATTACACGTAAAGTTTATTCCGTACAAATCTACCGATAAAAATATTCTATACCACTTATTTTAAAAGTTCTAATTTTAGCCGTTACTGATTCAGTATTTGATGCTGTGTGCGTTATTTATATTTTTTTTAAATTATTTTTATGATCTGTATATAATTTTATTGACCTGTAATAACCCGAGAGAAGGCCGTAGAGTAGACTTGAGCAGCAGCAGCCTTTAGCGCTTGCTAATTCACGGCGTTCTAATGCAGGACCCGAGCAGCACCTCCACGCGCGCAGGACGTGAGCCCACACACGGGACGTCTGTTATTCCACACACTAATAGCCTCCGAAGGACGAGAGGTGAAGCGCAAGGTAGCTGAAGTGCACAGCGCATCACTTTGTGCTGACGCTCCTCCAAGGCTTTAGCGTTAAGTTACGGGAAACGGTGGGAACGCCGCGTGCCTCGTTCACCGAGCGCTCTCAATCGCTCCTGTTCTGACACGCTTCACGCAGAACTGTTCCTGTAGCACTGGAATGACACTGGGCCTCATTTATCAGTCTTTTCATAAAGTTGAGTGTAAATAGCCAAACAACTAAAAATTCCCTCCAGAGTTAGGAAAAGGTTCAGTGTGTGTTTTGGTTTTTGGCTTTTTTTTTGTTGTTGTTGTTGTTTTTGTCCAAAATTTGCAAGTACAAAACAAGTATTAAGCTAATCAAGCTAGTAAGTATTGTAAATATTTGTTTTTTTGTTAATTTTTGGGTTAAATTTGCTGCAAAAATAATCCAACTAATCAAGTTAGTAATTGTTGTAACTATTAATTTACTTTTTTGTTTGTTTGTCTGTTTTTGTTCCTGTATTTGTGCTCATTTTTATCTTAATTGTCCCCTCCAAAAAGGAAAAAAAAAAAAAAAAAATCAAGCTAGTAATTTCTGTAATGTTTTTGCTGCTTCTACACTGCTACAGCTAGCATCTTAGCCATGTTAAAACTTAGCGCTCCTAACACCACAGCCTCAAAAGCGCAATTACAGCTCCTGATTGGACCGGAGTATTGATTGGTTTTGGTCAAAATGTTCAATGTTGGTCAAAAATCGTCGATTTTTCTTCATATTCACATGCAATAAGCGCGTATACGTAAAGCACGTGCAATGAAGTGCTTTACTAATTGATTTTTTTTCCGCTATTTTGCTCAGTACGTCTAAAATTCAGCTACTATTAAATCTGTTTTACATTTATTTTCCAAAACAAGCCTCACTTGCACATCAGCAGGTCAGTTATCCTCGTTAATAAATGCTCCAGTTAGCTTAGCGAGATCTCCATGACCTTTAGAGCTAACGCAAAGACTGAAGTTTAATTTCTCCAACCGTGTCGTGGCAGAAGAGGACGTGGCCTAGTGTATTCAAATAATTAATCTGGTATGAGTGGTGGGTGGAGCTTGATAATGGTGCTTAAAGCGAGAATCTATCTTTTAAAACCTGCTTGTTTTCGTGTATTTTCCTAAAGTAGCGCTGGAACGGCCCTTACATAAAGTAATGTTTCATTAGTTTTCCTTACAAACAGAAAATTGAAGGACTGTGGCCATGTTTTATTTATTTATCTTTTCCGCAGCTTTCTGTCTTTCAAAGAGAAAAAGACATCAGTGAAATGTAGTGATTTTCTTATTTCTGAATGACGAGCCACTGTATCACGTTTTATTGCATTATGTGTGACCTAATGGTCTGAACAAAGACTCAGACTGACTCAATATATAAATATGCAAATATGAATTCTCCAAGCCTCATGATCACACCACACCAGAAAAACATGACCTCAGTTTCCGTGTGAGGTTGAGAGTACGCTCTGTTTGTGTGTGTGTGTGTGTGTGTGTGTGTGTGTGTGTTGCTTCAGCTTCTCACCGGAGATTTCTTCTTTCATTCCTTTTTCACGTGTGTAGGTTTGATGTTCGGTTTTTTGCGCTTGTCTTTTGTTTGATCATTTGAATCTTTTTGTCCGTTGCTTGGCTTTTGTGCTGGTGCTCCAGACGCAAGCTCGAGCGCTGGAGTTCCTCTGGATTTGATCTTCCGTGTGTAATCGGCGTGGATTGACTTCCATGCCTGATCACTTTTGCCGTCCCTGCTGCTCGGACAGGATAGCTCTCTCTGCTCTGCGCATTAAACACTCAGATTGCGATTGTTCTGGGCCGAGTTTGCCAAAAGCACTGTTGCACAAAGACCATCGTTAAATAGTAGAGCATCACGGTGAACCCTTTGTCAAGTGAGAAACCATGAGACGCTTTTAGGAAACTCGGCTTTGAGCAGTCTCGGGGCTGAATGGTCCTCGAGCCACGTGCCGCAGTAATCCTGTGCTAGCTTCATGTGGGGCTCATGGGGCTCCGTGGGTCCATGGTACGGTGTTCAGAGCGGTGGTGTGTGGTGGCGCTGTGGCCTTGTGGCCTGCATTGGATGATCTGTGATCAGCTACACCGTTAAAACTTTAATCACAGCAACAGCATTTGAAGGCTTTCGAAGGATTTGTTTGTTTAATCACTGTGTGGTCCCTTTGTGTTTCTTTTCCCAAGTTTGCCTTTGAGAAAGGCGCTATATAAATAAAAAACATTATTGAAAATGACAGGATGTAACTTTTATGAAGTAAAAATCAACATTTTGGCATTTCCGTACTCGCAGCACGCCGAGTCCGTGGGCGTCCTGCCCTGTCTAACTTTATTTATTCCTGCTGGAACATAAGCTCCGGCTCCCACAAATACCACTGCAGATTTTTTACCGCTCTGTTGTCCCATGGCAGCTCCACCACAGCGGGATATCGCACCCTTCGTTCTCCTTTTTTCAGTCCCGGCCTCTACGGCGGTGGCAGAATCGGGCTAACACTCCGCGCTGGAGCTCAGGTCCACTGTGGCAGGCAAATTACAGCATTACAATGCAGCACAGAAAACCCGACCAATGATTCTCTGGGAGCCTGGAACATTTTTAATTGTATGCATTTTAATGAAGTCCTTGCAAGCCGAACGCCTGAGATTTCATTTCCAGGTTTAATAAGACATCCGACTGGCATTAAAATGTCCTAATATTTAATTTGCAGTGTGGTGCACCGAAGCAAGCAGATAATACGCACCTTTTGCTCTTGCTTTGAGAGCCGAAATTGTTCAATTACCCGAGCTTTCATCTTTGTAGTTATTGTTTTTTTTATTGAGTCTGACAGAGCCACCTGCAATTTATTACTTTTTTTTTTTTGAGTTGCTTCACGTTTTTCTTTAGTTGCTTCATGACTTTTTTTTGAGTTGCTTCACGTTTTGTTTTTGGAGTTGCTTGACATGTTTTTTTTTAGTTACTTCAAGTTTCTTTTTAGTTGCTTCATATTTCTTTTATTTATTTATTTATTTATTTGAGTTGCTTCACATGCCCTGGACGGCACCGCCACACTTCAAATCTGACCATCTGTGTCATTAGTTTGCAATCATAAGTGCATGCTGTAAGGGCTAACGTGTAGCGCTCCTTTTCCACATATACAATAATACACATGTTTTGCGAGTAAGTCAGTGCCGCAGGAGAAATGATAGGAGCATTAAATCAAAGTTAGAAGACTAGCGTCCTCCAGGGCCATCGTTTATGGTTTCTCTTACCATCTAATTACAGAAGCTTTCAGGAGCTGTACAGTGAATGAGAATTGATCATTTGATACTTTTACATCAAGTTGGCCTTGAGGTATTATTATTATTATTATTATTATTATTATTATTATTATAAAACAAGCAAACGTTAGAATACCTCGAGGCAGTGAGGTTCATAAGATGTACATGAACTGTAAATTCTTGGGCTCTGCTCTATTCATGCATTCTCCTCCTGGAAAATTTGTCAACTATCTTCTTGAGTAATCGCCCTTATTTATTTATTTGTTTATTTATTTGTTTGTTTGCTTGTTTGTGCAGCAGTTGTATATTTAAAATTTTTAAAAAAAAGCATTTTTAAGCTTTAATTGTCTCCATGATGTTGGATGGCAGAAACTTATATTAATAATAAGGAGAAGAGGTAGAAGAAAAAAATACGTACATTTTAAAAATATACAAATAAATAAACAAGCAAACAAATCAATATAATACTTAGAGTGCCAATAATTTAGCCACATGTTTTTGGAAGGGAAAACATGGTGGGGGGGGGGGGGGGGGGCGGGGCGGGGTGGGGGGGCGGGGGGGCGGGGGGGGGTGGGGTGGGGGGTGGGGTGGGGTG
>CM075029.1:2098883-2137799 GCA_037576675.1 Pangasius sanitwongsei
ATAAAAAAAAAAAAAAAAAAAAAAAAATTAAAAAAAACATTTTTTTTTTAAATATCTATTTTTTTTTTTTTCATATCTTAAAAAACCCCCCCCCCCCCCCCCCCCCCTTTTTTTAAAGAAGGTAAAATAGGAAGGATTTGTGTTAGAGGAAATATTTTAGCATATTATTTTTTACCCATTCTCTTGAAGGGAGCCAATAATTCCCACGTTCAAATTTTACATATACAAATTAGGCACGAAATACATTTTTAAAATCATTTTTGATCATTGATCCTTTAAATCAACATAAACTATAAATGGATAAAAAGTACTAACTGGTGTTCTCGTAATTAATAATTGCAGAATGACTGTGTAATCGTTGAGAAAGTGGTGAAAGAGGAATAAAACACTTCGGCGAGTGCAACTCAAATGATCAAGTGGAGTGTTGCCGAATTTCTCGAACCTGAATTTTGACTCCTGTGCTCCTTCTTTCTTCTTTTCTGTTTTTCTTGCTGACCCCAGCAGTAAGCGGCGTTGTGCTAGCACGGGACAGGACAGTCACAGTCGTCTGTTTAGTCAGCAGCTGTGCTCTGAGAAGAGCTCTTATCTCTTTAACTTCGTGTGGGAGTATACAGCCGTGCGATGGTGAGAATGATTAAAGGTTGAGGTGGTGACGGGGCGCGAGCGCAGCTCCAGCGTGGGCTGAATGCAGCTTGTTTTGTGCCTCAAGAGCTGCCAGCTTTCATCAGGGCGAGCGAGGAGCATGTACTGTACACTTGTTACCCGACTATCCACCTGCCACCTCTCCGACAGGGACACACACCGTCATCCGCGCGCTGCGATCACCTCGGAGCAGCCGAATCAGAATGACCTCATGATGAGGAATAACTCCAACAAGGACGAGCGAGACGGAAAGAAACACAACCGTTTAGAGAAGGAAAGATTTATTTCGAGGCTTGTGTACGCTCGCTTTACATTGGGGCGCTGGAATTTCAAGCAGCGTACTCGTGGCGTGCGTTATGACATCACGCATGAACAATGGTCAATACATTCTTCTTTTAACACAGAATGTGTGTTGATTAAGATGATGCGTACCACGGCGTGGCTCAGTTCTGTAATCAGAAGTTGTTCGTTAATTTTCTATAGCAGCACAGATGGTTCCTATAGTAACAGCTCATTCACACGATCTAAGCCTAATATTTAGGAGACATTTATTCAACATTTCTGGAAAGATTCTCGAGTGTAGGTGCTTGGGAGCCTTACCTTACCAACCTTACAAACCCGGAGGTAAGTTCCGGTTGTTCAAAAAATCAACAAAATATGTAGGTTGGCCAAGGGTGCTCAAACTTTTGCCTACAACTCTACTTTGACTTAACGTAGATACAAATTTTCCAATGATTGATTCTAAATATTTTACATGTATAGTTTTAGATGTTTATTCTCACACCAAGCAACACATTTCTTGTGCTTTTTATTATTTTCTAGATTGAAATTCAGCAGGTGTTTATTTTTGGAAAACATCATTTTTTTTTTTTCCATTGATGCTGAAAGAAATGCCTCCCAGGCTTTTTTTTTTTTTTTTTTTTTTTAAAAACCGACATGGTTTTGTCCATTTTCGGAAACTTTCCCATGAACTCTGTCCTGTTTCTTAGTCGTTAAACGTCTACATCATTTCTAAGTTCATCCCTTGGTTCTTTGGACTTAAAGTCTGACTTTGAGATTTGTTTCTTTCAGTATCGTGAGCATTTTATTATTTAAAGTGCTGATTTTTCCAGACTAAGCTATACACCTAAGAATAGGAACCTAAGTGATTATTCTCTGAAATAACAATCTGCCCCGGGGGCGTGTTCTCATCGTAAAATAATCATAATTAAAGAAGAATTATTCAGAGTGGAAGCCATAAAATGAACATATATCCATGTCTAATAATCACTTGTCTTATTTGCAATATATAAATATATAAATACATACATATTATTTCTGATGTCTTCATTTCACAGGTCATTCTGATGAGTAGAGTCGAGCTCTAAGCCTTCCACACTGTGCGTCCGTTAGGCGAAAATACATAACTGTGGTTATGAACCGATGAATAAGAGACCTTTAGGTTTAGAAACGTATCCCTGCCGGTAACTCGGTTACATTTCGCCCGATTTCTCTCGTATTTGTTTATTTCCATCGCTCCGTGGTGATATAGCCTGTAGAGGTAAAGCGAGGAGCGAGGAGTTCTTGCGAATAGGATTTGAGGATACGGATCTTCTCAGCCAGCTGTGTTGATTGTGTGCTGAGGGAGAGGCTCTCCTGGCCACAAAGCTGGAGGACATGAGCATTATGCTGACTGAAATGCTGCTTCAGAGGACATCAGGTGCGATAAAAACCACCACAGGGGCAACAGCGGGTTGTTGATGAGGACTCCAGAGTAGATCACTGCAGCGTGCTCCGAGCTCTGACCTGAGCCTCACGCTCCTCTCTCACCAACAACCATCGATTCTTTACAGACCTGCTCTGCTTTCCTCATAATCCGGGCAGTTTTTAAAGGAATGTGGCAGTAGACCTCCATGTTCGCCATCCGCGCAGTCGGCCATGTTTTAGCACATTTTCATACCTACGTTTTTTATTATTATTATTATTATTATTAGTAGTAGTAGTAGTAGTAGTAGTAGTATACATAGTAGTATAACTCTTTCTTTGATTTCTTTCTTTCTCTCTCTCAATGCTTACTACTACTACTTAATAGATTTACTATAATAATAATAATAATAATAATAATAATAATAATAATAATAATAATAATAATTTAGTATTATAAGTCTTTCTTTCTTGATGTTCACTCAACAGCTTTCTTTCTTTCTTTCTTTCTTTTTCTCTTTCTCTCTCTCTCTCTCTCTCTCTCTCAGTGCTTACTCAATAGCTTTCTTTCTTTCTTTCTTTCTTTCTCTCTCTCTCTCTCAGTGCTTACTCAATAGCTTTCTTTCTTTCTTTCTTTCTCTCTCTCTCTCAGTGCTTACTCAATAGCTTTCTTTCTTTTTCTTTCTTTCTTTCTTTCTTTCTTTCTTTCTTTCTTTCTTTCTCTCTCTCTCTCAGTGCTTACTCAGTAGCTTTCTTTCTTTCTTTCTTTCTTTCTTTCTCTCTCTCTCTCTCTCTCTCTCTGTGCTTACTCAATAGCTTTCTTTCTTTCTTTCTTTCTCTCTCTCTCTCAGTGCTTACTCAATAGCTTTCTTTCTTTCTTTCTTTCTCTCTCTCTCAGTGCTTACTCAATAGCTTTCTTTCTGTATAATGTTTTTATCCGTTTATGCAGAGCGTAACAGCGCAAGTCGGCCTGCTGTTATAGAAAGTTAACCAACGCCTTCCGACCAATCAGGACTGAAAACGGGTATAAATATTTATGAACTGTGGTGCAGATAATATATTTTAAGATACATAATAAAAGCTAGCCCAGGCCAATAGGACAGAGCATTGCTAAGTAGTCGATGGCACGCTGATAATGAATTACAAACAGCAGAGATGATGTTCCCTAGCTAACATCTGGCCAGATGCCCAGGGACATCCGAGTCTCAGCAGGCTGACCGGCTCGGGGACAGAGAATACCACGGAATATCACAGTCCCTCATCCTTTTGCACAGAAAGCATATAAACGGGGGAGATGGCGAGGAGGCGGGTGAGACAGATGGTTTTGTAAATTGCGTGCATGTTGAAACAGTATGAATCTATATCACGCTTCCTTTGAGGATGCGGTGGAGGACATTGGCAAGGTGAAATGAATAATTTCTGTTTTCCAATCTCTTGGTAGCGTGTCCAAGATTAAGCACTTAATCCGATCTAAATGCCAGTTTTATACGTGCATCAGTCCTCCTGTCTGTTTATCAGCAGCAAAGATAGATTATTAAAGTTCTAGTTTATCCTCTGTGCTTATGCTTTATTTAGACTCAGGTCAATTTGAAGGTGTTGTTTTTTTTTTTGTTTTTTTTTTCCTTCATTATTATTCATTTGAATTTGATAATGTCTTAGAAACGGAGTCCAGAGCCTTCAGCTGTGAATGTGTGGTGTAAATGTTTTTGCTTGGTGCTCAGGTTATTACACTCAGTGTCAGCACTTTTGCCTACGAAAGCTTATGAAAGTCTGTTCTGTTCCTATTGTATTAAAGAATTAGAATGAGATGTATCGACTAAGCAAGATTCACTTAAACAAACAAAAATAAATCAAATAAAAGTATATTTGCCTTTAATGTAATTGTAAATGTTACCTCATGCGATCTATGAATCCGATATCCATAGTGGACTATGACGCATCATATAAAGCATCAAATACCTTATAATGCCTAACTTAAGCCTTTATAAACGCTTGTACGTATTTCATTTAAGTATTGAATTATTTAAAAAAAAAAAAAAAGTTATATAAATGTATAATTGTGTCTCAAATAAAGTAGGTATCACTTTCTATGAAGGTCATCTCTATAATAAACTACGGACATGTTCCTATGTTATAATGCATTCATACACATTTTATAATTATTTATGAATATGCATCACACTTTATAGCTGTCTTTATTACGCATTATGAATCAACACGGTGCATTATAAGCAGTGTTCATAACACACAAATGTCACCAAGCCCCACTTTGCACAGTGCATTATGAGAAGATATAATGTATTATAAGCACTACTTAATACATTCTTTTAAGAATTTATAAATGGATTTATATATAAACAATGTTAAAAACGAATGGCTTTTTATGATTAATTATAATGATGTGTATAATGCCTTATGAATGCATTATAACATGGCATGAATGTAGCATACATATGGCCTTTATGCATTATAACATTGGTATGAATGTATTATACATATGGCCTCGGAGACAACAGTAATTGTGTCAAATGTTATAGCATTTTTTTTAGAGGGTTTTTTTTGTTTCCCATCAAAGTTTGAGTGGTTCAAGTGGGCGTGGCCTCATATTCTAATGAGCCTGTTTGATGGACAGCCCTCCGTTCCCTTGTGGACTAGGTTAACATTTGTTCCATACTTTGACAATATTTTAAAAGCTTGTCCAATCACGAATGTATAGATTTATTAAATGGTAAGTGGGAGGAACAAGCAAAGGCAGACCTAGCTTCTGATTGGTCGCTTTATAATTATGAAAGATTTACCCAAGAACCCACAGAAGCATTAACCTTTAACCTGGAAGAAAAGCTACAAATGCTAAACCCCACCCCTAATCCCAACCTTTACCTTCATGTCTTTTAATATGACTGGAATTATGATATTGTAATACATTTGCAAGACTGCATTGTTATGCCAGGTAGTTTCTTGTTTTTTTTTTAATTTCATAGTAGTTTTTATTTTAGATCATGCAGGTTATGATCTGCTATGTTCACTTTCTTTAGGCAAAAATGTAATGAAATCTTTGGTGGGTGTTTTGGCGGGGACTTAAACAAAGCCTGTAAATTAGCTAATTGAAAATTATGAGCGATCTCATTCCAGTTATGCTTTAACCCAGCTCCAGTTTATTACGTGATTTATTCTGATGAATTTAACTTTGTGCTGGAGCCGAAATCCATCCTAATTTTATTTGAAACGCCTTCGTAGCTTTGGCTTGCTGCCTGGAATGTACGCTCTAAAATAAATTGGAGAGAATACTTTCATTGTGTGGAGTCTTTTATGCCACATCAGGCCTGCAAGGTGGCTCCGTACTCGTTTATAGACTCCATTATTAGACGTTTTACATCGTTAGTATTACTCATGACGGCACTGCTGACTTCTCCGACCTGATTGGTTAGACCAAAATCACAAGTAATATGAAATCAAGATTCATATTAACGCTCTCCTTCTAATACGTTGTCGGTATCATAGTAACACCTCATTCTCAGACCTCGCTTCACGTGAATAAATTAAAAAAAAAAAAAAAAAAAAGTTGTTGATATGGTGAAGTTTTCTGTAAGGAGACGTTTATTTAACATGTATGGAAGGAGTCTCCAGTGTCAGCACTGTGTAATAATCAAAGCTAAAGTTGTAACTTTACGTTTTCTGACATCTTCACGACAGAGGACTTGACTTTACGCTTTCTCAGAAGCAATGACAACCTGTTTTTCTTTCCTCCTTATTAACTTCAAGAGAGAGGAAAGAGAGGCTGGTGAAGGAACAAGTGTTTATAGCTGCTATAATGTAAGCGATAAACATCTTAACAGCATTAATCATAATTATAAACGGATAAAACGTATGATATATAAGGTGAATAAACACTTTAGGACGTGCTGCTAGAGAAAAACGTTTAGCAACAGGAGCTCCGCCACATCACACCACTTCATAGCTGATCATTTTCCTCTAACAGCATAACCCATCATAATGTCAGTACTTCTTTTTTTTTTTTTTTTTTTTTTTTGGAAATGTTCATGATCCATGTCATGATTTAAATTAGGATAAGTTATTATAAGTCACAATTCCGTACATGTGCTGTAGTAGTATTGAAATACTGAAGTAGTGAGAAAAATCTAGCGTCCAGAAAAACACATCCCTGACCCTAAATTGAAGTAGCACAAGTAGTGCAATAACATGAAACTAGTGAGCGAACAGAGAGAACTCTGTGAGCATGGCCTTTAACTTTATAAATGTCCAGGAGCATTCTCCATCCTGACTGGATTTAGCATCTCAGCTATAGTTCTTATCTAATCCAATCCTGGCAGCTCTTAGTGGAGATTTGCTCCGGGTTTGCTGTGCTGCCTCTGCTGTATGATCATATTTGTCCTTCTATCACTGCAAGTTGTGTTCTGGGCATTTTATTCCACACCACTAGGCAGTAAATACTCTGTAAGGTTTTTTTTTTTGTGTGTGTGTGTGTGTGTGTGTGTACTTCACAGTGAATGTCTGCACATCTTTCAGTATGAATATTTAAGTTGTTGTTGTTGTTTTTTTCTCTCAACGCCTCAAAGCAAGTATGTTGGTTAAAAATGTACAGAAAGATTATACTTAAGCTCAATTATGGATATTATAAAATCACATTTAAGTAAAAGTGAAAGGAGCGAGTCGGAATTATACTTGAGTGAAACTAGGAAAAGTGCACGCAGTTCATGCATTCTGAATCAGATGCATTTGTTTACTTGTTTATCTATTTACTTAGTTATAACACACACTTGTTTATTTGTTTGTTTGTTTATTCTTTATCTATCTATCTATCTATCTATCTATCTATCTATCTATCTATCTGTTTATTTATCAAACACACTTGTTAAGGGCATTTTTATTATTATTATTATTATTATTATTGTTGTTGTTATTGTGCCTTTTACAATTTTTGCTATATACATTTCAAAAAATCTTCTGAATTTATCACAATACACTACATTATAAATAAAGTTTAAAATGCGTTTAGATCCAGAGAGAAAAAGAAAAGGAGATTTAAAAAAAAAAGTTCTGTTCTTTCTCATTTGTAGCGAGCGCTTGGAATGCAAATGTTAGGAAAGTGTTTATAGAAGACCTAAGTGAACATAAGTACAATTCATTTATTCCGTTACACTACAGTAAAGTATTACCTGAAATGAAGATTATTTAACTACTTTAGAACTTTGGTGGTTAATTAAAATGCTGAGTTTTGTCATTATGTTCCAGCTCATGAATCGCTTGATAATTAGCTGATGAGTCGAATCAGATCAAACTAACACGTAGACTAACACGTCTTCAGTCTTTACTCCAAACGATGCCAAAACTTTTGTTTGGGAATTTGACTCATAATAGCTGAGTTTCCCAAAAACGATGAATCATCTGAGGACCCGCACGCACACACACACACGTCTGCTGACTCCAGCTTTAAAACTAAAGGAGTCATCGCTCAGCATCTGTTATAGATTTATGTTTAGAGACTCCTGAACGCCTGAAAGAAAGCCATTTCTCAAAACACACAGCAGCTGAAGAGCAACCTGTTAAAGGAGTCAGAAAACAGAGGTTGACTTTAATTCTCGTTTCATTTTTTCCCCAATATTCTTTAATTCTTTGTTTAAAAAAATGTGATGTTCAATAAGAACAACAGTAGAGAAACGATAGCATTTAACATTATTAGCCTACTATATATATATTTTTTTGTTCTCCTACCGTGTATTTTGTCTTCATTGATGATGCTTAATACTGTGATCCATATACTGCATTGTAAAAATGTCTTTAAGTATCATGATATGGTTCTAGATTTGGGCTCTTAGCTTCCTACTCGAAGCTTTTGTTGGGTTCTGCATAGGGTTCATCAGGAGGATGACGAGAAAAGACCTAATAAGGACTCTAGTTTTAACCTGATTTACTAAGAGTGTAATAATTTAGACAAAATCTTACATCTAGAGCCTTAAAGGTTCATTGGTTCTCTCTGTTCTGGGAACCCTTAAGGTTCTGTGTAGAATTCTAGAGCTTTGGGTTTCAAGTAGAATCCTTAACTATCCAAAAAAAAACCCTGAATGAAAAGTTATTTTTGAAGAGAGTAACCTTAAGCCTCTGTAACTTTAAATGTTCTTTTGATGGTTAACCAGTTCTGGTTTTATGCAGTTGTTCTGCTTAGAACCTTTCCTGAAGGGAAATCCTCTGTAGTGAGGTTCTACAGAGAAACTTCAAGGGTTCTCCCAGAGCAAGAAACCAACTAATTAAGGTTGCCAGATAGATCTTTCCCCCTTTGATATAGTACAGGCTAATTATGAGATAGTAATGTTATTAAGGTTCTACTGTATGTAGAATCCTATAGTATATGGTTTCCCCAATGTTCCATGTGGAGCCCTTAACTATCCAAAGAACACTTGAAGAACCACTGAAAGATTCTTTTTAAGAGTTTAATCTTAACCCTTTGCAACTTCAAAGATTTCTCTCTGATGTCTAACAGTTGTGAATTTCTGGAGGGGTTCTACTTAGAACCCGTTCTGGAAGGTAAACCCACTGTTGTAAGTTTCTCAAAAAAAAAAAAAAAAAACTATTGGGGTTCACTCAGAGTGACAAACCAATTAATTAAGATTTCCATATCTATTTTTCCCTTTCAGATAGTACACTTAGGAGTCTTAGTAAATGTAGACTCCTAGAGATTATGATTTCTCTATCAGAATGTATTCCGTGTAGAACCTTTAACTGTCCAAAGAACCCTTGAAGAACCTCAGCAAGCTTCTTTTATTTAAAACTGTAACCTTAAGTCTTTGTGACTTCAGAGGTTCCTCTCTGATGGTTCAAAGTTCTGGCTTTCTGGAGGGGTTCTACTTGGTAGCGTTTCTAGTAGGGAAACCATTTGTTGTAAGCTTCTAAAGAGAAACTTTTAGAGTTCTCTCAGATTGACAAACCAATTAATTAAGATTGCCAGATGGATTTTTCCCCTAGGAGATACTACAATCTTATTAAATGATTAAATGAAGTACTGTTTTTACTAACGTTCTATCAAAATATTCAGTGGTTCTACTTTTCTGGAAGGGAAATCCTCTGTTGTAGGGTTCTACAGAGAAACATCAAGGGTTCCCCGAGAGTGACAAACCAAATAGTTTTCCCCTGTGAGTATACTAAGCCTTGCTATAGCTAATTGGTTCACTTTTAAAAAAATAAAGGTTTCGTCTAGCACCGTGAAGGTTTCTTAGGTTCGTACTGATACAGAATCACCTCCTTTTTCCCTAAGGCAGCGCTCTTTCACTCTCCTATCTCAGGAACTATCACAACCACATTTCCCAAAGGTCATGGTAACTCCGCAGGATGGTTGGGTTGATCGGAGAACAGCGCTGTGTCCTCGATAACCATCTTCCTACCCTTTTATCAGTGCTTGCTTTGAGTCTGATCGTGTGTGCTTTGTTCCCGCCCTTCAAGGTCCTTCTACCGCAAGTCCCTAAAGATACCCTAAAGATCTGCGAGTCTAAACCTCGCATCAGTGGATAGTTTCATCTGAATGCTGTAGATTTGCACCAAAAACTTCTACTGTAATCATAAAGACTATCCTGTGCTCATCTTAGGGCTCTTTATGAATAGAAAGTGCAGTATTCTTTTTCTGGCAAGAAAGCTTGCCAGGAAGGGCATCTATTTGAGACTATCCCATCGATACAGAGATCCTGTGATACACAAATAAAAATGTCAGAGGGTTTTTACTTTCATGCATTGCGGGTGTGACCATGAGTGGAACGAGTATGAAACTTGCCAAACGCCAAAGAACAAAGACCAAGTTCATTAACATAAACATGAGCCAGTCCTTACCACCTTCTTGTCAGATTTGCAGTGGTTGAAATTTGGCTTCTAGTTTGTTTATATTTTGGGAAATAGAACCAACTAAATTTGCTAGACCATATTGTTGGTGGGTACAAACAAATATACTAAACAAATATACAGTAATGATTTATAATCCCACTGACTGGTGTGCTCAGCAATGCATGATTGATGAAGAAGGCCACTGGGTACCAGTCAGGGGCAAGAGAGGCAAGACACAAAAGGAAACACCATGCCCCGGGTGGCACCTTGTCATACATAGTGGCTTTTCTTGATACTGATGGGGTACAATTTCATTAAAATGCAAAAGTTAAGAAGATTTTTCAAAAGGTCAGCAAAATAGTTTTTTTTTTAGGATAAATTCTCTGAAAAAGATGCTAGCGTATTATTGATTATTATTATTAGAGCCAAAAGTGGACATATTTGCTGATTCTCAAAACTTGGGATTTTGCTTGAATTATGGTCAGAGTCTGTCAAGAACAGAAAGAAAAGTTCACAGACAAAAGTTAAAACACTGCACTCTTAAAGGCTCCTTTGCTCGTCCTTCTGGGGATCCCTTAATCATTCATTTATAAAACCTAGGCAACAGAGGATTTCCTTTTCAGACATTGTTCCAAGAAGGTACAGAACATGTTTCTAATAACCCTACTATCCAGTATCACCCAGAAAAAGAAGGGTTCCCTCTGGTTTCTCCATCATCTCAGGGAGTTTTTCCTCAGCATTGTCTTTCATTAGGGATCTAAATCTAAACATCTGAAGATTCTGATTTCTGTTGAGCTGCTTTGCAACAAAATCTATTGTTAATCACGCTACACAAATAAAATTGGATTGATCTGAATTAAATGTTTGCCATTTCATTGACAGTATTTGGTGCCAGTGCAATTTCAAAGCTCGTTTAACAGTGTCACCTTGGAGTTAACGATATTAAGACGACTTTTGCTTTTGCAAAGAGCATTCACTGGCTAATAGGCTTTTGATTAACTATTGATAAACTGGCAACCAAAGCTAATCCTGTCTTAAGTGTCACCCCTAAAAATGGACACAGACGTGCATCTGGGTATCATATCATTTAATGTAGGTGTCCCTTGGAACGTTTGGAAACTGCATAATAAACATGCGCTGATGTGTCTGTTTGGGGAAAAAAATGAAAATTGATTGCTCAGAGTTGAGGAGACATCTGTGTTTTCAGCGTTCAAAATGATGAGTGACAAGCTTTCCGATGCTAATCTGCGCGGCACTGCGCGAAAACAACCTCACTTATTAATCAGTCTCAACATTATCGAAATCAAATTCATTTGAGATCATTAGCAGCAATGCATCACGGAGTTCACGCTTGCTTTCTCTCTGTGTTTGCCCATACAGAAATGTCGGGGACAGGTGCCGATATCTCCCAGGTGCACTGGAAGCAGCAGTGGCTGGAGAACGGGACACTCTTCTTCCACGTGTCCATGAGCAGTTCGGAGCAGCTGTTTCAGGCCACACAGCCCACGGAGCGAGAGCCATCGCAGGGCCTGCACGAGCATGTGCACCTGCTTCACATCTCCGTCATGGTAAGTGCTCTCAGCTGCCGTGCATCCTGGCCAAAGCTAGCTAATTAGCTAAAATGGTAGGCTAAACATTAGCTTCTAATGTGTAAGTTTCAAAACAAAGCAGATGAACACCAAACGTGCCTTGAATTCTACGCTGTTAGACAAAAAAAATGAGTTCATACCCTCATATCTGCTTTCTACTCAGTACCTCAGGGATCACATATTATCACTGCTTTCTCCAATTCTAAACTCTGTCTTTCAATGATGAGACAAACTAAACCCAAATAGGAACTGTTAACAACTGTTAAGTAGACTAGTAGCCAGGCTAAGGCATTGCGTCCACTTGGTGCATGCATCCGCCCCGGATATCCCCTGATTGACACCTGGGCTGTACAAATAATGTCCACATTGGTAAGTGGCAATGGGCAAATGAGGAAGAGGCCCATCAGGTGCATGTCTGTGTGTGGGTGAGAGGCCCAAGACGTGCTCTGGCGTTTCGAATGAGCATCATTAACTGTAATACTGTCAGCTCAGTGACAGATGCAAGTTTCGCTCTCTCTATTCTTCCGTCAGTGAGTTGTCGCTCATTCTCCTCCTCCTTCTCCTTCTAGTCCATGACCTGCAGCTTGATAATTGACACTCAGGGGCAGAGCTGCTGTCTTGGAGATGTGTCTGTGTGTGATGTGCTGCTGTATTTAGTGAATAAGGACGTGTAAAGAGAAAAACTCCGAGCTTTAGCTTTTAAACACCAAAGTCAGCATCACTAACCTCAGTGTGTTTGTGATAGAACTCGGTACTTAATGGACACAAAGTGTAGAGCAATAATAGTTTAATATGGCAATACTCACATGATATACTTGTTATTTTGTTCCAAATTTTAGTACAGCAATTTTTTTCTGTATTTTTCCTGCAACTTTATATAAAATAGAATAGATTATCCTTGATATACAGTATTAACATGCATTTTCACAGATTCGGTAGCCATTTTGCTAGCATGAGCCCACTTGACAGGATTTAATCCTAACCAGCTAGGTGACTAGATTTCTGAGATGATTTTAGGTCCTGTTCATATATGTTAAAGGTCTTCACTGCTAGCTGGCTAGCTAGCTACCATGAGTTTACTTGACAGGATTTAACACCAGCAGGCTAGTTAAGTCTGTTTGACCAGGCATTTGGGTCATTTTCATAAATATACATAATCTTGCCTGCTAATACAAGCCAGTTAGCTAACACAAGCTAACCTGACAGGAATTTTGTGTAGACGTTTAAGTCATATTCATAAATGTTACAAGTCTTCACTGCTAGTCAGCTAGCTAACATGAGCCCACTTGACAGGATTTAACACCAGGCAGCTAATTAAGCCAAACTGACTGGATTTATGAAAGGATTTTAGGTGATTTTCATAAATATACATAATCTTCACTAATATGATATTAGATGGCACATTTAATGTAGTCTGTGGAAACATTTGGAAGTGGCGACTGTAGGACAGGGGCTGCCAGAAAGCCCAGGAGCAAGACCCTTCGAGATAAACTGCTAAACTGTATTTGAGTTGTACTCAGCTTTACTTGTAGTTGCTTAATGAAATGACTTGGCAAATTAATACATGTAATTGTGTGATAGAGTGATGAGAACATTGATGAGTGTCATTTTTTTGCACTACATTTTCTCAATATCTGCTGTAGGTTATTTTAATTAATTATATTTATTTGTCCTTTGTTTGAGGACCAAAGCTATATGTACAGAGCTTTAATTCGAGACTTTGGTACTTCTTTATTGTTTGTATTTGCTTGGACTTCCTTTATTGATTCTGCAGTACCACAGGGTGATTCTCGCTCGGCCACTTGTTCCCCTTGTCAGAAGCATATAAAAGGAGAATTTAAGACCCCAGGGAGGCCAGTTACCTTTAATAGATCTGCGCCTGATTGGCCCGTGCTGTAGTCTCCCAGGCAACAAGGCCTTCTGGTTTTATTCATGTGCACATTATGAATATGAAGTGTTTATTGCTCGGGTACGTCTCAGGTATACGGGAGGTAGAATTTCTTCTCCACGATGCATTGATAATGTATTTGGGATTCTCAGCCTAGCAATATTGTATATTATGCTCCTGTTAAAGCTCTGGGAGGAGGAGATTATTGTGCCTTTCGATCATTTGGATGATCCTTCATTTGAAACACAGATGCATGGATTGTGCAGGGCTTTAGAACCATATTACAGTCAAACAGTCCACTATTCATTTCATTGCTACACCAAATACTACACTATAATACATTTCCTGAATGTTTATACACATTACAAATACGTTTAAAATACACTATGCTTTGTCTAGTTATGTTCACTTTAGGGTTAAAGGTGTTGCTCAAGGACACAGCTCAGATTATGACTAGTCCTCTTTATAATTGCCTAATTCATTCTAAATAAAGACAGGGTGTATTATGTTAGGAATAAAACACTCCATATCGTACAGTTCGAATAAAATGATCAACAGCAGGATGGTGCGATGAAGCGGCGTTACCATGACCATCCCGAAATCAAGAAGTCATTGATTTATAACAATTATTATTACAATTTGTTATTTGTTAAAGAATGACACATACTAATTTTTCTAATCTGTTTATAGTTACATTTAACCGTTTTCTTGACCATAGATAATCTTAAAATTAGAGGGTTTAAAATATACAAGCCAATCAGCATGTAGTATGCAAATTAATTGTATGAGGCTGTAAGTTGCCAGAGGAAGAAAGAGGAATGTTCGGAGTTGGAATTTGCATTTTTGCTCATATATTTTATGATGTGGCAATGTGTTTGTCACATGTTCAATAGTAAAGATTTTTTTAAAAATAAATAAATAATTGAGAAAAAAAAAAAAGCCTCAAAGCCACTTGCTACTGGATACGCAACAGAAAAGTGTTGCGACATCATAAAATATACGAGCCAGTCAAGACCCAATATGCAAATCCAGGCCAAGTAATGCTTACCACTTACTGTTTACCAGAGTAAGAAGGCAGTAAATCTGTGGTTGTAATTTCCATATTCATAGAATCTCGATTTCTTAATATGGCTCTTTTGTGGAACAGCAACATCATGTTATCCAAAATAGGTGAAGAAAACAAAGTATTTTCTCTAAAGAGAAAGAAAGAGATTTCAGGTGGACTAAAATCACTTGCTCTGAAAAGGTGATTTTGAACTTTGGTACAAATGTTTGCATTCATCATTATTTTAAAATGGTGCAAAACACTTTTTTTTATATTGCAAAAGCATTTTAAATGCCAAATAAGAATTACACAGTATTTAACACGGAATAGTAAATATTAGCAGTGTATGAATAATCTTTTATGTATACAGAATTTGGAAATGTTGCAGACAATGCTTTGCATAACAAGCTCGTAGGGCTGCATTACCCATCATTACATGGGGAGAACAAAACAGAGGGTGGCTCGAATTATTCTGCTTTAATTGGCACACTTGCCAGGCTTGCCGCGCAAACACTAGCGTGCCGGGATAATGATGGCTCCGTAGGTTACAATTTTGCCCCCACTGTTTCTTGGAGGAGCGGCCCGGCTGACAATGATGGCTGCAGGTTCAGATAATGAGTTTTAAAGCTGTGAGTTGTTCGACATGCACGTAGAGAAAAATAAAAATTATTGAAATGTGTAGCGGGAGGGAGGACGAGGAAAATGAGCCGAGGTGGGCTAGGAGCTGGAGCTCTCTCAGTGCCGTGTTTATTCCAGCGGGGACTTCTAATAGGGTGGAAAGTAAATATATGGATTTGTATGCACAGAACGAAGATGGAGGCATGCACAAGAGTTCAAGGCTTCAAGATTACATCTGGTGGAACTTGAACACAGCTACAGGGAATAGTTATAGTGTAGTTATTAGCAAGCAGGTATGGTAATTAGCATATTAGCTTGTATCGCATAGTAGCATGAGTTGCCATGATGTGCCATTAATTTAGTTGTGAGATTTATAACTCCTATCAAAAAAAACATTCAAATTTCAAATAAAGATTGTTATAAACAGTCCGTAACACCATAATGACAGTTAGGTATATTTCATGTAACCCTAAATCAGAGTGATGACTGCTGAACAAAAGCAGTCGCTATGAGTGATAATGCCTGGTGATGTTGAACCTCTTCCTGACAACTGATATAAACATACTGAAACGGTTATAAAGGCTCATTATTCTGGCATTATCTGTGATAAAGCCTGATGCTGACATAAGTTGACATAACACTTGCATAACCTCTTGTTGGCAACTGATAGAAACATTCAGAAACCTTCATAGAGGCTCATTTGACCAGGTCTAGGCTAAGCTATATAGTCTAGGATAAGTCAGCCCGGGAAGTGTCATAACATTGACATAGCTGTTATGTCAACTTGAGATACAATTGTAGGAACAAAAGCAGCATGAGAAATGCTTGGTGAAATGAGCCTTAATAAATGTTTCTGTATTTTTCTGTATATCAGGTGCCAGGAAGAGGTTATGTACGTGTCATGTAGGTGGTACGTCGCCTTATGACCCTTATGCTCCGTAGGGGCAAGCAACGATGCTAGGAAGAGGTTTGTTTTAGATTTTATTTTGTTTTTTACGAATTATGTAAAAAAAAAAAAAATTGGGTAGCTCGTCATTAGTGTGCAAGCTCCAGAAGAGCATCTGTTCTCATAAAAAAAAAATCTTTCAAACTTTGTGAAAAATGTATGAAAGTTTATAATCTGTTAGGATTTTAAAAGTCATGTTGTGTATCTAAGGCATTCGCTGCTTGTTTGTGAGGACTGGTCCAACGCATCCAGGCCCCGAGGCGCTTTACAGCACGAGTCTTGCCTGGTGGTCTTTGCATAATCGTTCAGAGCAACCTGACGTTCCATATGTGTGATGCTCTGGCTGTTTCTGCGACGGTGCCTCAGGGGTCTCGGCATGCTCCATTGATTCAGCATCTCATCTCGCTTGCCGGATATCAAACACCACTTTTAGCGGCAGCATGCGGGACTCTCTGAAACTTCCACTGTTCGTCGCTCTGATGTTCTATTTACAGCTACAGTAAAACTCTGGCTCAGCGTATGGGGGGGAAAAGAGAGGGAAAAAAAATGGAAATCAATTCTCAGAGCAGCAGCATGCTGGGAAAGTGACCTATGTTAATTAAGCAGCAGGTTGCAGAATTGAATGTAATATTTACTGTAATGTTGATGCATAGGGAAATTAGTAAATACAGTATTACTGGGTGAAGTAGTTGCCCGAGGAAACGCAGTCTGTTTATCCATCAGTTATAATTAATGTGGTACAAGTTCCATGTGTTAATATTGAAGATTGTGAAAATCAGAAATGCTGCTATGTGCATTTATGAAGCATATATTTGTCTGAGATAAATATATGCTTCATAAAGATATAACTGGTCAATTTTCTGTAACAGCAGATCTGACAGTAGTATGACAACATGCACAGGGACTAATATAGCAGATGTTCTACATAAAAAAAAGAAACGGATTGTCAAGAAAAAAATCATTGATGTAAGAAAACACTCATTTAACAGTTATAGAAGGAGTCTCTGTTGGTTACAGGTACACAGGTACAGGTAAGGCTGTAAGTTTCCGACGCAGGAACATTGCACTTTCCGGTTTCTCTGTTGCATGGCATTTGCATCTTTTTAGCTTCAAAAGAGAGAGAGAGGGAAAAAAAGACAAGCTAATGAAGGAATGACTGTTTATGTTTTAGCAGACATTAATATGTAAATATAAACTGATAAAAAGTATGACCATAATGTAATCATTGGCAAGTTGCTGTTGTGTAAGAGGAATAAAATACATCAGCATCTCATGTTATAGCAAAATGATCCACCTCAGGGTGATAACAGTAACTCGGCTTCATCACGCCACCTGTCATAATAACAGCGCACGTTTTTTTTGTATTTCAGTATTTCTGTTCCTCCTGTTTCTGTAACTGTTTTAAAGCAGTTACAGTTCTTATTTCTCAGAAAGTTGTATGCGTATTGCAACATCATTTATCACAATAAGTACTACTATTTCTCTACTGCTGTTATTGTTGCTAAGGGTGATTAAATAAATAAATAAACAAATAAGTCTATTTTATTTATTACTATATATTACTATTACTGTTACTATACCAAAGCAACCAGTATTATATTTGCGCATTTAACAAACCTACTTGAAATCGAATAAAAATACATCCAGTACATCCTGGCAGCGGAGCACGGAGAGCTAGCGGACTTGACGCAAGAATATCACTGCCTCCGACCGTTCAGCCCTTCAACATGTATCTTATCAGTTCTTAGATTTAGGCCTCAGAGCCGGGAGTTAACAAATAAATACACGGCGCGTGTAGTAGGAGGCAGAAATCTGTTCAGAATCTGAGCTCTGTGTTTCTGAGAGACAGACTACAAGCAGCGTACGAGCCAAAAAAGAAATTACAGGCCTTCAGACGACGTTCCAGAGGAGCGCACCAGTTTTATAGACCGAGCTGACAGCGTTGCCGGGGAAAAAAAAAAAAGAAAAAAAAAAGTTCATCCAGAGGACAGGACAGGTAGAGCTCCTAACACGGAAACCCAGCTCCTTACCTGGCAGGCTGGCAGAGAAATGTAACGCAGAATCGCGCAGAATCTCCCTTTATTCACAAAGCCACTTCTCTGCATATCTTAAGTGTGTCTCTGTGGAAGACTAATCGTGGGGAGACAAAGATACTGCCAATTAGGAATTAATTAGCGCAGACCAATTCTTCTGCCTCCTGATGAATCTTTTGGAGTTTATGTCACACAGTCTGCTTGAGCATAATGGGAGCTTGACAGTGTCTGTCAGCCGGAGTGAACTTTTACCACGATGACGGACTGACTGGTGGAAAAAGGTGGAAGCGTGCTAAAGATTTTTGTGCTTAAGAAACGTTATTTTTTTAAAAATTTTTTTTCTTCTTTTTCATTTTTCTTCTGCTGCTCTTTTTATCGTTCCTATCTCCTTTATCCTCTCCATGTTTAATAGTTAATGAAAATGTAATTTTATGTAAACTGCAAATATTTTTTATTAATATTAAAAATGAATCCCTTCATGACACCTGACATAAGCCTACATAAACCGTTATAAAGGCTTATTCCAACAGGCATATTCTGACATAGAGAAAATGCATTGTGACAAATTCTCTAACTCTTATGCCAGGTGCACTTGATAGTCCTGCTTATAAGATTTGTATGAATGCCTATGTACATGCTGTGACACTGTAATAACACACTTAGTATGTATATTTTCTCTGAAAATTAGTTTAGTTTTGAGGTTTGACGTCAGATTACTGGTATGTGACTTTGACATACCACAAAAGGCATCTGTCATGAGTTTTAAAGGTTATAAAGCCTGCAAAGTGTCATAATACAACCTTATGTCGACATCACTTGGCTTGGGTGTCATGTCCCCATTACAGCTGGCTGAAGCTGTCTTTATGCGAGGTGTAGGTTTAGGTGTAGGTTATGTAGGTTTATCTCTGTTGTCATTAGGGGTTATTAACCTACATATTCCCTTCATGCCAACAGACACAAACTTACATAAACATGTATAAATGCTTATTTCAGTAGGTGTCATTTCATAATGACTGCCGTGGTCATGTTTGTCATGTTGACATAACACCCAAATCAACTGATGTTGACATAAGGGCATGACATAAGGTGTTGTGCAGCTTTATAACTTTTAAAAGTAATGGGAGCTGACTTTATGGTATGTCAGAACCACATAATAATGGTATAACATCACACTTCAAAACCAAACTAATTAACAGCACCTACTGAAATAAGACTGTATATGTTTGTTTAGGTTTATGTCTGTTGTCATAAAGGGTCTGTGTAGCCCTATGAGCACTAGTGCGCAGTAAAGTTTTAACCAAGCGTCCAGGCTGATTCAGAAACATGATCTATGAAG
The DNA here is from genome assembly GCA_037576675.1 of Pangasius sanitwongsei. Lineage (NCBI taxonomy): Eukaryota > Metazoa > Chordata > Actinopteri > Siluriformes > Pangasiidae > Pangasius > Pangasius sanitwongsei. Next base: position 2,118,491 of record CM075029.1, read on the forward strand.
GGTCGTGCCTTTTCAAATGAGCAAAAATATTACATTTTGAAGATGAAATAATTAAATAACATGATGAAAGCGATACATTGGTATAATAGTTTGACTGTGTGAAGTGTTGGTTGTTATTAATTTGGGATCTATTTTGCTGTTAAAGTTTGAACTCGCTGACCGCAACAGTCATCAGCTTGCAGTGTCTTAGAGAGAGAAAGAGAGAAAAAAGAGCGTTTCGCTAGTCCATGACTCACTTACAGCACGTTCTTCACATACTTCCAAATGGCTTCGAATCACTCAGCCGAGTTTGCTCCATGTCCATCACTGCTCTGATTCTCCGTTTCAGAAAATAACCCAAAAATGACACCATATGATGACTGGTTTGTAAGAAATGACAAGCTCCATCTGAAAGAGTCATTTGGCATTTTTCATTTCACATACCACGCAAACTGTGCTCGTGCGTGTGTGTGTGTGTGTGTGTGTGTGTGTGTGTGAGGCTGGTTAAAATACTGTGTCTCTTTTCTACAGTACAGTGGAGCAGTCACAATAAATCTTTCACTGTTGAAGTTCTTTTACAATATTGATCATATTTACATGTTCTAAGGAAATTATCAAAATTACATTTAACCTTTTAAATCTGAATTTCTGGATTGGATTGGATTGGATTGGATAACAGTTATGATGTCATACTAAGCCTAAGCGATATAATGATATATCACTCCCAAGTGTCCAAATACACTTTTTTCATGGATATTAGGATTTTTTTTTTTTTAATTCTTTTTAATAATTACAACCTGAATGGAAACAGCTGATTTGATAAAAAAAAAAAATTGAAAAAGTTTTAAAAATGTGTTAAATATATATAAACAATTGTAGACATTAAAGTATCATCACGTTTTTTTTTTTTTTGTTTTTTTTTTATTATTTTTTTTTTTTTAAAGAAACACTTCTGCTGGCAGAAATGTCTTTGAGAATCATTATATGGTTATATCTTTGTCACATGATTCTTGATTTCGTATTTTAGTTATGCAGCCATTCCCTAATTATACACTATTTATTAAATACTTTTCAGGTATTTTATGTTATTAATTTCTTCCTTTTATCATTGTTATTATTTATTGCATAGTTATTATTTTATTTTCCTAAATATATTTTTAAATTCTTTCACAGTTTTTCCATTCACACTGTAAAGCACTTTGAGCTTAATTAATAAAATAAATAAATAAATAAAAAAATTTTTTTTTTTTTTTTTTTTACTATAAAATGACTATACAATATTATAGTCATTAAAAGCAATATTATCTTAAAATACTTAATGATTCCCAGCAGGCACTAAACTGAGTATGTTCTTTTTTTAAACTGAGATATGTTCACTTTGTAACTTTCACAACACCGTTCGATTTATACCCTATTTAGTGAGCATATGAAGGGATACTGGAGACTTTTAAGATTAAAGCTGCGTATGTAAAGTGCCTATGGTGTTTTAATGATAATAATAATAATAATAATAATAATAATGTGAAAGTGACCATCTTAAACAATGTGTGTTCATGGATTATTCATCCCTGTATCATTGGTTAATAATCACCAGCCCAAGTGGATACAGAGACGAACAAAAACATGAAAAAACATTTTCCATCTCCAGGTTTTTGAATCCACCTGCTGTTGTCAGTCAGGACGTGATCATTGTCTAATTGAGATATTACTGGTGGTGTTTACATTCTGCCTGTGCTCAATCACGCCGCTTGGCTCGGTGTTGACACAAACGAGAGGTGGGTGATTGAAGGTGCGTGCGTTTGCCAAAGAACAGAGAATCAAACTGGATTTTGTAGCCTGCTGGAAGATGTTTCAATGAGGCCTCATACTATAAAGTTTATCACAGCGGCAATGAGCTCGGCGTGATATAATATTTACTGTGCTGGAGGCTGAAGAGCTGAGAGAGACGATGCTGTTCATTTTTTTGAGTGTGTGATTGATCGACCCGATGTGCTGAATTATGGATCGTGTCGTCCAAACAAGTCCAATTTGAAGCGAACTTTCAAATAAATCAGCGGGACAGGCAGACTTGTAAAGCGAGGACGATTCCTGAGTAATGTGTGTTTACATCCTGTGACATGGAGATATTAACACCTTAAACTCTGGGCTCATTTTTTCAAATCTTAAAATCTTTTACTTCGTATAAATATGCTATTAATTAATAGGAACACAAACACTAGAGTAAAGAGGATACTTTAGGGTTTAATCGGTTATTTTAGTGAAATTCTAAATTCTTGTGATTCTACATGCAGACAAATTAAGGAGCAAATTCAACATCGAGTCTCTAAGGTTTTGAGCCACTAGAACAGCTTCAGTGTTCCTTGGCATTGATAGAATTGATTGGAGTCTTGGACCTGTGGTAATGATTAGGGCTTTAGTCAAGACCGCCACTGTCGAGGGGTCGAGGCCACGTCAAGATCAAATGAAAGCTCCACCATATGGCCGAAAGTGTGTGGACACCTGACCATCACACCCCTATATGAACATCCCATTCCAGATTTATTCCCCCTTTGATCTTATAATGAGCTCCACTCTTCTGGGAAGGCTTTCCACTAGATTTTGGGGCGCGGCTGTGGGGATTTGTGTTCATTCAGCTACAAGAGCATTAGTGAGGTCAGGCGCTGATGTTGGGATGGTGAGGAGGTCTGGGGTGCAGTCGGTGTTCCAGTTCATCCCAGTGGTGTTCAGTGGGGTTGAGGTCAGGGCTCTGTGCAGGACACTCGAGTTCTTCCACTCCAACCTTCACACACCATGTCTTCATGGAGGCATTGTCTTGCTGGAACAGCTTTGGGCCTCTTAGTTCCAGTGAAGGGAAACTGTAATACAGCAGACAAAGACGTTCTATACAATTGTGTGCTTCCAACTCTGTGGCAACAGTTTGGGGAAGAACCACATATGGGTGTGATGGTCAGGAGTTCACATACTTTTGGCCATATGTTGTAGACCAAGTGAAGATTAAGACCAAAAATCATCGAATCCATTTCAAGTGTCTACTTAGAAAGGAGGAAACGAACATGCAATTGCATCAAAAGATTGCTTGTTCAATGTGGACAATGACGTTTCTCACCCTTTCTCACTTCATCTTACTGGTAAAGGAGACTTAAAAAAAAAAGTTGCCAACATCAGTAGTCTTAAATAATTAGTTGAACTTGAACCAATTATGCAGCTTCTCTCAACCAGGTGGCTTCATTGGAGCATTACACCGATGATTAGGCTGTTTTCTAGAAGCAATTATTTCTTGTCAAACTTTGCACGCAAAAAGAAAAGACAATACTATTTTTTATTTATTTATTTATTTTTTACAAACTCTGTCAGCACAAGTCCAAGACAATACAGAAAACATCTCGGAAGCCCTGTAAAAGACGTCATGCATTTGTTAAGATTTTTTCATGACTGGTGTTTGATGTCTTCTTGACTTCTTCAATGTGAAGGAAGTCATCTTCTTCATTCTCATGTTATAATGCTAGTCCTGATTCCGACTCTCGTATGGAGCGAAACCAACATCAAGCCTGTTTTTATCTGTTTTTCTGCCACATAAACAACTCTGTATGAGACACTGGACAACTCTACAAAGCTGTTTGAGGTGAGGGTCTGTGATTTCAGCATGTACTTAGAGTATTTACGGCAATGCAGAACTGGAAGATACAGTATCACCTGTACATTACAGTACAGTATCAGCGCAATTAGCCCCACAGCTCGTAGTGTAAAACTGAGTGACTACGTTGTGTACATAGACTTTCTGGCCTGTTTATTGGTTTAAACCAAATGAACAAGTTATCTTCACCAGTTAGATTAGCTTAGAATTGGCTGAATTATCCTGAATCCCATTTTTTTTTTAATCAGGAGGATCGTCTACAGGTTGTAATTTAGGAACTTATCCAGGAACAGTGAGGTATCTCTTAAAGCGATGTGCTCTGTGATCAGGAATTATTTCAACAAATACCAGACGGAAATATTTGATTATTTGCTGTAAGGTCTTTCAGTGATACTTTGTAGAGGTTTGTTCACCACCAAACGCTGCTTATCGTTAATAACGTACCCGGTGTGTCCAGTGTGGAAACAGCCGAGACACATCGAGGCACTTTTTTTTTTTTTTGGAACCAGAGTGTGCTGAGAATATTTCGGAGGTAAAGAAAACTGTGAAACCTTTCAAAGAGCAGAACTTGAGACACTGACATTGAGGAAGGAATTTTGTCTCGACTTAAGACATCCGAAGAAAAGTAATTACACACCAAAGAATACCTGAGTCTTGGATGTAAAGATGAAGGGATAGCCTACGTTTCATCTTTATTTCTCTTGCCTTTGAGTGTTAGTGTGAACTCGAGGACTTTCTGTCTTTCTGTCCACAGATTAAACGCAGTCCCAAGGCCAGAAAGCCATTCTCTTCTGCAAATCCTTTTAGACAGAGTTTGGATTTAATTGGAGTGTGGAAAACTGACCCCCTGCATTCGGCAGCCGTCAACAGAAACTCTAGAAAACTTGATGAAAGTCCAAGAAGTTGAATCAGACTCCTGCAGGGTTTACATGCTATTTTCGCTAACTTTGCCGTCTCTCAAACTCTAGTTCTCGTGAGTGTGTGAAAGTAGTTGTGTTCTCTGCAGCAAAGGAACAGGTGTAAATGTCTAATTAAACATAATTAGTGTGTGCTCGGAGACTTGGGGGGGTGGGGTGGAGTTGTTCCTGGAATCTTTTTCACACACTAATTTGGCCATATGTATCGCTCTGGGCTCTGAGTGCAATATGAAGCAAAGTAAAATAACATTTATGCTAATATGTATATGCTAATCTGTTTTCACTTCCTGCTGTGTTACACTCACCCATACACATTCTGACACTTGAGTTTGGGACCGAGATTTATTAGATTCTGCTGTTTTGTCTAGTTATACTGCCCATTCCATAAATATTGGCATCCTCCCTAAAAAAAATAATCAATTTATTATAGTAGTGCCCTTTTTTCTGCAAAGCACTCATTTCAAAACTACTGGCACTCCTTCCAATATTTGCTGAAGCCTCCCCGGGAGTGTTTTCCGGTTGTAGACGATCTTGTACTCTGCTTCAAACTTCTTCATACAAAATTTCATGCTCATTTATTTATTTATTTTCTTTTTTTTTTTTTTTAAGTTTCTGCATGTGCAAATTCAGACCACAGGTTTTTAAATGATGTCCCCAAGACTAAAATTGACTTTGTGTTCATACAACCATTTCATCTGGTTCAAGGTTTGGAGTCCTCATCTTGTTAAAAAAAAAAAAAAATGTCTATGAACGAGTCGTTAACTCAGGCAACCTGGTTTGGGGCTAAATATCCTAGTACTTAGTGGAAGTTATGGTTGGGCATCAAAGCATCAGTGATCCAAATCCATATTTTACATTGGATATCATGGCTTTAAATTTATTTGTAAATATTAAATATTATTTAGTGTTTAATGAATACTTTCCAGATTTTAACCGTGATATATGTAATGTTTATGAATTTTTGCACAATAATTCTCATTAAAGGGTGCCAATTATTGTGGAAATGACTGTGTGTTTGAGATGTATGTGCAATTTTATTATTATTATTTTTTTTTTTTTTTAGGAGATGGCTGACAGAGTTTTGTGGGGTTCTTTGCAAATATTTATTCATTTTTTTAAATTTTATTTTGTTTATATACTTTAAATACGCACAAGGCTTTACGGACGATGCATGAAAAGGTTTTTTGAATAATTCTTCACAGTATAAAGCTGCGTTGTATTTGGTGTTAATAGATCTTAGAGCTACATGAAACTTATTTGTTTTTTTGTTTTTTTTAAACATTTCTTTCTTTCTTTTTTTAGCTCAATCCCATGTTAAAGCGTTCTCCTCCCTGTCTGTCACGCTGCGGCGTGGGCAACGGCACCTTACCTTATTTAATCTAATTTCAAATGTGTATATTGCTCCTTGGCCTTAAGTAGAAGAAAAGTTAGATTTGTTTCAGAGCAGGAGTTGGAAGTGCATCTTGCTCAAGGTGCTTCTGGGAAATGGGTCCCTTGCTGTTCATTTAATTTTTAATGGACTTCTTCTTAATGCACAACAATTTATTTTTCTTCTCTCCTTCCCTGGCGTCATCCCTTCCAGGGCTTGTGTGAATATCTAAACCGGAGTGATTATATGTGAAATAACTGTGGGGCAAATTAATATTTAACAGGATTTACACCTAATTATTGAGGTATAAAATATTCAAATCAGGCTCGAGGACAGGAGCTTGGCACTATTTCAGTACAGTGCGATAAAGAATCTAATTATATTCCAGATTTAAACTTTCATAACTGTGCTCATAAAGTTGAAAATGTAAAAAAAAAAAAAAAAAAAAATCTGGACATTTCCAGTCGGAGCTGGACGTCGTAACCTGTAGCCTGACTTCTGATTAGCGCACTTTCGGAACTCTGCTGGAAATGTAAAGTGGAGTGTAAAGTAAAGTGTGACAGCACTTTTCTGTGGAACAAATCACGTGAAATTGAATCTCAAGAATGCCCCGTAAGCCTTAATGTGGCTATTAGCATCATATTTAAGTGTCAGCTATCACAGAAAGCAGGACGATCTCTCTCTCTCTCTCTGTTGTTTTATATATGATCCGAAAAGTTTTCCTACCAAACAAAAAAAAAAAAAAAAAAGTGCAATATGCTAACAGCCCAAATCGATTAGCACTTTCTATTATTTTATACTGCATATTTCATACAATACAATACGATACAATATTGTCATATCGTTTTTTTTTGTAAGGATTGCTCATTTGATTAGCACCTTTTACACATATCCTGGACTATAAATCTTCCAAAATTGTCCTTTATTTATTTATTTATTTGTTTAGTTTGGGCAAGGTTAGGATAAGGAGGATGTTTGTAAAGGCCCAGTTTTCAGCGCTGTGCCATCTTTATGTCTTGTACAAAGAGCTCCATTACACTAATCGCATCTCCTACTTCCAAGAAGGTCGTATTATATTATCCATAACTGAGAATAACCCTCTACTGCGACCTGTCCATAACAGCAGAGTTGACTCATGCCTTTAAAGCACTCGTGTCTAAAGAAGCTTCGCAGTGAGCTGAATTTGGTGCGACTATCAAGCTGTTTTGGTCTCACACACACACACACACACACACACACACACACACACACACACACCTCAGGGCTTTCACGGTGCCTCCTGAAAAGAAGAAAAAGGAAGGAAAGGTGAATGAGGCAAGTTTGATATCAGCAAGAAGAGATGAGCTAAGAAAAGTTGAGCACTCCATCCAGACCTTGGTCAGACCGTGTGGGTGGGTGTGTGTGTGTGTGTGTGTGTGTGTGAGAGAGAGAGAGAATTTGTGTACATCTGACTTTATGTACATTTGCTGTCCCTCATACACAACGAAAAAGAGAAAAAAAAAAAAAAAGGCTCTGTCAGTGCTGCTACAGGAGAGTTCAGCTCGTCCCTCTGGCATGGAAATCAAACCAGGAAGTAGCAGCGACACACACCGATAGCACTTCCTGTTTACACAGCAACAGTGTGTGTAGGACTGTTTAATAATCCAGGTACAATAGTGATATAAGTAGGGAGCGTGTTGTTACAAGTCAGTTCCCGTTCTCACGTACGCTATAGCAGCTGTAAACACTCGTTCCCTCACCGGCCTCTCTCTTTACTCTCTCATAAAGCTAATAAGACTAAACGATGCAGCTTGTCGTGTTACTGAGAAACCGGAAAGCGTAAACTCCTCTGTCCTGAAAACTTAAAGTTACAGCTTTACCTCAGACTGTTACAACGTGCTGACACTGGAGACTCCTTCCATAAATGTTAAATAAACATCTCCTTACAGAAAACTTCACAATACCAGTGATTACACAGCTGTTTTAAATCCATAGTAAATATATATTTTCTTTCTTTCTTCCTTTCTTTCTCTCCCAGTACGAGCGATTACTCAGCTAGACGGTGGTCGATAGTTGCTGTTCTGCTTCTTTTGAATTTCTCATTTCAGATGCAGAGGCATTTCTCTGTGCATGAGCTCTGACAGGTTTAGATACGAGACCTTCACACAGACTCGCATCAACACAGTGTAATGGGGTTTGTTCTGTTCTGTTCTGTTCTCTCTCTCTCTCTCTCTCTCTCTCTCTCTCTTTCTCATGCTGCAGGCGTTCTTCACCACGGTTATGCGCTGTAATTAATTTTGTATGTTTATCGTGCTGCAAAGGCAGACACGTATAATTCTTTCTTTTTTTTTTTTTTTTGAACACCTTTGCGTCGGGAAACTTTGATGTAACAAATGTTCACGCGTTTTTCACGCCATGCCTCATCTCACCCCTGGATATTAGTGAATACAGAACAGCCTCGCTGCCGTGAGTGTGCCGTTGTGTTGTTCTCCTGCAGGTACGTGTGACAGATGAGTGATCGGGTGAACGAGTAAGAACAGCACAGGACATTGTAATTTCCTCTGACTCATCCCGCCGGTCTGCTGTACGCTCACATACACACACACTGAGACTGCTGCAGCATCTCCAGTTCTTTCCAAGTTTTACTTTTAGATATTATTATATATGACTTGCATAATATTATATATATATATTTAACAGACCTGCAAAAGAATGCATGCTGCATTCAGAAACGTACGTCACTCTCAGTACTGTGTACTCGCAGTTCTTCCTCTCTTTCCTACTGTTCTACTCAGTGCCTAGGGTCGGTCTTTCTTTCTTTCTTTCTTTCCTTTTTTCCTTTGTTATTGACTGCTGTTTTCTTCAGTTGCTTTCTTTCCTGCTTCTTTCTTTCTTTCTTTTCCTTCTGTTCTTCTTTCCTTCCTTCCTTTCCTTTCCTTTTGTTTCACTAAGTTTCACTCATTTTATCTGCATAATGCAAGTAATAAATTAAAATTGTTTAAAAATTCCCTCTAGTTGTAAGCTTCCTAATTCACTCTTGTCTCACTGGACAGACAGATACACAAGAACAGTGTTTGGTGGTTTGTTTGTGTGTGTGTGTGTGTGTGTGTGTGTGTGTGTTTGTGGAAAAATGCTGCATTTGCAGTCAGTGTAATGAGGCTCAGAGTAAATTAGTAATAAACACACTTCCTTTAAACACCGTTTAACGCCGTTAACATCCCCTGTGATGTGACATGCATTCTGTAACTCTTTGTGTCCTGGTGCTCACTTTGCTTGGCTGAGGTGTGTGTGTGTGTGCGTGTGTGTGTGAGTGTGTGCGTGTGTGTGTGCGAGCGCCAACACTTCACTTCCTGCTTCTCTGCACACCTTTCTGGACAGGGCATGGTTACTACAGCAACGGTTACCGCTGGCGACTCGGAGTCCAGAGCAGCGGGCTCAGGGGTGGCGGAGATTATTGAGCGCGAGGATGTTAACAGTAAGCAGTACGACAGCGAGTACACAGCTGCTGCGCTGTGAGCACATGAGTGTTAACAGTGTGTTTAGGTCAGGATGCAGGGTTTGGGGGCGGAGCTTAGCTTTAGGATCGTTATGAGAAAAAAATTCTGTGTGAAACATCACATCATCTTTATCAGGAATAATATTTACATAACTAATCGTAGGTTCTTTTATTTTGTGCAAGTATAGAATTTATAGATGGAAAACTCTGAAAATTCCGAGTTGGAAGAAGAAGCACGTACACGGGCCTCCTATTAAGTAGAAATAGTTTTTTTCCCTTTCTGTTTATTTTCTCTCTCTCTCTCTTTCTCTCTCTCTCTCTCTCTCTCTCTCTCCTACAAAAAAGTAAAAAGAAAAGACAAACATAAATATGAGTTATTGGTTTGATATTTTTCCTGCTTTTTTATGTTTTTTTTTTTTTGCTTTCCCTTCCTTTTTTTTTCTCTTATGAGTGAATTTGATATTCCATAAAAAACAAATAACTTTATATATTTCATTAAATAAAGACAGTATTGTCCTGAAAATAGCGTGATGACAGCAAGTTAAAATAATAGCTAAACAAACAGACAGACAGACAGACAAACAAACAAACAAACAAACAAATAAATAAATACATAAATAGGAGTTGTAAAAGGATAATGGATAAAAAGATCATAGTTTTTAATCCACACTAACTCAACACACTAATTATTTTGATCATATGGATAGCAGCGGTCTGTCAAAAGTCGAAAAATATCTACAATTACAAAGATTGACGATTGAAAGTAAAAACACGTGAGAACTGGCATTAAATAGAAATATGAGTTGTGTTTGTTTATTTATTTATTTATTTATAATTTTTCTTTGTAAAATGTTTCTTTTTTATTTTATAATTATATGTCTTTATATATATATATATATATATAAGAAAAATGACAAGTTGATTCTTGTATTTTTTTTACTTTTTTAAATATTTTTTGTGTTTTATTTGTTTATTTATTGATATTTTGCTTCTCTTTCTTTCATTCCCTCGCTCACTTATGTAGAAGTGGCTTTAGTAGTCAAAAAAGCAAAAAAGTTCCTTACTGTTCTCCGAAAAGGGGTAGTGACTACGGGTTAAAAAGAAAAAAATAGAAGTTAAAACAAAAGTGCTAAAGAAATGTATAAATTTGCTCTGTGACAGACATCACAGCTCTTTTTTTAAAGCAGGCGTTAACTTCATTCATTGTGAAGAATAACAGCTCCAGTTGTTTGCAGAATCACTGAGGCGATGTTCGAAATAGTGAAGAAAGACGGCTCTCCTCTCGTTCTCCGGTTCTCCTCTCGTTCTCCGGTTCTCCTCTAGTGTAAACGCCCAACGAATCAGTGGATGTTGTTTCTGTTCGCTCAGCTTCAGCTACCAGTGAGGGAAATAAATCGTGACTGGAAGAACAGTTGCATCTGTTTAGGATGAACCCTCGATGATAAAATCACTGTCTCCGGATTCTCTTCGAAACACAGCGGCTTGACCGTTGCGATGGGAATGTTCTCGAGGTGCTGCATTATTCATGCATTTCAGCCCAACTCTCCAAATGGACAATAAATGGCGCAGGTCATGTTCTCATTGTTCTCATTCGGTTCAGAAAATATCTGCGCCTTCATTTATGGTTTAATCTACTGCAATGAAAGATCCACTCTGCGTTTCTTTTTTTTTCTTCCCATCATTTCTTCTTCTTCCTCCTCCTCCTCCTGCTCCATAATTTACAGCCAGGTCAGAGTATGGAGCCAGCAATCTGCTCCCAGCTCCCTTCCACAGATTAAAATGTGACAAAAGAGAACAGTGGGAGCATTGATCATGTGGACAGGGATATGGAGAGGGCCAGGTGACGTCGCGCAGCTCACCAATGCATGATTGATGAAGAAGGCCATCGGGTGGCAGTGAGGGGTGTGAGACATGAGATGCGAGAGGAAACACCATGCCCGGGTCTGAGTGGCACCTTGTCCTACACACTGACTAAGAAGAGATAGCGTGTGTGCAGGACAGGACAGCGCTTTCATTGGAATGCTTTGCAAATTTACAACAAGTCAAATCTGCGTTATGATGAATGTTCTGAAGTATTCCAACCAAAAAGTGTTTGGACGTATTTGATGAGTCTCTAAATTTGGGATTTTTCTTGAATTATGGTCCGACAGGAAGTACAGATCTCTTGGCCTGTCTTTAAATCGCTTAAACATTCCATTATAAAGCCTTACACCAGACGATTTTCCTATCAGAGAGTAGAAAACATTTTTCATCCGTGTGACCCAGAAGAGGATGGGCTCCCTTTTTGAGTCTGGTTCCTTTCAAGGTTCCTTCCTCATTTCATCATCTCTGTCCCCTCTGGTTTGTTCTTTAGAGAACTAAATCTACATCTGGATTTCTGTAACGCTATCCAAATAGTATACAAATAAAACAGAAATGAATTTATTAAAGAATCAAAAATAGTTCTTGTCTCACATTGCTCTAAATGAACTTTTTCTGGAACCTTTAGTTTTTTAGTAGCGTATGCTGGAGTTCATCAGTGCTCAGTCTTTGGTTACTGGTTCTCCCTTAAGGGGTTTGTGGTTGCTCTTAAAGGTAATGTGTAGAACCCAAAAACAAAGCAGTACTATTTTGGAAGCTAATTGGAAGCTAGTTTCTCAGTTAGAGGTTCCTCAGTTGTCCCTCTTGGGGAAATACCTAAGCTCTGCCTAAATAGAACCATACTTTCTTGGTACTTGGTACACTCTTGGAAAAACACGTTCTTTAATGAACCCGTATGGCTTCTTCAGTTGTGCCTTTGGGGGAACCCTTTAAAGTTCTATGTGGAACCCTGGTGTTTTCCCAAGTACAGCCCGATTTGGAAACTAAGAACCCTTCATTATCCAATAAACCCTTGAAGAACCACTTTTTTCAAAGAGTGTATGTGTTAACTGTGTAGGTGTGCAGTACAAACTCCAAATTATTGGTCAGTATTTTGTTCTACGTACCTAGAACCTGGCAGGAGTTTAACATTTAGCCAAAGTGTCTTGGTACAAATGGTTCTTTATTTCTGATGTGGAAACAGTCTGTAGTAGGGTTCAACGTAGAACCTTTAAGAGAGTGTTTGTACATGTGCTGAGGATGTGATGGGAATCAGGAAGCAAAAAAAAATCAGGATCTAAAAAAATGATAATCTGACACGCAGTTTAATACGAATAAATACACTTGTTATGGTAATTTATTTTGGTTACAATCCCTTTCCAGCACTTAAATGTCAAAAACATGATATGTCTGATTTTGAAATGACATAAGTTACAATACTCAGTGCTCCATTTCTGAGCAATTAAAAATTACTTTGGCATTTTTTTTTTCCTATTTATCATGTGAAGAACTCTAATATAAAGCAGCGTAGATGATCACCAATACCTCCTTGAATAAAAGCAGCGATTCACTAATTATACTGCTTGCACAAAGACAGCTAATTGGAGTTGAACGTCAGAGAGAATGACAGCGTTGGAACACACGAATTTAGTCAGTGGAATGAAGCAAACGATTTCTTATATGATTACAGTAAATATAAATACACCCAGAATCAGTTCTTCTTATTCTGAACCGCAGTGGTTTGTTTGGGCTTTGCTTTATTTTCCATTAACAAGTTTCACTGTAACACACAAAAGAACTCAACGGCATCAGGCTCAAGAACACTTCCTACAGTATGAAGGCCATATGAATACATTCATAACAGTATGATGCGTTTATAAGACATTTTACACATTCTTATAATTACTTATGAAAATGCATTACACATCATAGCAATGGTTATAATATTATTATTAACAGAATCGTAACAGAATACATTTTAAGCAGTATTCATAACGCATTATAACGCCTTATAATACCAAAGAATCTCTGTTTCACTTTAGCGAATTATGTTGCAATTATGTCACATTTTTATTAAAGAATTGCATGTCATATTTTTTATCCATTTATAAGTTTTATCCATATTAATAAGACAAAAAAAACAAAATAACGGAGAAACAACAAAGCGTAAATCCATCCTGAAGACTTTCCCATGGTGGAAAAGTTATAAGTTCCAGCTTTACCCCTGACTGTTACAAAGCACTGACACTGGAGACTCCTTCCATAAATGTTAAACAAATGTCTGGTGTAGAAAACTTCACCGTATCAACAGTGAAACATTCTTATTTGTTAAATTACCCATTGGAACTATAGGAACGATAATGTAATAGCATAAGTGCATTAGTATAAACCTGTGATTTGTAGCCGCACTACTGTCAGAGCTGCTGTTATAGAAAAGTAATCAGCACATTCTGACCAATCAGAGCACTGTGGTACAGAAATCTTTCTTTGATCAGTAAGTATTTAGATGGTGAAGGTCAGGATGAAACAGTCCCCTAATAACAGTGTTGAGTCATTAAAAATGGCCTAAGCTTTGGCATGTGCAGCAGTAGTTGTTGTGGACATGGTGAAAAATCCAACCTGGCACAATTCAGTGTCCTTTCTCCATCATTCAGCACACAGACATGTGGGCATTGGACTGTCTATTTAGAGGGCGTCCAAGTGTTCCTCCGCAAAAAGTCCATATTTTCAGCACAGCAGGAGGAGAAATGCCATGGTACATAATTAAATATCAGCACATGGACAAGCACATGGACGGTGGGTTTAGATTGTCACACATCCCACTGTGACATGACAAAAGCTCCGGTTACTGGGTTCGGTCCTTGTAGGAGTTACATGTGATGATGATACTTGATGCAAAAGTAAAGCCACCCACACAATAATCAACGGTAGCAAGCCATGACAGTCAAGTCGTGGAGGAGATCAGTGTTGCTGAGACTTTTCAGTTGAAAGTGGCTAATGCATGCCCAAAAAGTCGACTACTTTGCATATTCTTTAAATTATCGTAATCGTTTGCGTATCAAAATGCGTTACATGAAGAAGGAAACAGCACGACTACGTCATGTCACCACAAACCACAGTATTTACAAAATTCTATCATTTCTATTAAGACATAATGAACATGATTAAATATCATATTCTTTATTAGGAAGTAGACACACAGGAAGTGGTCATGGATAGAATAACTCACACTTATTACTGTAAATATTGCCAAGAAGAGAGTTTAAAAACTAAAAACAGGAAGTGCTTGGTGGAAGCAATCACAGTTAGTTACAAAGTTGTTCAGTGATTTTTACATTGGGAAGGATGGTGATCAGTGATTGGTTGTTGGGAAGGATGGTGATCAGTGAATAGTTGTTTGGAACGGTGGGGATCAGTGATTGGTTGTTGGGAAGGATGGTGATCAGTGATTGGTTGTTGGGAAGGATGGTGATCAGGGAATAGTTGTTTGGAACGGTGGGGATCAGTGATTGGACATTGGGAACAATAGTGATCAGTGATTGATTATTGGGAACAATGGTGATCTGATTGATGGGAACAAGAGTCATCAGTGATTTGTCATTAGGAGCCATGGTGGTTGGTTGCTGGGAACAATGGTGCAGATCAGTCACTTAAAAAAATCTAAAAGTCACTAGGTTCTTTTTTGAAGTATGGTCACTTAAGGGGTTTAAACAGTTGCCTAATCTAGTGTTAAGTGAAGTCTTAAGTGAATCCACCAAATTCTAATAATTGTGTGCATGAACCTCTGGTCTTGGTGGATTGTTTTGCATACATGCTGCTTAATCACTGACTTGTCTCACCTCTTAATTACCCAGCATCACCTGACGGCAAACATTCCCCCCTTAATCCCAAACATCTTACATAATTGCAACTCCGCACAGATTAAACTGGGAAGCTTTCATAGCTAATTAACCTTAATGTCCCTGAGATAGATTGCACAAACCAGCCTGGCCTTGCATTTTCATCCTCAACCTCTGATCCTCTGAGATACCATGTTTTTTCTCAACAAATAGTTGTCCACTGGTTTACACACAATTCCACCATATTTTTAATAGACCACAGATTAACACTGGCAGTCAAAGAGTATCTAAGAGAGTCTTGTTACTCATTGTTGCTCTAACAATGGCAGATGGGGATGCTGGTCTGCATTAATGATTCGAGTGTCAATTGACAACTGCACACACTCACTGTTTGACTATTTGGATTCTCCAGGCACCACGATTATACCAAAGCCATTAGCCTCACTTTTGCTTTCCCAGACCCTCTCTTAATTGCTGCTGGAGTCTTGGCTTGCCAGACCACTTGTATGATGATCACAGACATGGCAGGGATGTGGGTGGAAAGGAAGGAAGCAGGCCAGGTTGTATTTTTGATGGGAAAACAGAGATGTTAATTCAATAGAAATAAATATCTGTTGAGGATACTGGCAATAGTACATGGCACTAGATCAACTCTCCAGATGGTGCAGGGCTAGTTTGCTAATAATGAGCAGTTCATATACAAAATTTTGGTATAGATTCCTTTGTACGTTTACAGGAATTTAGACTTTTAGGACAATTACATGCCTAACAAACAAGCCAGAGCTGACAGTGGGTGATGAAAACCTTCCTGAGAATCCAGGTTCGGGCAATTAGGCTGGATTCCTGGTTGTCTGGTTGCCATTAATCATTTAAAATGGAAGTATCTAGATTTGAATGGTGTAATTAATTATTTAATTGTAATAATGATCTTAAAGAATGCAGTGAAACTGAAACAACTGCAGTTTTCCACAGTGATGAACAAGAGAAGTATTTATTGCTTTGTCATTTGTTTCAGTAGGACTGTCATAACCAAATTCAGTGTTCTCATTGGGCAATAGTTGAAGTTGAATAGTTGACCTACCACCATCTACTATTCATATCTATATACACTGCCACTTTCATTCGTTATTTCTGTTTTCACACTGTTTGCAATGTTTACACTGTTGACGATGTTTGCATTGCACCCATTCCACTCAGGTCTGCTGCTTGTATCTACGATATTTACGTCCACTGCAATACCGCATCTCACACTTACACTGTATTTGTTTCTTTTATGTATGTATGCATGTGTGTGTGTATGTAATTATTCTTATTTTATTTCTTTTTATAATGTTAAATTACTGTGTATATATTAATATAATTAATTTGTTAATATACTGTGCTGCTGCTGTAATGAATAAAGTGGTCTATCTATCTACCTATCTACCTATCTATCTATCTGTCTATCTATCTATCTATCTGTCTATCTTCAGGATACAGTGGGTAATGTTGCCACCTCGCAGCTCCAGGGCCCCCAGTTTGATTCTGATCTCGAGTTACTGTCTATGCAGAGATCTATCCATGTTCATGTGGGTTTGCTCTGTGTTATCCAGTTTCCTTCCACCTTCCAAACACATGCCTGTAGTTGGACTGGCGACTCTAAATTGCCCCTAGGTGCATGATGCCTTAAAATGGACAAGCAGCCCATCCAGAGTTTATTCCCACCTCACGACTGAGTTCTCATGTTCTGGATCCACCACCACCATGATCAGGATGAAGCAGATAGGCCTTGCCTCACCTCGCAATGATTCTCAACAGTAGCTTAGTAAACCAGATAAATAATGTAGATGAGAAACAGAAACAGGAATTGTTTTCAGGGTTGTACGATTTCTCTGTGCCAGTTCGCCCAGTGTGATCTTGTTGTGTTCGGTTACGTGGAGCAGATTTTTCCAATCATCACATCTCAAATTGGTACTGGGCCATTTCTCGCTTGTTACCAGCCCACAGCTGATTGCACAGACCTTGGCTGCATGTATACTAACGAGAGTCATAGCACATAGTCCAGTGTAGCTTGAAAGGGTTTGAGGTCATACATGTTTGAGCCAAGATCAAGATTTTTGAGTGGGACTCATCACAGGCACACACAAACACGCACACACACACACTGCACAACCAAATTTACACAAATGACTCATATTTGATGCTAACTAGCTGCTACTGTAGAGTTATAATGGGAGTTTCTTGACGGGGTGGGGCGTATGCTTTCTAGAGGGTTTTTGATTGGATTATTGATATCATATATATATATATATATATATATATATATATATATGATATGTCCTGACGTGAAGTGACTTGGGGACCCATGCTCGGAATTTGTGCTCTGCATTTAACAATTTAATTCAATTTAACCCATCCAAGTGCGCGCACACACACACACACAGTAGTGAACACACACACAGCCTTTTTTACTGCCTTGCTCAAGGGTCTCACCTCAGTTGTGGTATTGAGCGTGGAAGAGAGCGCTGGTCATTCACTCCCCCCACCTACAATCCCTGCCGGACCTGAGACTCGAACCCACGACCTTCAGGTTACAAGTCCGACTTGCTAACCAGTAGGCCACATATATATATATATATGCCCATAATGACAAGAGATTCACACAAAAACATCATGGGCACTTCAAAGCTGTGGTTCTTCCACCACTCGCCTCTGTCTTTGTCTTTTTTTTTTTTTTTTTTTTTTGTCTGGGCTGAACGTCAGCTTGATAGTGAAAAATCTGCCTGTTCTGGAAGGAGCTGCTGTCAGACGGGCAAAGAGCCTGGGGACGAATCATTCAGCATTAGGCCTTCAGCTGCTCTTCTGGAACAACACAGAAGGCAATAGAGGATCAGATGGCGACGGTGACGGCGTCTGCTGCTGCCTGAAACATGGGAGAGGCCGAGTGATGTGGCGCTGCTGAGAGGAGATGGCGTTTGCACTCCAGGTTCCTCGCTTGCTGATGGCACTGCTCCGGCTAACAGCAGCAGCATCAGACAGGTGTAGCCAAGATCAGATGCGTTTCTGCTCAGCCAGATGGACAAATTTTAAACAAGCGCTGAAAGCTACATTGAGAAGACTCAGTCAGAGGCAGTGCATGCAAACAAGACATACATTTCTGGATCCTTGTCTAACTTCACAAGCAGGGACCAGCAGTTGATTTTCTGGTTCCTGTAACTTTTCTCTAAAGTTCTTTACACCACCAAAAATAAATAAATAAATAAAAACCACAACCTGACACCAAATATAGATCATACAAATTCAAATTGATTGAAGTTCAATTTACAGGTTTAAGCAGGGTAAAAAAAGTTTGCTTTCTTTAGTTTTGCACAAGGCAAGGTTGCTAACAAATAAGGGGAACTTCTTCACAAAAGAGAAGAAGATATAGGAGAAATTTAAATCTTAATTAGTTCGTGGTGTTTAGTTTTTTCCCCAGTGCTATTAATTGACTATAAATGCACTTTACATCCCGTACAAAGCACTAACCAATCAATTGTTTTTCATCACTATTAAAGCTGTTCAAGTGCTTTTTATACCCATACAGAAGATAAACATGTGCTAGCTTCTGTGAGTGACCTTAAAGTCAGAAAATCCCAGGTTCTTGGTCATCACGAAGGCAGCATCAGTGATCCACTTCTTCTGAACTGTGGCCTAAAAGAACGTGCATTTGATCGTCATTGCTGAATTCACATTTTGCACCAGGAGTAAATGAGGTTATGGCTGCAGGCTGCTTACATGTTCCACGATGTTGCTTCTGCACTCGGAAGATCACTGACCCAGCATAACAGGCAGCCATTTAGCACGAGGTAAAGCAGGTACATAGAGCGAAGGTGGTTTCAATGTGTCCTTGCTAAGATTAGCTTGTTCTCACCTCAGGCTAATAAAGCTGTATGTCCTTCCTGCATCAATTTCTACTTCACACCATTTCTGTTACAGGAAACAGAACTGCAGTGACGTTTTGTAAAGATTCAATCGCTTGAATCAATGATTCAGTGTCAATATTTATGATCTGGATCAGTCATTGACGATAACACGGAAAAGTCAGGAGGCGTGGCCTCTGTATCTGCAGTGTTACTGAGAGAGGCGTGGTCTCTGTATCTGCAGTGTTACCGGGAGAAGTGTGGCCTCTGTATCTGCAGTGTTACTGAGAGAGGCGTGGCCTCTGTATCTGCAGTGTTACTGAGAGAGGCGTGGCCTCTGTATCTGCAGTGTTACTGAGAGAGGCGTGGCCTCTGTATC
>CM075029.1:2137895-2203421 GCA_037576675.1 Pangasius sanitwongsei
CTCTGTATCCGCAGTGTTACTGAGAGAGGCGTGGTCTCTGTATCCGCAGTGTTACTGAGAGAGGCGTGGTCTCTGTATCCGCAGTGTTACTGAGAGAGGCGTGGTCTCTGTATCTGCAGTGTTACTGAGAGAGGCGTGACCTCTGTATCTGCAGTGTTACTGAGAGAGGCGTGACCTCTGTATCTGCAGTGTTACTGAGAGAGGCGTGGCCTCTGTATCTGCAGTGTTACTGGGAGAAGTGTGGCCTCTATAGCTGTACTGGTGCTGACCAAGGTGTGGCCTCTGTAGCTGCACTGTTATTCATGAAGGAGTGTCTGTCAGTCATACTAAAGGAGGTGTGGCCTCTGTGTCTGTCTATTCTAGTAAAGGAGGCATGGCATCTGTATCTGCAGTCTCAATGAAGGAGGCGTGGCCTTTATGCCCCATAGTTGTAGCAAAGGAGGTGTGGCCTTTGTGCCTGTCAGTTTTAGTAAAGGAGACGTGGACTTTGTGCCAGTCAGTTTTAATAAAGGAGGCGTGGCTTTTAAGCCTGTCAGTTGTACTAAAGGAGGTGTGGCCTATTCCCAGCAAAAGGGCTATGGCCTTGGTGCATGTCAGTCCTAGAAAAGAAGGTGTGTGCGTATCAAGATTTGCAGGTAATTCTTAAAATACTTTAACTTTCTACATGCACAAGTGTTTATTTGTTTAAAAAAAGCCAGAAGGTGCTGAGAGAGGATTACAACGTCACGCAATAATGAGCACACCACTATGCACGATTATCAGGCAATTATATTTGGTTACCATGCAAACAAGGAGCAACATGGGATGTCATTAAAGGAGAGGGAGAAAAAAAAAAGCCACCTGCATCTTATTACAGTCTGAAAATGAGAAAAGAGGCCTGATTTTCCTATTGGCAGCCATTAACAGTGAGGTAGACCATTCATTTTCCTCTAGCACGCATATTAAAATTACTTTTTGTTTTTGCTGAATCTTTTATTGCAGGACAAATTGCGGTTCAACTGGTCTCGCAGTTATATATGAATTACGATTACAATCAGACAAAAATTACTGACTGTGGGGACAAAGAGAGTTGAATTATTTGTGTTTAGTGGTACAGCTCACTCAGGGAGCGGATCAGAAATGTGTTTCTTTACAAATAATAATTTAAAGGAAATATGGAAATGATTTCAGTATTTGCTTCTAAATATCATCTGCTTGCCCCAGCTATGCATCCATGAATTTTATTTTTGCAAAGTCTAAATTTAGTGTCTAATGTAAATTCGAATATTATATGACACACTAAGTGTGTAACACATGCAACTGTTGGTATCTGTATCTATGGATACAGGGTGAGTCAGATGATTCCTCTGGAAAAAAAAAAATCCAGTTTGTTTCTAATTTATGTCATACGCTTATATTTGGATTTAAACCAAAAGTGAGCATGACCTAAACCAGACGAAATGTCAGCACTGTCAGCATGGTTTATGGTGGGGGAGTTCTGGCTCTGGCAGTTCCTCAACCTCAGCTACATCACTCCAGTTCTTAATTTGTCTCAACTACAGATGTGCGCAGGACTGTTTTTTTTTTTTTTTTTTTTTTTTTTTTACAATTGTACAGATATAATAATTGTTTGTACCTGCCTGCGATATATTCTAACAAATTTAGTTGGTTCTGTTTCCAAAAATATAAACAAGCTAATAGTCTAATTTTAAGCAGCACGACCCTGACCAGGCAGCTACTAAGGATGACTGAATGAAAGCTGTAATTGCATTGGACAACATAATATTTTCATGTTAATGAATGTGGTCATTGTTTGTCACCCAATCTTCATGTCTGATCTCTCGCTCGCACCTGTGTGAATGTAAAAACCTTGTGCGATTTTTTTTTTTAAATTTTTTTTTTTATGTTGCACGCTGCAGGACCCCAGTCCTGATGTACACCACTAGTCTTAACCAGATGCCCTGTGAGAAACACTAGTCCTCCTCCTCTTCTTGTCTGTATTTGTATCTGTTTAGAACACAGTATCTGTTCATTCTGCATAAAGTGTTCATTCATATTTGGTTACTATGAAACATTCAGAGTATGTAGTACAAAAATAGCAATATGTGTGCATCAGGAAGCTCATTAATATTCATAATGGCACACTATGATTTGGTGGTCAGTGCCTCTGGTCAGTGTGTTCTGGCTGACGCTCGGCTGAACAGTATTCCTGCAGAATGGCATTGTGGGTGTTACATGGCAGATGAGGGTGCAGCTGAAGGCCCAGCTGGTGCCCAAACCCTGATCCAGTCTGCCGTCTAATATCCCCACGTCCACCCCAACTACACGCCAAGTTACGCTAGGTATGCTAGACACTTCACATAACCAGCTCCAAATTTTTCCTCCAGTATCGTTTCGACGTTAAAAAATACTGCTGAACATGCAGAGTTACAGTTCCTACAGGTGCAGTGTAACCTAATTACGTGTGTGTGTGTGTGTGTGTGTGTGTGTGTGTGTGTGTGTGTGTAAAATGAGGTCAGGCCTGCTGGATGTATTTTTGGATCAACCAGGCTTTTATGATATCAAACAGAGGTCCTCGAATTCTTAAATTGCTAAACTGTATTTATTATTCGCTGCTAACTCCTAAATTCCTGAATATTTTATTATTCGTTTCTTTCAGATAAAAAAAAAATAAAAGTCATAACTATAATGAATTAAGAATAATGAACATTTGTATATATTCCTAACATTGTGCACAACGCTTTATAAATGTATTATATCATTTTTATGAATCTATTTAGTGTTACAGTTATACAGCAGCTTGTGAAGGCCATATGTATAACGACTTAAAAATACTTTCATAACATGTTATAATGCATTCATAATGCGTTATACACGTCACTGAAAAGACAGTACTGCTTGTTTAGAAATTGTTAAAATAAGGCATTATAAGTAGTGCTTATAAGCCACTATCTCTGTTATATCTTCTCATGATGCACTATGGCAAGTGGGGCTTGCTGCTATAACATGTTATTAACGCTGTTAATTCACGATGCTGTAAAGTGCAATGCATTTTCGTAAATAATTATGGATGCATTACAGCATTCCCTTTTAATGTGAGCAGTAAAGTGAGGTGTGAGGAAAGTCATATATCTGTCATATTTTTGTAAAAAACAAATAAAAAGATAAACAGAAGGTAGCACAAAAGAATAATTATTAAATGATTATCAATAATTATAATAGCTATAACAATATTAATAGCAATTAATAGCTTATAAATGCCTTATAAACATCATTAAATTGTAGCTTTTATTTCTTATTTGCTTAGTTTATTTTTTTTCATTTTGATGTAAGTAATTTTCTTCTTCATCCTCTTCTTCTTCTTCTTCTTGTCATCTTTTAATATGGGTAGTAGGGAAAGAAGAATGGGATGTGAGGATGGTGTCATGTATACATGTGTGTGTTTGTGTGTGTGTGTATATATATATATATATATATATATATATATATATATATATATATAAAGAAGGTATAAACAGAACAAAAAAAAAATCATTTTGCTTTCATAGACTGTCTTTCAGGGTCATTCTGAATCTCAGCATTAATGCTCAGCCATAACTCCCTCAGACAGAGCAAGGCCACGGCCACATGTGCACACGCATCCTGAGGGTCAAGTGGAGTTCAGAGAGAGAGAGAGAGAGAGAAGGATGGAGGGACAAGCGTTAGGACGAGTGGACGCACTGCACTGATTCAGATAGAAATCTGGCTCGATATTCACAGCTTAAATGCAATCAGCTGAAAATGATTGAGGTGGGATCACTAAAGGACCCTGACTTGTATCCATATGGATTTGGGATTTATTAGATTTTCGGAATTTCATATCTGGCCTTGATGGTTAATTTTCCAGTGATTATGATAATATTGCTGGGAATTATGGTTCGATCCGGCGAGAAATAAGCTCGGCAGCTGGGTCAAGCATTTTGAATTTAGTAATTAAAATGTGATATAGTGGAGAAATAACTTTGGCATAACTTGAATGCTTCTTCCTCTTCTTCTTCTTCTTCCTCTTCTTCTATTTCTTTTCTTATATCACTTCATGCTTCTTGAAAAACTTTGAGAACTTGAAGGCTAAGCTGCATGCTGCGTGCAGGGAAAGGACACATACCTTTAAGCACTGTGCTGTACTGTATTTCTTCACATTTCTTCAGGTTATGCATTAATAACGTCTGTAGTGGAGGTCGAACTTTTTTTTTAGTCTTCGGCTTTTCTGCAGCCCGAGGCCGTGATGGTGGATCGGGGTGAGGCGGTTCTCACCTGCGTTACAGCAGCTACTGTATAAACAGTTCCTCCATCACCAGCCTCTCTTTTTCTCTCTCTTGAAGCTAATAAGATGCACAGAGAAACCACAAAGAAGCATAAACTCCTCTGTCCTGAAGATTTTGGAAAACTTAAAGTTACAACTTCACCTCTTTAACACCGGAGATTTTCACCCTCGTCTACATAAAATCAGCCCTACATATTAAAAACCTATATTAACATGTTTGAATTGTCTGTTATGTCCTTCTTCTTCACTGGGTTTATTAGTCAGTTACTTAGCAGTGGTATTGTCACATATATCGATCAGCAATAACATTAAAACGACTGACAGGTGAAGTGAATAACATTGATTATCTCATTACAGTGCCACTTGTCAAGGGGTGGGATATATTAGGCAGCAAGTGAACAGTTAGTTCTCAAGGTTGATGTGTTGGAAGCAGGAAAAATGGGAAAGCGTGAGGATCTGAGTGACTTTGACAAGGGCCAAATTGTGATGGCTAGACGACTGGGTCAGAGCATCTCCAAAATGGCAGGTCTTGTGGGGTGTTCCAGACCAGACCAACCAGAAGTGGTCCACCCAGTGAACCTGCGACAGGGTCCTGGACGCCCAAGGCTCATTGATGCACGTAGGGAGCAAAGGCTACTGTAGTACAAATTGCTGAAAAAGTTCATGCTGGCTAACGGCTGGGTGTGAGTGTGTTGCTTTCCTGGTGAAGAGATGGCACCAGGATGCACTATGGGAAGAAGACAAGCCGACGGAGGCAGTGTGATGCTCTTGGCAATGTTCTGATGGGGAAACCTTGGGTCCTGGCATTCATGTAGATGTTGCTTTGGCACGTACCACAAATAATGTTGCAGACCGAGTACACTTCTTCATGGCAACGGCATTCCCTAATGGCAGTGGCCTCTTTCAGCAGGATAATGTGCCCTGCCACACTGCAAAAATTGTTCAGGAATGGTTTGAGGAACATGACAAAGAGTTAAAGGTGTTGACTTGGTCTTCACATTCCCCAGATCTCAATCCGATCGAGTCTGATCCATGGAGGCCCCACCTCGCAA
Source organism: Pangasius sanitwongsei (assembly GCA_037576675.1). Taxonomy (NCBI): domain Eukaryota; kingdom Metazoa; phylum Chordata; class Actinopteri; order Siluriformes; family Pangasiidae; genus Pangasius; species Pangasius sanitwongsei. The sequence goes on from CM075029.1 coordinate 2,143,230, forward strand.
CTTACAGGACTTAAAGGATCTGCTGCTAACGTCTTGGTGCCAGATACCACAGCACACCTTCAGAGGTCTTGCGGAGCCAATGCCTTGATGGGTCACAGCTGTTTTGGCGGCACACTAAGGACCTGTACAATATTAGGCTTTTGGTTTTAATATTATGGCTGATAAGTGACTCGTCACATCACTTAACTGGATGTATTATTAACAAAATCTGATTTTTTTGGTTTCTGTTATTAGATTTGTAAATGTACACATACTTAATAAGAAAAGAGAGAGAGAGAGAGAGCAAGAGAGAGAGACGGTGAAGTCCCTGAACATCTCGTTATCTGAGAAAGACAATTACATTAAGAGAGATGAAGAGACTGGGGGGAAAAAAGAGAAAATGTAAAAAAAAATAATTACATGCCCCAGGAGGCATATTACAGAACTGTTGAATTCTCACATCTGATTGGTCAGAAGGTGTTGATTCATGTTCTATAACAGCAGCTCTGGCAGTAGTACCTGTGTGGAGGTGAAGTCACAGGTTAATATTAATGTGCTTGTTCTAAAACAGTATCGTTTCCATAGTAACAGCTCATCCACAGCGACTCGTACGGTGGACACTGCATAATCTGAGGATAGTAATAAACAGATTAAATGTAACAAAGCTATGGTGGAGTAGTAGTAATATTTTTATGATTTTTTTTATTATCATAACAAACAGAACAGTTGAAAATTGCCTGCTCTGTCTGTAGTTTATGTCTGAGCGTTGGTACTCCTTGCTCCACACGGTCTTTATTTCCTTGTCTATATCATGCTATTTTTATAACGCATTAAAAACAGGAAAAAAAAAAACAAACAAAACTAAATCGCCCCATGACTCGGTGCATCCTCCAAAATCTCCAAAACTCCATATTTAAGGACTCTATTTGCTCACACAACCCATACTGATATTTGAAATGATTAAAATTTATAAGATTGATGATTCCTGCTAGCTCTGGGCCAAAGTATTTTTTAGAAGTTCAAGATTCAAGATGGGTTTTCTGTCATTACCACTGTCTATGTTTAGTTGTTCTCTGTCATGGCATCCCTTCAAAACCTATCACTGCTCTGCCAGATGGTCTCTGAAGTCCGCCCTCGTTAGACTGCTTGTTTATTCTTAATTAAGTCTTAAACGTTGAGTGAAACATTGAGCTGTGTGCATTTATAGCTCAGTGTTTGGCCAGAGCTGCAGTTGGGTGAAGACAAAAAATGAGAGGCGAAAAAAATATGGCTTTTGTTTAAAATAAATTTGCTGATGCTATAGCTGTTTGAGAGGTTGATATTAATCCAGAACGCTGACGGTGTCTGAATACACAAAATCAATCAGGTTCATCCTGCGTAAAGTCTATAAAGAATTTCATATCATGGTTCACTTGCAGCCTGTTCCTTTTATTTACATACATCAGTGTCATTCCCAGCAGCGTCGCTCCGAAGCTCGACGCATCCCACACCGTGACCCCTGCGACCCTCAGGAGCGATGATTCTTCCTGCTGTCATTCTGCTGCATTTGACTCCGAGGAAAGTAGATTTTCAGCATGTGCGCTGCTGCGGTGTGAGATTAATGAACGCATTCGGTCAGGGTGAGGCACGCCCGTCCACCAGCCTGTGATTTATGAACAGCCGCCAGTGCGTGAGCTGTAATCCGAGAAGGTTTGTTTTTGCTCATGAAGATGGAATTTTTAAATTCGGTGATTGATAATCTTACTCTAGCCCTTTCCTATGTCATGCGATGGAGACGGATGGAAGTGAGAAAAGAAAGCACATCTCTCACTGGTGAACGGGTGTGAGCGACTCAGTGCTGAGAGAATAAATAAATGCGGGAATAAATAAAGTTAAATTGTTCATCAGTGGCCAGCAGTGGTCTTGAAACGGGCATTTATAATGATGTGTTTGAGGATTTATCACAGAACATTCCTCGTTTGCTTCCTGTTCCCTACTTCCTGGTTTTTTTTCATAATTCTGTGCATTTTGTGTGCACAAAAAAAAAAAAAAAAAAAACTTGACCGATATGAAAATTGTCACCACTTTACCAGTCTTATACCACAGTACGGTTCGATTCTCGATTCTGATTGGTCATAAGGTGTTGATTAATTTTCTTTACAGCAACTCCGCGTAATCTACATGACGTTATTTAACAAAGAAATACATATCGTTTTCTTAATTAGTGAATTCTTCTACAAGGAGACGTTTAATTAACATTGAAGGAAGGAGTCTCCAGTGTTAGCACTTTGTAACAGTCTGAGGTAAAGCTGTTAAATTTTTCCACCACAGGAAAGTCTTCAAGGAATCCTTTTGTTTTTGGGCTTATTAACTTCAAGAAAATGATAGAACAACAGTGTGTAGCTGCTATAATATATGTATGTAATAACAGGAATGAACTTATGACATTCTACAACATTAAATGTAACAGTAAATGGATAGAAATTATGACGTCATACTTTAATAACTAAACAATGTTGTTGTTTGCTGTTGGCAAAATGCTGTGGCATAAACTAGCACATTATTTCCCCCCATTTTTAAATTGAATCTTTACTTAGGTATTAATTTTTGCTCATTGTAATGAAGGGTGCCAATAATTCTGGAGCTGATTTTATGCTTGGCTGACTCTATCGTTTGTTTGTTTGTTTTCAGGTAAAATTTTCTTACTTTTTGTTTCAAACCGGGTTTTCAGTTATCTGGATTCCATTTTATTTTTAATTAATAATTTATTTTTACTTATGAGGATAAGTTTGCCTAAACGCTTCAATTTAAATAATGACAATGAAATAAATGAATCACATCCACCCGCCTACTTCCACGTGTTACAGGATATTTTTTTTTTTTTTTTTTTTTTTTTAAAAGACATTGCATAGCCTGAGGTATCTCCTGCACCCAGCCTCTCACGTGTGGAGGCTGTTTGTTTGATGCCTCCGATGTGCTGTAACAGGACAAAGCATGACGGAATGGTTCGAGCCGTGAGGGAACTAGGGAACTCTCAGGGCCATCAGGCTGAGGAGAACCGAGTGTGTTGTGTTCAGGGTGTTCAGGTGAAATGGGAACAGATACACCTTTATGACTAGCTCAATCACCCTTTCCAATCTGTCTGGTTCACATTTTGGAATCCTTACTGATTCTCTTTTGGCGTTTCATTGGCACCAGTCGTTCCAAGCACTCAGAAGTGATTTTCATCTGACTTTCCTACCTTATTCCTGGTTATTACTTCTGTTAATCAAATTCAAATTCGGTTTTTATATGTTGCCTTTTAATATGGCCTCCGTTCTTGGAGTATTTAAAGCATTTGGCATGAAGGACAAGTTTATCTTGGTTTTTCAGTGATTCAGAGTAGTACATTCACCTGGAAACGAAAGAGATTGAAAGAGATTGAGAGAAATTGTTATAAAATAACCCCTCTACCTCTCTCTCTCTTAGGACATTATGTTCATCTAAAATGATGTCGGCCACTTTTTCTGATCTCAGTTCTGTCCTAAATCTGTTATTCCTTTCCTTTTCTCAGGGTGGCCTGATCGCTCTCCTGCTCCTCATCCTCCTCTTCACCCTGGTCCTTTACACTCGTCAGCGTTGGTGCCGTCGCCGTCGGGCGCCCCAAAAAAGCGCCAGCACTGAGGCCACCCACGAGATCCACTACATCCCCTCGGTTCTGCTCGGACCACCCCAGTCCAGAGACGGGTTCCGGACACCTCGTGCCCACCAGCACGGCTCAGTCATCGGCATGGCCATCCGTGAGACGCCCATCCTGGACGACTGCGACTGCGAAGACGACGAGCAGCCCGGCCAGCTGCTGGATGGGAAGATTCAGATGGACGAGGACTTCTGCAGCCAGGGTACTCGCAGCATGGACAGTCTAGGAAAAGGTGGATGTGATGCGAATCATAAACACAGCCTGGATAACAGAGGTGAGTTGCAGCTAGCTGGTCTTGGATCAAGGGATTTGGATTTTATGCCGCTGTGGGTTTCGGATCTTGTGCTGGCAATAACATTTTGGAAAGAACACCTTATTAAAGAAGTTATGAGGTACGCTGAAGTGTTTTTTGCGTTTCCCAAAAGCATTGCAGCAAAAAGATCATTATTAAGTGGTTGAGCAAACATCACTTTGCAAGCAACACTCCCTTCCAGTTAAGATGATCTTAACTTTGCAATGATTTTGAGAAACTCAGCCATGTTCGGTTGAATAAGTAAAGCTGATTTTAACTGTCACCCACCACCTCACCCAAAAACTGTCAATTGGCCAAGGTACTATGGTAGCTTCTGAAAACTAGATTGAAGCTCTGACTGTGTTAGCATTAACCATGGTTAGACACATTCAGTGTTAAACGTGCGTAACGAGGACTTAATATTGAACATGTGTACATCTCTATTTAGGTCTCCGACATAACTACAGATTTAAGTGCTATTCAGAAGTTGCACAAGAGTTGCGGCCTATTCGTGCAGTAATGTATTAGTAAGAAAACTGACTTAAGCATGTGCATAACCCGACTCTGAATACATGTACGTTTCCCTGTGTAAATATTGTCTTTTTAAGTCCCCTACTCTGAATACGGTCCAGTGTACCTGAAGAACTAGACTATCTTGGGCACCTTTAAAGGCCACAAGTTTGGTATTTCAATCTGTTCATTCTGTCAAAATTATTTATGTCCATAATTACCTAGGAACTTAAAATTGGAAACCCAAACCAGCAAATTCACAAGCGCTACTACAATGTCCTCTATCATCCTCATCCTGACACTTAACTAAAGCTAATGATGGTAGGAACGCTGGCATTTAAAGTGACACATGGCATATTCGAGTGCATCTGGGGAGTTGGATTTGAAGTCACCTGCCAAGCGGAGGCTAATTATAGCTGTTGACCCGAATCTGAAGTGAGACGCAGGCAGAGTGGAGAGCTAGCGAGAGCGGTCCATTGACATGCCACCGATGAGCTGGTTTCGATGGTTCCCTGTGGAGGACTGTGAAGGCCAGAGAGTTGATTGTAAGGACTTTGGGATAACAGCTCAATAGTGATAGAGAAGCTTTGTTTTTTTTTTTTCATTATTGCAGGTTGAGGTTTATATGTACAGTAGAAGTCTGTAATCGAGCTTACACTTGTGTCTTTAGACTACTACAGCATTTATTGGTTTTCTTTTCTGGTCCTTTTCTCCTGCACATATTTATTGGCTTGAGAGATTATTTGATTCTGTATCCTGACATATCCCATTTTGCATCAGGAAGTCAGACTGATTTACAGAACAGCTAATTGCATTTAAAATATACCCCCCCCCCCCCCACCACCACCACCACCACCACCACCAAATCTAAACAAACAGTGACAGTAGCTTAGCTAACTAGTTAAATAGAGTTAACAATAAAGAGCCTGGAGGATTTCTCACCTTCACCCACACCTGTTGTCAACAAGACGCCATGTGTTTTTGGAGTTAGGCCATGCATATTTGAGCTGAGGTCCAGTGCCAGAGGTGTCGTTGTGGTGGAGAGCCTCAGGGCTGTCGCCGGGTGACATCTGATGCATCCGAGTGTTAGATAAAATGATAATACTGAGGTAACGACATTCCAGCAATGAACAACTACAAGCTGGTTAAATGCTGATTGAAAAAGTCACTTAACCACCAACTTGCACAAATTCCAACCCCCATCCAAATGAATAAACTCTAATCAAGGGATGGCTGGAGAAGGGTAAAATGCACAGATGGTAAAAGGTAAAATGCACACATGAACCATGTTTACTGCTAACAAGCTGCCACTGTAGAGCAATACACACCCACAGAGGTGGGACTTATATGTACTAGAGAGCATTTAATAGGAGGAACACAAGGCTAATACATTTATTGGGTTATTTATTCGAGTAATAAGGAAGCTGAAAAATAATCTACCAGCTGCGTAAATTGGTCTACCAGCTTGACCAACTCGGCTGGAGTTTTTAGCAGGTGCTTTATGGTCGATTTGCACAGGAACTGAATGAGCAGGTTTGGAAATCACTGGTTTAGTATGTAGTTAATTTAGACTTAAGTGCAGTTTTTAATCTAAACTTTGTTAACGACCAGGTTTATGAGCCCATGGTGCAAAAGTACACAGAATGACGCCACAAAATGAAGCATTTACCCACAGAACAGCACAGGTACCAGTGATGACTAGTGATGAAAGCTAAAGAGAGATTGACGGTCCTGAACGCATCAGACTGGGACCTTGGAAGTAATTTCAATTCCAGAGGTCAGAAGTATCAGACAGGTCATATTAATGCTCAATTTTCAAACGGTCAAACTGGACCTCGAATAACCTTACCAACACTTGTGGTGATGTTTAGCTTTAATAATTTAATGAAGATAAATCTTGGTGGGTTTTTCGATTTGGGAAAACTCTTGATCTTGAAATATGCATGTGCAAAAGTTAAACACTCCACTCTCTCTTGGCTGCTCCGTGTGACCCTGGCATTTATAATTCTGCAAAAGCAATTTGGCCATCACGTCCTAGGTAGCCCCATGTGTCGTCGCAGATAGAGATGCGAGAGAGATGGAAAAGGAGGCTGGCATATCAGTGGAAGTTGTTTAATTGGTTTGTGTTTGCTTTGGTCAGGAATGACCCTGTTTGAAGCTCTTTTGAATTATTTATTTTTCATCATTTTTTAATACATAAATGTCCTTGATGATTTTAAACTCTTTCAGATATCCATTAAGGCCTGGGAATGTGTGTTGGAATTGTGGACAGATTATATTGTCATGACACCAATTGACCTGAGTGAAAAGATTCTACAGCATTTTTCAATCATTCCTCTACACAATAGCAAAAGAGATGGTGGATTGGAATTGGTGTATATGCAAAACCACACAGCAAGCTTTTTTACCATGCAATAAGTCAAGCTGTCCTTTTTTTTTTTCTGCCAGAGTACATATAAATTTGATGATCCAGTTTGGAAAACTAGAGCTTGATAGTTAGCATAATATGTCTAGGTTAACACTAAAACCTGAAACGCTCTCACTTGACAATTAGCAAAGATTAAAAGGAATTTCGAAATGTTGTGATCCTGGCAGAGTGGCCATGCAGGTCTGATAGGAATTCATCTAGATGTCCGTGGGTTATATTATAATGAGAGAACCATAAAATGAGTGTCAGATATATTTGTAAGGTGTTAGACCACCATGAGGGACATGACAGCTTCCTGTCAGTGATTGCCATTGAAGTTTCTGGAACTGTCCTGGACTCACAACCACTGTTCTTCCAAGAGGCATTCCCTCAATTGGTATTTTGAAGAAGGTGGTGAAGAATGCTGTCTAACACATTATACCAAACTGATACAGAGAACCTACAGGTGTTCAGTTGGGGTGAGATCTGGTGACACTTACAGTCAAAACATGATTTACTTCATCTTCCTCCTCATCAAACCGTTCAGTGAGCCCTTCTGCACTGTGAATGGGGGCGGGGTCATCATGGAAGAGACCACACCCATCAGAATGTGTCATGAAACGTTTCATGATAGGATAAAGGTGATCAGTTAGAAGACCTTTGGATTGATTTAATCTAAATGGACAAGTACCAAAGCCATTAGAGCGTAACAGCCTCACAGGTCCAGTGTTTTCTTTCCCGTGTCACCAGACACATGCAATTATGCATTCTTTTTTAACAAAAAAGTAATGAGTATAATTTTCTATCATTACTTTGTTTTTCGTAAACGTGTTCAATTGCAGCAAAAATGGATATTAAAATCATCGACGTCTTAGCTTTTCTTCACTACAGATCCTTTCAAAGCCTCAATGTGGTTATGTTTGAACTGAAAAAAGACTAAAAGAGCCCTTGTTTGCTCCCATTATGTACGGCTCAGAGTTTAACCAGCAGTTGTTGAAGTCTGGAGACTGCGGTGATAACATCGGCCTTTATCCCGCGGATGAAGGATGAAGATCCCTTTAAGTGATGTGGACAAACAGCCGGGCTATGGCCTTGAATAAATCATTAAGCGGATTCTCTTGGCGTTGCGCCTGCTCTTCAGTGCACTCAGAGCCGGGCCGTCGTGCATTCATTATCGCTCCAATTAATTCACATCACAGAATATTTGGATCGTGACCTTGTCTGTGCCTTATCTTCTAAACTGGAGAAGTAACCGGATCACAGATTCATAAAAGATTTAAGATAATGATGAAAAGCCAGTTCCTTTTTCCTTTATTGTCTGTTTCGCTTTTCTTTTTGCCTTTTTAAATTCAATACCAAAGAAAAAATAAATAAACAACAGCGCAAGAAGATTAGACAACATTTCTTACAGACCTCGACAAGACAAACAAAGTTCTTAAAGTCCTGTTTATAAATGGTTAAAAATTCATTATGTTTCTAAGAGAAAGGCTAATGGTTAATTTACATGGCCATGCTTAGACAAAACCGTGCCCTTGCTAATCGCTAGCTGTCGGCTAAACAGGAATGAATGGCTGGAAAAGTTCACTAGTAAGCTGTCCGCTGTAAAACAAGTCACTTTGCTTTGTTTGATCTCATAGCCTGGTCTTAAATTGATTTGATTTATTTATATGTTGATCTGTTTAATGCTGTATGATAAAAGATCAGAGGGCTGGTGCAAGCTTTTCTCTATTTGAAATGAAAGTGTGATGAAAAATTTACCCTTGCACATATCTCATTTTTCTTATTTTTACTTGAATTTGAAGAACTTTATGTCATGTGTTTGACTGCCAAGGCAGTTTTGTGCTGTTTTTGGGATTGTGTTTTATTGAATTTGAGGTGACCGTTTGATTCAGGACGTTCCTGAGAGAAAAAAACGTGACTGGAGAAAAGAACTTAAAGTCTCCATGAAACAGGAAGTCAGGAGTGACGTCATGTTGAAGTGCTTGACTGAGTTACACAACAAGCAATAGTGTTTGAGATAAACAAACCTGACAGTAGCTTAGTGAGCTAGCTAAGTATGGAGAAGAGACTTTACTTTTTATACTTTTACTGGAGAACCGTGACAGTGTATAAAGATGGATTCGTGTTCTCGCTCAGTCTGACGAAGCCACATATTCTGGCAATGTTGGTAAATGTCCCAAGTTGGTAAAAACAGCTGGTTCACTGTGACCTCATACAAATTCCTCCCTCCAGCCATTTTCTTTCCTCAACCAAGGACTGGTTAGAAAAGGTAATGGTATGCAGGGAGACGCATAGCCAAAAACACACTGATGTTTACTGCTAACAAGCTGCGACTGTAGAGCTAGACCCACCTACAGGAGTGAAATACATGGTTCTATATCTATGAAATATATGGTTTAATCTTAAAGTAATTACTGCCAGGCCATGCTAGTCTGAAATCTGTGACCAACAGTCTGTCTTCAGTAATTAAAATGAGTCTCTTTGGCATTTTATTCTTCTCATTGACTAGGCCATTCCAAAATATTCCACTTTTCAGCTCGGGGAAACTCAGTTCCTTCAATGAAGCTTATCTTTTACAGTTTAGTGAAGCACAAGTCACTAGATTTTGATGCATTTTTGGTAGATCCGACTAGCTAGGTTGCTTCAGCATGCTTCAAATGTCAGTTAGACCCCGTCAGCCCTTGATATCATCAATGAAAATGAGTGAACCAGTTGCACTGGCAGCTATACATGACACTATCACCACCATGTTTCAGAGATAAGGTGTCTGCTGTAAATCTTTCTAGTAATGGGTAATTCCGCTTGTCTCATCTCGACAATACTTCATCCCAGACACTTTATGCACTTTATATCCTGACCTGTGGTGTTCTAGTCTGCCACATTGCTTGTTCCTGGTTTATTCTGCATCAGAACTTTGTCTGAGAATGGATCTCAGAGCAAGGATCTTGCTCCTTGGACTGTCCAGCCAAACTGTGGTCTATATGTTTTCCGTTCGAATTAAATTGGTAACGCTTTGACAGATAGTGTGTGTGGAAAATGACTCCCATCTAATGGGAAATGACGAGATCTTGTTTCCACTGGATCCCTTTTTGCCATGTCGAGATTGAATTGAGCTCCCTTTGTCTGAGACATCTGGCCTGCTAATATTTTCAAGAAAATTAGTATACAATTGTGCAGATAGATAGATAGATAGATAGATAGATAGATAGATAGACAAATAGAGTACTTTATTGAGCCCTGAGGAAAATTGTTAAATACGGAGAATATTGGGATTGTTAAGTCTTATAGAATCACAGAATTATCACATTATGCTAATCTTTTGTGGTTAGCTTTCACTTGCTAGTTTGTATCTGCTCATTAGGTTGCTCAGACATAAAACAATAAGCTTGTAGACATTGGGAAATCACCAGTTCTTCGTACTTTTGTATATTGTGGCCAACAAGACTGGCATAAACCTAATTAGAAAGCAATCACGGATTTATTTCCCCGGGGCTTTAACAGATTGTCAAGCACTATCATTCATAAATGTTGTCGGAGGCTGTATAATTGTGTCAATAGCTCAGAGAGGCAATCACGGACAATAGAAAGCTGAACGATATTGAATCAGCCTTTGATTTTAACTTCACTGGCCATGACTTTCAAAGCAATGAAACAGAAAAAAAAAATCAATAAGCTCTTTCAGATTATTCCTCTTCCCATTTAATCAGGCGTAGAGCAAACATGCAGCAACCGATGCTCTGTGTTGGAAACTCTTTTAAACGGGACAATAAATGATGCCTGGCTCTTTGGCTGAGGGGAGGAGATGAATTACGTGTCGAGGAACAAGGTGCTAGGGTGCCAATTACTCCGTACACGAGAAGGAAAAGACCGCAAATTAGCTTTCCATCATGTTCATTATTCATGAGGAGAGAGAGAGGGAAGGACGCGGTTGTTTCCTTCAGCCTGCATGCATTTTTTATTTTTTTTTAAGTATAATCAACATGACAAACAATTTCAGCCTCAGAGTTATTAGGTATGTAGGAACATTTAGAGTCCGAGTCCCAATTAGCTGTGCTGTCGGGGTGGGAGGGGCATAGTCTCTCTCTCTCCCCTGTCAATCACAGCATTACTAGCCAATTGTGAGCATCTGAGAGCTCAGGTATGTAGAAAAGGGCTGATAGCGCTTTCCTCCATGTGTGTCACGCCACCCAGTGATGCCGCACGTGCATCCGTTTGAAAAGACGCGGGTAGGTAGATTTTAGGTAGATTTTAAAATAAGTCTTAGTGTCAGTTTGCTAATCAGACCAGAGGGGATAAATAAAAAACAAACAACAGCAAAAAAAAAAAAAAAAGAACCTGAAAACTCTTTGCTTTCTTGAGGAGCTGCACCTGACTGGACACAAGAAACATCTGCTGCAGATGCTCAATGGTTTGTTAAAGACAAACAAAAGAGTGCTGAACTAGAGCCAGATTTTTTTTTTTTTTTTTTTTTTTTTTTGTTTAAACATGTTTATTGGTTCTGCTGCAGTGTTTTCCGCGATCTTGGTTCGATCCACTGAAATGTTGTGCTGCAGTCACGTTTGAACCGCAGTCTCCAACTGACAACTGAATTTAGAGTAAAGATATATTTCAAAACTTAGCTTTGTCTTTTAAAATGAATATCCTACAGTATTTGATACATTTTGTGTTACTAGTTTTGTGTTAGCGCACAAACGTATTTTAGTATTTATCGTTCGACGTTCTTGTTATTGTCAAGCGCTGAGGGCTACAGTGTCAGGTCCGCTGTGTGTGTGTGTGTGTGTGTGTGTGTGTGTGTGTTTGTGTGAATTCAGTAGAAATTGCTTCTGACATTGTCTTCCACTTCCTGCCTCTTCTCGGTGCAGATTTTCCGACGTGAGCTTTAATACATAACTCAGCCGGGAATCGGAAAACGAATCCTTCGTGAACGCGACCAGGCGTTGTGTTAAATCCTGTGAAACCGAGCCTCTTGGTCAGAGAGGGGCTGATGGGAGATATCGGGTTTCTTGGGTAGAAGCGCTGACCTTTTCTCTAGCATCAGCGCAGGGGGCGTTAGATGTTGTCTAAAATCCGCAGGGGGTGAAATGAGCTTTCGTTCAGTGGGGAGTAGTGATGGCTTTTCCATAAACTGTCATGTTGATGCTATTCTTGTTGGTGTGTGTGCGTGCGTGTGTGTGCGTTTTCAGGAAATAGCAGCAAAAATCTGATGTCTCAGGCTTATAAATATCGAAACAGCACACGTATTCCTCATTTGCACTGAAAATTAACAGCAGTTAAAGAATCAGACCCATGTAATGAGACGTGGGAGTTTCCTAATTAGCAGTGCAAACATGATTATAGGTTTCTGCATCTGTCCACAGATGTATTTTTATTGCTTTTAGACATTTATTCTTCTTCACTAATGTAGCTTCTATTATGTTTATTTCACGTTGGAGTAAAATCGTTCTTCCTCAGTGAATTGTTGATTCATTGCTGAGATAATAAATGTTATAATGCTGTTTTGTTTTTTTTTTGTTTTTTTTAATTCTCTCTCAACACGACTCTGGACACCATAGTTTAAAAATCTGTCCCGTAGACAACGTAATTAGCAAAATGCTAAAAAAAAAAACAAACAACAAATAAAAGCTTCTTGTTGTTGTAGTAGTAAAGTGTGGTGCTGTTTGAGATTAGTGTTAATATAATGCATGAATAAATAAGGAAGCAAGCACTTGGCGGGGTGATTTTATAGGAAAATTAGCAACAACAGGTTGCTCTGATGAAGCGGCGTTAAAGTTACCGCTCCGAAGCCCTGTAGTGTTTTATTACCCTTTTACCACATTAATTTACTAATACTAACAATTTTATTTTATTTTTTAAAGAATACCTCCGTGTACTTTTTGTCCGTTTATAGTTACATTAACGCTCTGGAATGTCTGAGAAACAATTTGTCACTTATTTTCTCGCAGCTATAAAACGTCACTACTGAGAAACCGCAAAAACGCAAACCAGGCTGTCGTCTGTAACGTCACAGCTTCAGCTCGTAGACTGCTAGTGCACTGACACTGGAGACTCCTTCTGCAATTCCTGCATAGCCATGTCCATTCATACGTGCCGCATCCTCCGTACTACTCCCTGTGAACGAGCTGTTACTATAGAAACGATAAAGTATTAGGACGAGCGCGTTGGTATAAACCTGTGATTCGTTACACCGTCAAAGATGCTGTTACAGAAAACGAATCAACACCTCGTGACCAATCAGAGTTCAGAATTCAACAGCGCTGTGGCGTAAGAAAAAAGTGCTGTAGATGACTGTGTTTATGAGGACATTTTGTAGCAACATAAACCCCTGACAGACACATAAACGCGTCAGGCCACCAGCTGCACTGCGGGGGACGGAGCAAATCAAATGGGCGATGCTGGATTAGAGCGGGACTCGGCTGGCGCACTCCGAGGGAACCATATGGCAGGCTGAGACTCGTTCACTCAGCGGAAAGAAGTGTGTGAAAATTACAAAATAGCACACGGCGCCGTACAGGTCACCTTTTCATGACCTTCCCTCGGCTCTTTGGGGCAAGCGTGTTGGGTGTGCATCTGAGCATGAAATAATGTTCACACACACTCACACACATATACACACACACACATATCCAAACGTTACAAGTTCTCAGAATGCCATTCCTTCAAGTTGATCATTTGTGAACATTTCGTTAATGTATCAGATCTTTTCAATGACTGAGGCAGTAAAAAAAAGTGACAGAGTAGGTGTCAGAATGATGGAGTGACAGAGACAGGGATGGAGTGACAGAATGAATGATTAGTTGATTAATGTGCGCAACAAATTGACAGTATAAATGATGAAGTGCATGAAGGAGAGAGCAACAAATTGACTGATTATGAGCAACAGAGTGACCAAAAGAGTGATCGAATGAATGATGGACAGAACACATGATAATGTGAATGACAGGGTGACAGGATGAGTAATGGAGTGAGTGAAGGTGGGAGTGATTGAGTGAATGACAGTGACGTAAGCATTGATAGAATGGGTGTGACAGAACACTTGATGGAGTGAGCGAAGGAGTGATAGAGTGAGTGATGAATTGATTGATGTGTGAGCAACAGAGTGACTGAGCGATGCAGTGAACGACAATAAGTGATGCCGTGAGTAAAGAAAGTGAGTGAAGGAATGAATGATGGAATGATAGGGGGAGGGACAGTGAGTGATGCTGGGGCAGAATAACCACGTGACAAAACGAGTGAGTTCAGGAATGCATGACAGAATGAGAGAGTGACGGAATGACAAAAGTGATGGAGTGAGTAAGGGGACGAATGACAGAATAAGTGATGGAGTGAGTGGTGGAGTGAGTGAAGGAATAAATGACAGAATGATTGATGGAATGACAGAATAAGTGATGGACTGAGTGAAGGAATGAATGACAGTAATTAATGGAGTGAGTGAAGGAATGAATGACGGAATGAATGACAGAACGACAGAATAAATGATGGAATGAATGACAGAACGACAGAATGAGTGATGGATTGGGTGAAGGAATAAATGACAGAATGACAGAATAAATGATGGAATGAATGACAGAACAACAGAATGAGTGATGGATTGAGTGAAGGAATAAATGACAGAATGATAATAAATGACAGAATGAATGACAGAACGACAGAATAAATGATGGAATGAATGACAGAACAGCAGCGTGGGTGATGGAGTGAGTGAAGGAATAAATGACAGAATGACAGAATAAATGACGGAATGAATGACAGAACAACAGAATGAGTGATGGATTGAGTGAAGGAATAAATGACAGAATGACAATAAATGACAGAATGAATGACAGAATGACAGAATAAATGATGGAATGAATGACAGAACGGCAGCGTGAGTGACGGAGTGACACCCCGGTGTCTGTGAGAAGAGCATCAGGTGCTCTTAGTCCCTTTCAGTACCGTTTGTGCTCTAAAACATTTCTGCTTTTTAATTTAACCTGATTTCCAGCGAGAAGACGGATAGGATTAATGTATCTTCAAACACTGCAGGATGTTTAACCTGAGAGAATCCTCTACACTCGTTTATTTGTACATGGAAGGAGTGATGTAGCGTTCTTTACTGTAGACAGACAAACAAGATTCACTTACAGTAGACGACCCTGACCTTCTGTTCTGTTCTTTTGTTTCTGTCATGTGGGTAAAACCTGAACGTCCAGGTTGAACGACACCATACTTTATATTCATAACACACACACACACACACACACACACACACACACACACACTTGGCTGTCTCTCAGGGTTAGTAAGTGATGCTTTATGGACTAACCCCAGAGTGCTGATGTCATCAGGTCCGTGTGGAGCAGTGATGAACTGCGTGCTGTATAACACACCAGCATGTAGCGCAAAGCACACGAAGTAAGTAAGTAAGGAATAAAACACACAGTGTCATGCTGTTACAGGAAATGAATCACTTCCTGACCAATCAGAATCCAGAATTCAGTGGTGCTGTAGTAGACGAAAGGACAGAACTGTTTTTTTTTTCTTTCTGTGTGTGTTTGCTTGTCTGTCTGTCTGGGATCAGAGCCGATACTGCACTGTAATAGTACTCTCTCTCTCTCTCTGTGTGTGTGTGTGTGTGTGTGTGTGTGTGTGGTGTCACTTCAGACAGATTATCCTCCCAGTGGCAGTCTTTAGAAATAAATATTTTTATTTTCCGCTGCTGCCTCGCTCCTTTTGCTAGCAGGCAGACGCCACTGACAGCGACACTTAAATAAGACAGATGAATGGAGGGATTTTACGTTGAACCCCTTACACCAAGTGCGCACACACACACACACACACACACACACACACACACACACACACTTAAACCTACTTATGTCTGTTTTTTTTTTTTTTTTAAGTATCTGTCCTTTACTTTTGAATCTTATTTACTACATTTCAAAGAAACGTCTCTACTTTTCCCCTCACTTCATTTTCAGACATCTCTACATTTCTCTACAAGCATATATTTGTAAAGTCATACGGCTAAGTTCCAATCCAACACCAGCTTTTATTCCTAATCTCTCACGTTAGCTAGCAGGATGCATACTAACGGAATGCTAACTGACAGCTAATAGCTGTCCTGCTAGTTTGTACCGTGTTAGCTAACGTGACAGATTATAGCGGTTGTTAGTTAGCCTTAGCTAATGTTTTCCGACGGTCTTTCACAGGATCCTTCAGTTGCACGATCGAGCAACAAGTGAACATTCGAATTGGGATTTCCTTAAGCTTATGCACGAGCCTGTGCTCACACTAGCAAGTGACATGCGGCTTGCAGTTTGGCTCTTGTGGGCGTGTAGCGACTGCTACTGTTGTTGCTTGTGGGCGTGGCCTGTCAATACAGAAGTAGCTATGTATAGCATTTTAAAGTTCACTAGTTAAACCCAAATGAATTAACACACTAATCAGTGTGAATGTTGGCCACATGCTACTTGCTCAGCTTTGTACTAGCTTTGGTGGCAGATTAGCAGCGCGAGCTAACTGTACTGGCTACTTACACTCACCAGAGGCACCAACGATCTCGTCTATTTCCGTCCAAGCTTTATTTTTCTTCATTACGTCCCTGTATACATGTAATGAATGGTCTTATATGACATAATAAGATGAAAGCACGGTTATATATATATATATATACTGGTTACTGCTGGTTTTATTGCAATATTAATATGGATTTGTTACAATGTTACACAGTGTTATGTAGAAATTTTAGAGCAGACTTTATGCATTTTGTTTATTGAAATTTAATGGAAAAAAAAAAAACAACAGAGAGGCCACACCCACAAGCTGTAATGGAAGCAACAAAACTCACCATCCCTCCTTCAGAGGGTTCCGTCTCTCACTCCATGATCTCTCTCTTTTTTATTTTGTGATTCATTCAGACAGCTGGACACGATATTTCCGAATACAGTCGGCAATCAGCCTTGGTTTCTGTTTTAGCTGCAGTTGATTAATTTGATTGCTGCAACAATTTGTTCATCAGCTCTTCCCCGACAGCGACGGCAATTTTGCAGCAAAATACAGCAAAAAAAAAAAAAAAAAAAAATCCACAATAACAAGAAGAGACAAGGAACGGTACAAATTTGACAAAATGAAAAGAGAGAGAATTTATCCCAAGCTATGGGTAACATCCATGAGGTATGAAATGAAGGCATATTTAAAGGTTAGTTTTGGAAGAATATTTGGAAATATGCCTATGAACATCTACGTATATCCAATTCGAAATAAACCGAAATGCACTCAGATGAGCGGGTGGTGCAGTGGTAACTGATGCAGTGGCAACTGTCAAGACTTTTTCCTTGTTCCAGTGGTTTTAGCGATTCCTTAAGTGCTGTCCGTGTGGGCAGTGTGGTAAACCATTTGTGGATTCTGTCCTAACATATAATTTGACATGATGAATAACTGACTCTATGTGGGCGCACGTTTTAGCCAAGAGTATTCAGAAAATGAGCAGACCAAGAGCTGAACCCTGAGGCACTTTCTGAATAATGGAGGCATGGAAGGATTTGCAGAGAAAGCTTCAGATAAACTCCGACTACAATGTTATATTTACTGTTTATTTATGTCTTGGATATGTTATGTTAGTGTCTCAGGACCTACTGATGCAGAAAGTTGACTTGAGTTTGCAAGACTAAAATGCATTGCTGGGTCGTATTAAAAAAAGTTATTTTGATGAGGCGCTGAAGCATGAAAATGTCACGTTGGCATTCGCGTGGTAGAAAGCATAAAATTGTCCGTCAGCTTTGTGTCTTATGTCAGGTGACATCTTGGCCTATGGACATTTTACTAAATCCCGATGACTGAATTAACCTCAAAGGTCGTCCTTCATTGATGATCACACGGTATTGCGATTCCTCACCTGGCTAAGTGACCCCGCAGCTCTGAGTGTGTCCTCTAGGCCACTTTTAATGAAAATTGAGAATGTGTCATTGTTGCCACCTTTGCCATATTCCTTCATTCCTTCTGGAGCCTGAAAGGGCACAAGGAAGATATTATGCTCTGATTGGATTCGGGACTAATTGAAAGAGCGGACAGCGTCATTACAAAAGGACTGGTTTGAAATGTCACTGGTCCATTCGTCATACTGCGATGTGATGATAAAGATGATTAAAGGATGAGATTAGAGCAGCAGTGCGCCGGCGGCTGGAGAGTTTTGCTCAGCTTAATTTAGGCGTTGATATTAGCCGGCGCTCACGTGTATGTATTTCGGCATTTTGTGCGTAGACTTCCAAGCAAACACCACTTTTTAAAAATTATTAAAAATAAAATGAAAAGAAATGTTTCTCTTTTGCGGGTCTCTGAACCATGAGTAAAGTTTTAGCATTTGGAAAAAAAAAAAAAAAAAAGGAATTTTTTTTTTTGAAGCTTTCATTCCAGTTCCACTGAAAGATGCCAAAGAATCTTGATTGAATTCGCATATAATTAAATATTTCATAAATAAAACGGCTATAAAAATAACAAATATGATGGAAAATGCATACATTTCCTTCATGGCATTTGATACAGGAGTCTCATCGTTGTTCTTGTCTCGACTGATTTCTGTTCGCTTTGAAGTCAGTGATGAAATAATCGCTAATTAATTCAGTGAGTTTTGTTGTGTTAGCTAAATTTCCTCTTTTAAATTAGCATTCAGAATGCATTTGTATAGCAGATCATTTGACAGGCTGTTTACAAACCAAATCCATTAGGCTTCGTTTTTTTTTTTTTTTTTCCTTTATAGCACATAACTAACAACTTGATCAAAGCGTGACATTCACTGTGTTATAAGAGGTTGCTTAGCTAGCAACTTAGCAATTAAATTATCAAACAATTATCACTGTTTGAGAATTGTTGTTTTCCCAGACTGCCACAGTGTAATAACGCTGCATTCGACTAAAGGCTATAACTTGTCATTTCCAACCTCCGACTAGGAAAAAGCGAAGAAAACATCCCCTCAGTCAGAATTCCTGCTTGGGAACGCTGGGTGGTCTCCTCAACTCTGAGTTCAGCAAGTGACAGCAAATCAACATGGCTGCTCACAGCGTCAGCAGTAAACCAAGTAGCATTTCTTACCTTCGAATGAGTTGTACTGTATATACCAGTGTTAGCTTTAGATCAATCAACATACAAAAATTGCTTGTTAAATCTACAGCACAATACGTCACTCATGACAGCTGGCTAGCTTGTTGCTAACAAAAGACAAACACGGAGGGAACCATGCTTTTAATCCATAGCTCCATAGCTCGAACGCAAGGAGGTTGAAAAAGACAGAAGTCCGATTTCCGACTTCCCACTTCCGAGGTGCAGGAGTAGATCACTAATAGCAGTCACTAATACATTACACTGATAATAATTAGCATGTTATGTGCTATTTCATGCTCGTCTTAAGATTTGGCTGCTCTCATTTCTCCGAGGAGATTACAGACACAGAGAACAGAGACAGCACGTCCATCCTCTACACCGAGCTCAGAGCCACTAACACCTCCCAAATGACCAGGATGCGCTTAATGAAATATAAATGTGTGTGTGTGTGTTTTTTTTTTTTTCAGCATTGCTTTGCACAGTTTCCAAATAAACTCGATGCACTAGACGTAAATGGTATTAATTTTAATCCAGTGAGCCAGAAATAAACAGAAAACACACACACACACACACACACACACACACACACACACACTGCTTAAATGTTCATGCTGCGTGGGATTCATGACAGGATGCCATACGCTAATTTAGCACAGTGCAGCCGTGTTCATTTGTAAATGACTCTCTAAATTGGTTTCACTCTCCAGCAAAAATGCTCACAAAAACAACAGTAATTAGGGCTTCTTTCAGGAAATATATATATATATATATATATATAATTTTTAAATTTTGTTTTTCAGCTTATTTGATTTGATGGCTAAGAACGTCCTGATGTTCTCAGGAAAAAAAAAAAAGTGAAAAAGGATAAATTATGTGAGAAAAAAAAAAAAAAGTTTAAAGCTTAAATGCAGGCTGTAAACAGACTCAACATCTAACGCAAGTCAAACACCAGGCTCACCGGCCAAATAAGACCTTCCGCTTAATTAAATTTTATGGACATTAATATTTAATAAAAAAATTTTTGGAATACTTCATGGTACATTACCACCTAAGATGTTATTACTAGGGTACTAGCAATTCAAATTTTTTTTTTTCACCATTGTAAAACCAAAATAGTCAGTTTTTTTTTTTCTCGCTCCTTCCTACCATTCTCTGCTTTTTTTTTTTCTTGGTTCCAAAAAAAAAAAAAAAAAAAAAAACGAAAAAGTGAAAATTGTCCAAGATAATTAGCTTCGTGACATTTGTGTGACGGCAAATAATAAAATGCGATGTGGATGCTAAATATTAAACTAATATTAATGTCTAAACCCTGCTGGTAGCCACCCCTGCTCATTTATAAAAAGAAAATATGCTAAAAAAAAAAAAAAAAGAAGAATAGATTAGTTTATGACCCTTCTCAAGCTGCTTAATGAAGCTGTGACTGTCTTAGTTTTGACTGCAAATTGGTTAAAAGAAATCAAATTCATCCATTATTTTTTAGAGATGAATTTCATCACATTAACAATGCACGTGCACACACACACACACACACACACACACACACACACACACACACACACACACACACACATACACACAAACACACACGAAAGCCTTCCTAGGTCGAGCCTGCGCATACAGAAACAGAAACGACGGAGCAAGGAAGGAAATAAGATTAGCACTGAGCGACGTGTGTGAATTTCATGCATGTTAATACAAAGCAGCGAGGTTTCTAGGAAACTGGCGTCACGTCAGTAAGGAATAAACAGCACGCGGGGAAATCAATAAGCCACATGCGTGTTTAGATAATCGTAATAATAAAAAAGTGAGCAAGTCAGCATTTGGGCAGATTTTTAGTCCAGTGGACGGTAAAAGGAGTTTGGAACGAGTGAGCGAAATCAGATGATACAGCAAACGACACAGGCTGCATCCTCATCTACAAAGTCCAAGAGGTTTCTGAAGATAAGATATAAGACACGAGGCTCGACTTAATATGTGAAGTGTATTAACTTTCCTTTGTGTGTTTTAGGACAGCTTCAGGCCATCGAACAGGCATGTAGACGGTAACGGGGGGCCTAACCTTTATTCCACTGCAGCACTTTTTGGGGGTTTTAGGGTTTTGGGGCTTTCTTTCTTTCTTTCTTTCTTGATGTGCACTCAGTTTTTCTTTCTTTCTTTCTTTCTTTCTTTCTTTCTTTCTTTCTTGATGTGTACTCAGTTTCTTTCTTTCTTTCTTTCTTTCTTTCTTGATGTGTACTCAGTTTCTTTCTTTCTTTCTTTCTTTCTTGATGTGTACTCAGTTTCTTTCTTTCTTTCTTTCTTTCTTTCTTTCTTTCTGTTTTTCTTGATGTGTACTCAGTTTCTTTCTTTCTTTCTTTCTTTCTTTCTTTCTTGATGTGCACTCAGTTTCTTTCTTTCCTTCTTTGTTTGTTTGTTTGTTTCTTTCTTTCTTTCTTTCTTTCTTTATTGATGTGTACTCAATTTCTTTCTTTCTTTTTTTATTGATGTTTACTCAATTTCTTTCTTTCTTTCTTTCTTTATTGATGTGTACTCAATTTCTTTCTTTCTTTCTTTCTTTCAATTTTTTTAATTTATTGATCTTAAGAACACTACACATTACACGTTACATTTTCGATTAGTTCATTATAATTCATTGTTTGTACAATAAATAGTTGTAATTAATTCATTAATGAATATTGCGTTGCTCTTGTGTTCACACAAACAGAAACGTGTCTCATTGAGAATGTGCTGATCTTTGTCGTTCAGGATTGGCTGTCTCAGGGTCATGTGACTTTGTAATCACAGCCTGGGAAATGTTGTAGAGACTCTGTAGAATAAAAGGGGACACGTTAGTGAACCGCAGGCAGTCTGGAAACGCAGAGGTGACGAAACGGCCGCGGGATTTCCGATCATTTCAGATCTCACCTGCACACTGCTGCTGGTTATGTGCTGTCCACCGGCAGATAATCATCACTCTTCATCAGGAGCGTTTGCATTTACGTTTATGCGTTTGTGTGTGTGCATGAATGCTCCATGGGTTCACTTTAAAGCACGCGCGTGACGTGCAGCGTGATCACCGTCTCTAACACAAGTGAACATGAGAGTGTTGCTTGTGGTGCACTATATTTGGCTCGCCGTCTCCTTAGTAACCGTGTTTGCTAAAGGGCCTCAAGAAGAGCCTTTAATCAAACAATCTGCGTTTGGTTTGAATTGGAATGTGCTTTCTGTGACAGTCAGCTCTTATTGAAAGAGACTGTTGTTTTAAGAGCATGTTATTCAGAGGAGATTTGTTCTCTAAAGAGCACAACCCTTTCTACATTGATCAATAAACACTAAGCCACTGGGTATGAAGCATGAGATTTTAGTAGCTAAATATTTAAAAAAAAAGCCCTTCTGGACCTTCCTCCATGCTCCTGATCTCCTCGTTCCTCATGTTTAAGCTCCCGGTCGTGTTTTCCGGTGCGTTCAGGTCGTGACCTCGGCTTGTTGACCTCCTTCCATAATCCATCCTGCAGGTGTTTTTTTTCGCTGTCTTCTGCTTTGACCTGTGCTACAGGATACGACTGCAAAAAATCTAGAAATGATTGTAAACGAATGAAACAATTCCTACATACCATCTCCCATGAGGCTTCACTCTCAGCTTCTGCTCTCCTGACACAGAACCTCTGTGAAAGAACTCTGACTGTGTTATTTCTTTACACTGAAAAAACATAAGTAAAAACAATTACTTAAAACTTAAAAACTTCACAAAAAAAATCGTCAGCTTAAGTATCTGATTACAACTGATAGTTTTCTCTCACTTTGTTTACCTCTGGGTCACTAGGGATGTCCGCCATTTTGTGGCTCAATCATTAGATCGTAGCTGTATCAGTGTCAGCAGGTGAGCATCATAATCAGATAATAATAAATGAGTAAAGAAAGAAAAGTGTGAACTATACACTAAATAAACGATCAACGCCACAAAATGGCGACCGCACTATGAAGCATGGGAAACGTGATGTCACTCAAAACCTATCTAAAACTTTACTTAATCTTTTTGTTTTTTACTGATACATTCTGCTAGTGACAAAATCCTACTTCCCTGAAAAAAACTGCATAGTTGTGTTGTCTAATAAATAAATAATACCAAGCGAAAAGTACCTCATAGGGAGTAGATAAGAAGTATATACTGTACATTATGTAATAGTGTGTAATTATATTGTGCAAAAAAAAAAAAAAAAGGCAAGGTCTATTGTAATCAGATACTTAAGAACTATTAAATCGTAAACAAAAAGACAATGCTTTTATCAGGAAAGTGCTTTTATTACTATATTTAAAACTAACTTAGCACAGTAACAATGTCTTTACCCAGTCATAGTCAAAGTGCAAATTCAAGAACAATTTGTTAAACAAAGATAATAACAACATCTGTTTTGCTTTTTTTTTTTCCCCCCCATTCACAAAAGTTCACAAAATATGAATTTGTAAATATATATAATGTATCAATTTGTAAAAATATATAAATATGCTGTAACAAACCCACAGCAAAAATGCAGGAAGAACGTAGAACGTTGATTTTTTTTTTAAAAATTTTTTTGCTCCACTTGTGCACCGGACCCAACATTTCTTAATGAAGTTCTATCTATTTGTCCAGTAATGGCAGGGTGTGATGAAGCAGAGTAACTGTTGCCACCCAGACACTGATTCTTTCCCCGCTGGATATACATCATCCACCCCGGACTGCATTATGAGAACCGCGGATCTAAGCAGTACGACCACAGATACTCTCGGGTCCGGACCTGGTTCCGTCCTGGGTTTTATATTTGTCAGTAAAACAAAATAAATTCCTGCAACAGCAGCTTTATTCTTCTTCCTTCTGAGTATGGGTGATGTGTACATACTTTATGGTAGAACAATACAATTAAATTATGATGATTACGGCGAGTTCGGCGCTCCAGATTGCCCACGTTCCCTCTGTTACTTTATGACAGGTGGTAGATGTATTCCAATAAAAAAAAGTCAATCTTTGTTTTGTTTTTTTTTTTTAGTTTTTTTTTTTTTATCATCTTGATTGCCTTCAGTCAGCCCACTCAAAATTGCTTTTTTGTCTGAGGGCGAGATGCTTTCTTAGAGGAAGATTGCTTCAGGGTAAAAAGCTTAAGGTCAATGGCCTGCAGTTCAATTCTCTCTCCCTCCTACAATCAAACTACAGTAGACAGAAAATCAGAGCTATCAGAGCGCTTTATTGGGTACCTGCTTCTCTCTTCGCGACTTCACTAACTAAAATGAATTATCTGTTACACATCTTTGAATTGTGGACTCTAATCGGTCAGAACGTGATTCGTTGTTTTATAGCAGCAGCTGTGAGAGTAGCACCGCTGCACATCACAGGCTCGCTTGTAACACGTTAAAGCGTTATCGTTTCTATAGTAACAGCTCGTTCACTATACAGGGACTCGTACGGCATGGCTAAAAGATGACTAACGTGATCTAAAAATGCGTATAATTGCTGATATGGTGACGTTTTTCTTAAAGCAAGGAGACCTTTATTTTAACGTTCAAGGAAGGAGTCTCCAGCGTCAGCGCTTTGGAACAGTCAGAGGTAATTTTCCGACATCTTCAGGACGGAGGAGTCCGCGCTTTGTGGTTTCTTGGTAACATGACAAGCTGCGCTGTTTTGTTTTACTGACTCCATGAGAGAGGAAGAAAGAGATGCTGGTGACAGAATGACTGGTTATAGCTGCTATAACGTAAGTGAGAACAGGAACTAACTTGTTTCGTGGACATTTTAAAATATCGAACAGACTATAAAAGGCTGAACAGTACATTCTTGGTGAGTCACCACCTTCAAGACGTGCTGCTGTAGGAAAATAATCCTAACTTCAGAACACTACCTGGAACTCCACATCAGAGGTATTAGAAAAGAGTAGAGCTCATTTCTACTAGCTAACAATGCATCGCTAATCATCTGTTATTTCAAACTGCAGGTTTCTTTATATTTCGTGCGCCCTGCCTGTGAAAGTCAGATGATAAATATGTGATTTTGTTCCACGTCTCACTTCCTGTAGCTGTTTTTGAGACCCAGCACAGTGCTCGTTGTCTTTTCATTAGTGCGCTGTGGCCATGTCTCGGCATTCTGTATGTACCTGGATGTCAGGCGCCAGTCCTGGAGGTCTACGAAGCTGTACAGGTTTTCCTCGTCTGATACACGTAAAGTATGTCCTATGGGTGAATCTAGGAGGTCAGTACACCGATTGGGCAAATATATGTGAGATTCCTTTAAATTCAAATGCTAACCATTTTAGTAAATTAACCAGTGCAAAGTGTAGTTGATTGTTTTCCAGCACGGTGTGTTTTATTCCACAGTGTGGTTAAATTCTTGAAGAAGGTACGGGTTCATTTTCTATAACCACACACACTATAACTCGGAGAGTAGTTCTAGCCGTAACATGACTGATAGGTTAATATCAGTGCGCTTATTCTAACACGTTATTGTTTCTATAGTAACAGCTCATACACGGGGACATGTTTGGCAGACACGCCACATAATCTAAGACTAACGCTAAATTACAGATTCTTTTTTTAACGTGATGTTTAACTAAGAAAATCAAATAAACATTTATGTAACGTTCCGAGAAGGAGTCTTTGTAAAGGTCATGGCGCTTTGTAAAGTTTCTCGGCGTGGGAAAGTCTCGAAAAGAGTACATGCGTTCTGTATTCTCCGAAGCTCCGAGAGAAGAAAAGAGAGTGGTGAAGGAATAACTGTTTATCATTGTTATAATGCAATTGATAACAGGAAATAACTTGTCTCGTGGATGTTCCGGAACATTAGATCTAACTATAAACCGTTAACAGCTGTGATGTTTCATTCATTCATGAAATAAGCATTGTAAATTTGACAAAATTGCTAATGACGCACTCCGTACCATGCTGTTATAAGAAAAATAATACTCTTCAGCATAGCCCGAGGCAAAGCAGAGTATCACACCAAATCAACGCGTATTATTTCCGTATAATGCGTGTTATATCTTGCTTACGTTAAATCAGCTATAAAGAGTCGTTTCCCCAACAGCCTCTCTTTTTTCCCCCGAAGACAAAAAACAACCTAGCTTGTCACATCACCGAGAAAGCCTAAAGTGTAAAATCGTCCGTCCTAAAGATGTCCGAAAAATTACAACGGTTACAAAGCGCTGACACTGGAGACTCCTTCCATAAACATCGAATCACAAATTAGATGTTTTTCTTTGTTAAATAACGTTTTTTTGTTTATTAATCAGCTTTTGTTTCTGTGGAGCGTCTGCCATAGAGACGTCCACGCGAGTGAGTCGTTACTATAGAAACTATAACGTATTAATATACAGCTGTGATTTTCAGTGGCGCCCCCGGACCAATCAGAGCTGAGAGTTCAACGGCACCGTGGTGTAAGTTGTGAATAAGCGTGTAGTGTGCGAATGCTTTACAGTGTCAGATCAAGAATCAAATCTCTGCAACAGAGTGAAATTGTTCAGAAGTGTTTTTTTTTTTTTTTTCCACCACTTTTCCAGCGCAGAGCATCTGAGGAAGGTGTAGAGCTATCGTGTAGGAGTCAGGAGGGGCATTTAGTTGTGAAATTGCCTCATTGTGCGCTACGTCCTCCAGCCATCTCGCTCCCAGAGGTTTCAAAGTCAATAGAAGGAAACTTCTCAGGCAATAACAGATTTATTTTAAGCACGTCAAACATGCAGTCTCAAATCTGTTCAGAGCGAAGTGCAGCAATTATCCATTCCTCACGCAAAGCTGGTGGCGCTTACAGAACAGCGGGTGAACTTTTTTTTGTCTTTAATTTCTTAAACGCAGTTTCTTCCAGCAGTCGGTTTTCTTCTGAAGTGCTCACACGGAGCGTGTCTAAACCATCCACCGTGTACAGTATGCCGAACGCATATTGTCTGCTGAGTCGAATATTACTGCAAGTGCCAGGGTTTATTAAACACAAACACGATGCCCAAACACAATGCAGTGATGGGCAAACAAACACGTAAGCAAGCCTCTGACAGGTGGAGGAGCAGATAAATACTGCATACGGATGGACCAAAACAAACGCTGGCTCACTTTCACCCTGTATATCTCTCTGAACAGCACCAACAGCGAAATTTCCTGACTATAGAAATCACTAAACCTTCGGCCGCATACACTGACTCTTTCCATTACGCCTAACTGTAATTCTCATTTGCTACGTAATGCTACACAGGGCTACGAGGCACCTGCATAACCACTTCATAACAACTGAAATAAACCTACATAGACATTTATTTATGTACATACATACATTTTTATTATTACCTTATTATTAAGGTAAGTTAGCCTGGAAGGTGTTGTAACACCCACATGTCAGGTGTGACACAGGTGGTATGACGCTTGACTCAGGTGTTATTACAACCCAAAATCAAAGTTCACAGTAGGTGCATACTAGAATAAGCCTTTGTGAATATTTATATAGGTTTATGTCTTATGAAACTACATAAACCCTTCATGACAACTGAAATATACATGTGTACACATAAAATCTTATTGCAAGACTTACTCATTTACTGACTTACTGACTTAATTAGTTAATTAATTACTTAATTACCCACCGACTTACTGATTTACTGACTTACTGACTTAATTAGTTAATTAATTACTTAATTACCCACTGACTTACTGATTTACTGACTTACTGACTTAATTACTTACTTACTTACTTAATTAATTAATTAATTACCCACTGACTTACTGACTGACTGACTGACTTACTGACTTAATTAGTTAATTAATTACTTAATTATCTACTGACTTACTGACTTAATTACTTAATTAATTTATTAATTACCCACTGACTTACTGACTGACTGACTGACTGACTGACTGACTGACTTAATTACTTAATTACTTAATTAATTACTTAATTACCCACTGACTTAGTGACTGACTTACTGACTGACTTAATTACTTAATTTATTACTTAATTAATTACTTAATTACCCACTGACTTACTGACTGACTGACTGACTGGCTGACTGACTTTCTTAATTGTCCATATTGACATACTGACTTAATTATTGACTTATTTACTTAGTTACTGACGTACGTACTTACTAAGTGACATTTACTTAATTACCTACTGACTTTGTTACTGACCGACTGACTTACTTACTGACTTAATGAACTAATTAATTGATTGGTTGGTTGATTGATTTATTGATTAATTAATTAATTACTGTCTTACTGACTTACTGCTCTACCATGGCCCATTTGGGCTCCAAAACTATTAAAGTGATATAATTCCCCCTCACCTTTGATATCTTACACTATTTGGTCAGTTTTGTAACATTCTGTAACATCTGTGAGTGTCATGCTCGACTAACTTTTTTTTCTTACTTGTCCTGGGTTATGCTAAAATTGTGCGCTTAGCCATATAAATGCTAACCCATCCCCTAACTCTAACCTATATATCTTTATATATCAATTGAATTAAACAAATAATCGTATGTGTGTCTAGCACTTGCCTAGCGCTCAGATATGCTAATGAGTGAGCTATCCGTTTTCAATTTGTATTGTCTGGGAAAATATAGAAGACCAATTCTGACCTCAGCTTCTGTCTCAGCAGGGCTTTAAATCCTTTTAGAACAATCAGGATAATGTCTATTCCAGTGTTCTGGCATTTTGTGAGCGCGAGGGCAAGCGATTCATCTGACCCACGAAAAAGAAACCAAAAAAAAACAAAAAAACCAGGAGCCCTGCCACGTCATACCCGCTCGTTCAAAGTGCATTCGAGAGGAGAAATCATTCTGATTCATGGCTCATTCCATTAACTGAATTATCTGCTGCGGTGATGAATTGCACCGTCATAATAATTTCATTTGCATAATGTCTTTTCTGGTTCATTTCCGTCCGTACATGTGTTAGTAATTACTGCAGAACCGGACCTGGTCGTGTTTCAACCTAAAACGCGGGCGCCTTTTTAAAAACCAGTTGTTTTATTGATGTCTTACTGATTTAAGATGACCAGCTGTTTCATTATGAGACGATTAACACAGCATACGTGGGTCATGGTGGCGGTTTTGAGTCGGAGGAGAAATTCTGCACGTGCTTGTGTCTCTGATAAAGCTGACCTTATGGTAAGTATGCCGTTCGTACAAGGCTGAGCAACTTTATGAGCAATTATAAAGATGGCGCTCGTTTATGGCTCTCCAGCAGATGAAAAGATGGCCTTCGGTGGTAATTACTGTAGCTTGGTCAAAATGAGCATGTGATTCAGTGATGAATGTTGATGAACTGAAATTTACATCAGAAATTAGATCAATGTAAAAATGAGGGTTTTTTTTGTGAATTCTTAATTCAGGTACATTTGAATATAACAAATGTTCTGGGAAACGAAAAAAAAATGGAGTGAATAGTGTTCGGATTACACTGATTACTGAACAGATATTCATGTGTTTGTAATTCAAACAACTTTAACAGTTATTTCAATACCTTTTGCAGGCCCTTTATGACAGCTGACATAAGCCTAACTACATAATGTAAGCTTATTAAGTGGTTTTAATGGCTATGAAGACTGTTTTCATCGGTTTTACTCTCGAGCTGGCAAAACACCTAGTTTAGTTAACCGTTTATTTCACCTACATAAGCCTTTCATGACATCTGTCATAAACCTTAATAAATGTTTAGGCTAGTCCTAACAGGCTTTGTTTGTTTGTTAGTTTGTGTGTTTGGTATTTTTCATCTATTTTTATGTCAATCTGACATTACATCTACTTTGGTTAACGCTTTATTTCACCTACATAAGCCCTTCATGGCAGCTGACATAAAACTTAATAAACATTTAGGCGTATTAACAGGCGTCGCCTGCCATAAAGATGGTCCATTTTTCATGTAAACTGACATAACACATAAGCTTACATAAGCCCTTCATGACAAATTACTTTTTTTTTTTTAATGTCAGCCTGACACAACACCTGCATAAGCCTTTCATCACACTTAACACTGTAATGACAGGTTATGCCAGGTTATGACAGGTTATGTTTGACTTTGACACCATTTTGTAAGTCTGATATACCAGAAGTATAGTTGTCGACATTCTAACACGAGTCATCTAGGAAAGTGTTATAACGCAACCTTATGTCAGCTAAAAGCTACCGTATGTCACTTGGCTTAGGTATTATTTCAACTTAAACTCAAAATTCAAAATGAAAGCAGTCTGTCACCAGTTGAAATAAGCCTGTATAAATGTTTGTTATTCAGTTGTCATGAACGAGTTGTGTAGGTGCAATGTAGCCCTATGAACACTATGCACGTTGAGTTAGCCAGAAAGGTTTTCCATAGTATGCATCATACATTTCTTCTCATTTTTTTTTTACATTATTATTAATATTAGTAGTAGTAGTAGTATCATTGAAAATGGAATTAATCAGTAACACAGTTGGATAATTTGTTCAAGATTTTCGTGCTAACTCTAAACAATCAAACGGAAAACACATAGTGAAGCAGAAGTTAAGATTTAGAAATTTTATTTTTCAATGTTTTCACCCGTCACCTGTGCACAGACCTGTATATTCCATGCATAGCTAGCCGTAGGAGATCTCCGCGGCTGTGCCTGATGCCTCGAGGCCACGCTGAGAGTCCATTAGCTGCTGTCCCACAGGCTCCAGACGGGCAAGATCGATGGGCTCTGCCTGTCACTTTTCATTTGGCCGATTTTTCCAGATGCATAAAGCTTTCTTGCTTCATTACCCAGCGAGAGACGGTGAGGAGACGAACAGGACGCAGGGAGACACTGCACCACCCACACCCTCTCCAACTCAGCATACTGATGCTCCATCTTTTCGTATAATGATGACTTGAAGGTTTAGAAACAATCTCCCATTTCTTATAATAGTCCTTCGTATAACCTGGGAAATATTAGCATTCAGCCATTCGACATTCAGACATTCATCTCAGAATGTCCATTGTGACAGTAACTGATGCCCCACAAAAAGTAACCAAGCCAAAGATGAGCCACTTCTGTCCATTTGAAGGAAAATGATCTACATGTTTGTAATAATAACATATTTATCGATGTAAATGTAATGGCATTTTACAGAAATTATACCGGATAATATATTTGTTAATGTAATACAGCAGTAATAACAGTTTTGTAGATGTTTCACAGGTGTTATACAGCGATAATTACATGTCTATACGTAAATAGTCTATAACTGCAGTGGCACAACACTTTCTGTGAAGGTCATATTCATATCATGTTATAAAGCCCTCATATGCTATTATACACATTGCTAAAATGATCTATGAAAATGGAACACACTGTATAGCAATAGTTATTATGCATTATGAATCATCAACATGATGAATTCTAAGTAGTGCTCATAACATTACGTTACTTAGAGATGATGTACAGCGGTAATGACACAGTTATAGATGTCTTGCAGCAAAGTGACTACTGTTTGTCTGTTTTACAGTGATTCTTGGACATAGAAATGTTCTATAGATGTAATGACATTTATAGATGACATACTGTGGTAGACATTACATATCTAAGGATATAGTTATAGATAATTTAATGACCTAAATATTTATTCAGTCACTATAAATGACTTTGCATTCTGGTGAAACCTTTCGAGATGTTTGACAGAGGTGCCTTTAGTGCACTCAGGGTCAGTAAAAGGAAAAGCAAAAATCAAACATACGGCGCGAATGAGGTTTGTTGATGTTATGTAGCAGTAATGACGTACAGGGTAACATTAATTACATGCCATCTATAACAGTATATCTAGACATTTATAGTTCCTCCTTTAGTTTTCGTATATCAGTGAAACAGAGCGTATGACTTAACACCAAACATATCATGCTTTCCTTTTGTAGCTTTGTTTATTGAACTTGATTTCTCCTGCTGTAACCTTGTCAGCGATGTCATTCCATTAACAGTGCAGCTGGTAATTATGCCTCTCTGTCAGAGACGTGCCTCGCTCTGTGCAGTGTGTGACTTTTTTGTTTTTTTCCCCCCTCATGCTTAGTTCTTTCTAAACAAAAGTGATGCATGTTGCTAGGGTTTTTCTTTTGAGATCTCATTTGAGTTAAGGATGGCTCAGATGTATCGCCAGGTGAATTCACGTACATCCCCCTGTCTTTGCTATGTAAGAGTCAGGCTATGAATTATAGATCTTGCCCGCTGTAACGTTACCTTAAAGGCCTGTTGCTCTACAGAGGTTTTTAGCGAACTATAAAAACACTGAAATACAACACGAGGTCCTGTGGCAACCCAGTGAAACGCAATATGTGGTGTTGCGGTCAGATGAAGTCCAATTACATTAAGATTAGACACTTGTCATGTCAGAAGCATGCCAGGAAGCACTGCGATCTGATGCAGTATCCTTTACAAAACAGCAAAAACTTAGAAGAAAAGACTTTTTTGTAAATGTAAACATGGTTTAGAATTGGTTTCAC
The DNA here is from genome assembly GCA_037576675.1 of Pangasius sanitwongsei. Classification (NCBI taxonomy): domain Eukaryota; kingdom Metazoa; phylum Chordata; class Actinopteri; order Siluriformes; family Pangasiidae; genus Pangasius; species Pangasius sanitwongsei. The sequence continues at coordinate 2,175,567 of CM075029.1, forward strand.
GCATCATTAATTTTCTCTGCTAGCATGGCAAAGTGCTAGCTAGTTATCTAGCAAGCTAGATACTACACTATGTTTATCCTAGTTTAATAAACGAATTATAGCAAAAATTATAGTTATACAGCTGTTATAGCAAATTTATAGATGTTTTCGATCACAGTTGAATGATAATTGCATATTTATAAAGATTCTACCATAGTAAATACATAGATATAGATAATATTCAGCGGTAATATTACACTTATAAATATTTTACAGCAATGACTTTTTTTTATACGTTTAAATGCTATATAGCTGTAATGACATTTATTTATACTTGGCAGTAATGGCACATTTATAAGTGTTTAACAACATAACTACAAGGTTAATTACATAATTATCGATGCTATACTGTGATAATGACACATTTATAGATGTTTTACAGCAAGCGTATGATGGCAGTTACATACTTGTAGAAGTTATACAGCAGTAATAAACATATTTTAGATGCTATTAGCAGTAATGAGACATTTATAGTTGTTTTACATCCTAACTTCAAGTTTAATTACATAATTATAGATGCTTTACTGTGGCCCTGACACATAAGCATTTACAGTGAAAGTACAATGATAATTACATATTTATAGGCGTTATACAGCAGTAATTACATATTTATAGGTGTTATACAGCAGTAATGACATTTATAGGCATTATGCAGCAGTAATTACATATTTATAGGTGTTATACAGCAGTAATGACATATTTATAGGCGTTATACAGCAGTAATTACATATTTATAGGTGTTATACAGCGGTAATGACATTTATAGGCGTTATACAGCAGTAATTACATATTTATAGGCGCTATACAGCAGTAATGACATTTATAGGCATTATATAGCAGTAATTACATCTTAACTATAAGGTTAATTACATATTTATAAGCGTTATACAGCAGTAATTACATATTTATAGGCGTTGTACAGCAGTAATGACATTTATAGGCATTATATAGCAATAATTACATCTTAACTATAGGGTTAATTACATATTTATAGGCGTTGTACAGCAGTAATTACATATTTATAGGCGTTATACAGCAGTAATTACATATTTATAGGCGTTGTACAGCAGTAATGACATTTATAGGCGTTATACAGTAGAAATTACATTTATAGGCGTTATACAGCAGTAATGACATATTTATAGGTGTTATACAGCAGTAATGACATATTTATAGGTGTTATACAGCAGTAATGACATATTTATAGGCGCTATATAACAGTAATGACATATTTATAGGCGTTATACAGCAGTAATGACATATTTATAGGCGTTATATAGCAGTAATGACATTTATAGGCATTATACAGCAGTAATGACATATTTATAGGCATTATATAGCAGTAATTGCATCTTAACTATAGGGATAATTACATATTTATAGGTGTTGTATAGCAGTAATGACATTTATAGGTGTTATACAGCAGTAATAACATATTTATAGGCGTTATATAGCAGTAATGACATATTTATAGGCGTTATATAGCAGTAATGACATATTTATAGGCGTTATACAGCAGTAATGACATATTTATAGGCGTTATATAGCAGTAATGACATATTTATAGGTGTTATACAGCAGTAATGACATATTTATAGGCGTTATACAGCAGTAATGACATATTTATAGGCGTTATATAGTAGTAATTGCATCTTAACTATAGGGATAATTACATATTTATAGGTGTTGTACAGCAGTAATAAACATGTCTATAGCTTGCTAGTTTGTTACTGATACTTATACGTTTTTATGAAAAATTCCTTATGAGAGGTCAGATGGTATAGAGAAATATGTCGTACAACTTTGATCAAACGAAAGAAACGGGAAAAATATCTGAAATCGTCCTGAAAATAAAAAGGAGCTTAACGCTGGTTTAATGTATTTAGGATTGTGAACGTTAACCTGCGCTCTGTAGACGTTACCCGTGTCCTTTTTTTTCTATTTATGTGCTTAAGAAACATTAATATGAATGTAACTGTGTTGATCCGTGCCTATTCAATTACATTAAACACTGCGCAGAACTCCCAGAGGGCCGTGTGTGTGTGTGTGTGTGTGAGAGAGAGAGAACTGAACAGTGTTAATTTAGCATGAGAACCTCGTCCTGCTCCACACACACACACACACACACACACATTCTCTCCCACCTCCTGAGCTGATATCACACAGCTGATATCACAGAAGTCAGACTCACAGAGCCGAATAAAACACAGTCACATTTATATTTCATCCATCCAGCAAGACACCAAACAGACTCTCTCTATCTGTCTCTCTCTTTTTTTAACATTTATCACACTCTCTGTCTCTTTCTCTCTCTGTCTCTCTCTCTGTCTGTCTCTCTCTCTCTTTATCTATCGATGTGTGTTTGTTTCTTTCCCCCTCTTTCTCGCTCTGTCTCTCTCTCTCTCTCCCCTGTACCTCTGTCTTTCTCTCTCTCTTCCACTCTCTCTCTGTCTGTCACTCTCTCTAAGCCTCTTTGTCTTGTTCCCGCTACCTGTGTATTTCTCTCTCTCTCTCTCTGTCTGTCTTTCTCTTTTGTCTCTCTTTCTCTCTCTGTCTGTGTGTCTCCCTCTACCTCGCTCGCTCTCTCTTTCTCTCCCTCTCTGTGTGTCTCCCTCTCCCTCTCTCTCTCTCTATCTGTCTCAATGTTCTCTCTCTCTCTCTCTCTCTCTCTCTCTCTCTCTCCATTTGCTGATTTTCACCATTGAACTCAAGTTCACTCTTTCCATATTTCTTCACAACTATCATTTCCCCCTCTCCTTTACACTGTTGTTTGTTCATTCTACATTTCTTTTCTTTGTTCTTTCTTAAAAGTTCTCCGTCTCCCTCCTCCTTTCTCTTTCTCCTACATCACTCTCTCACTTCCTCTCTTTCCTCTTTTCACTTCTTGTCCCACTGTATTTTGCACTCTCTCTTGCTCTCTCACTCTACCTCGATCTGTCTCTCACCTCTTCCTGCTTCTCTTCATCTTTGTTTCCCTCTCATTCTTCTCTTTTTTTTTTCTTCTTCTCACCTTCCGGGATGGATTCACACTGACTCCCTTGCCATCCATTTCAATCAGAACTGGATTTGAATGTTTTTTTTTTTTTATTGTCTTAAAGACATTTTGATAAAGTATTATGTTTAAAAATGTTTTTTAAGACATGTGTAAAGAGAATTCAATGTGAGCTAAGCCTTGAGGAAAGGTGCAAACACTAATCCCGCCACCTAACCTTCATGTTGACTTTAACCATTGTAACTTTTCTTTTAAAAAATCGAGTCCTGAAAATCGTTACAAATTTGCATAAGACCATGTTTCTGTCTTATCTCTTACTCTCCTCGTCTCTGCTCTCTGCAGCAGAAGGCTCTAAAATCCCAACAACAGTTTGCCTCCGAAAATAAATAAAGGAAAACAGAACGAGAACGTTATTAGACACTGGTGAGGTCAGGTGTTAAGAGCGCAGACGCCGCACTGAGCCTCAGGGACAGCTGTTTTAAGAGCAGTACTAGATCTTACTGCTTTTATTTACTTTCCTCCCCCCCGAGTAGCATGCTTTCTAAAGATGTCCAAGTGAGAGAATGGATCGTCGGCCATTAAAGAGACGAAGAAAGAGGGAGCTAACTACCTGGGGTAGAGACAGGACACAAAAGCAAATCTGTCCCTATCTCTTCCAGCACGTATTTCTAATTTAACAGGAGACTAAGTGAGAGATGGGTCCAATTATTTTCACCTGCTAAGCCAAATTTACACTTTGTAAAGTTCGAGTGTGTGCGAGGAAGCTAGGAAGCTTGTGCTATTGCATTGTGTTAATGTAGTTTTTATTGAAATGATAAAAAATATTGAGATCACTGATTGTGTTATTATCTATAAATTCATCAACAACACCATTAAGAGACTGGCTTGGAAGAAGAATGATGGATTATGGGATTATTGGCAAAGAGCCAAAGTGACTCAGTTGAAAACTGGACGAAAAGAAGATTCAGGATTTGCAAGGCAAGGTTAAATCTGGAGCTCACCATTTCCCAGATTTGAAATGAAATGTTCGATGAAAGTTGCTTTATAATTATTGACAGGTCATTAATAAGTACAGACGATGTACAGTACACCACATGGCGTAGAGACCACCATCTGATACACCGCGTGATACGGTGTGACACAAGCCTAGTGTATGCTGTTGCACTGACGAACAGATGACTCAAGATGACGGCAATCTGGACGCGTTTCATGATTAATGATGGCAATCAGTCGAAGCAGACTGCAACCTGTGCTCTGTGACAGTATCAAGAAGAGGAACTACAGCTTCTTTCTACAATACAAGCAACCTGATAAAACTTCTCATAAAGAGTGTGTCTAATAGATAGATATATATTAGAGATTGGCCAACCAGAGTACACCGAGCAGAATCGTCGAGTGCTTTCATTCAAAACGCACTGAAGGTGCTACAAATTGTTGCATAAAAGTGGGAGCACTTCAATTCAGCGAGCACTGAGCGCAGAGCACTGAGACACACAATTGCCAGAGTCTACACTTTTGGAGTTCAATTTCATGGCACTTTGTGCTCATTTTTAATGACCACACTCGCTGATACTGCTCTGTTAAAGATAGAGTAACATCTGAAACATAAAAACCGAGCATGAGGAATTTATAGCTTACAGCACACAGCAGCAGCGAACATAAACAAAGCTAAATAAAACGTTCCATGACGCCGCTGATTGATCGATGCTAAGTTTGTTATTAATTTTGGTATCGGTATCATAACTGTTGAATACCAAAAAGCATAAGATAAGTTCAACCATTTCCAGAGATATGGTATATGATTAGAACTTTATGAGGCACATAAGAGGTAGCATATGTAAAATGCTTCCAAGGACTCACGAAGGATTATAAGCACATCACAGTTATAATAATTTTTGAATATGAAAGTGTTACCTTATGCTGCTAGTGGCCATTTTTATGACATAACTGATCCACAGTGCAAAACAGAATTGCTTAGTAGTTACCACGGTGATCATCCAGGCCCAAACATTTTCTCGAACCCTGGAGAAAAGTCCTAGCAGTGTGTTTAACCTGTTCAGATGGCATTGTGTGTGGTCAGCGAAGCTCAAACTGCAGTCCCATCCATTAATTGCGAATATTTTTAGAAACCGTAATTAGCATAAGCATTGTTAGCACGTGCCCTCTTCTTCTTCTTCTTCTTCTTCTTCTTTTTTTTGGGTAAAGACCTCTGCTGTCATGTACAGAAAACTAGGACAAAAGCGTGTCGTGTAAAATCAGAGCAGTAGACCTTGTGCTGGGCTGCGAAAGGTAGAGTGTAATTAGATTCTCGGCATAACGAGGAAGCAGCAAATGCACCGACTTTCAGTTTTCGGACGTGGCTTGGGCGCAGACCAAATTAAATTAAAGCTAACAATGAGCTTGCGCTGTTTACAAGTGGGTCAGTGATAGCAGAGGTCCATGAAGGGCGGTGAAGACAATACGAGATGATACTCTGGTGGGAAAGTTTATGGCTCTCTTTGCGGCCTGCTTTTTATTGGTATTGGTTTAAGACTGATTTATAGACGCATTAAGCTCAAGATCGCTGCTTATGAAATAATCAGCATTGGATAAATAAGCAAATAAACACTTTGTGCTTCTACTAAAACCTGTTCAAGCCTGGTTTAGTATTTATTGATTTGTAATTATGCCGTCGTGGCCGTGAATAAAAAGACTCGGTTGCACAGCGGCGTAAATAAAAGATGCTAAAAAGCACTGAGTTTGCTGACACACTGATTTCAACAATTAATAGTACAGAAAAAAGAGGAATTAATGGGTCTTGGTGGAGCCTTTCTGAAAGAGACACTCTCTGAGGTTATAAGGCTAAATAAGGATACATTAGGAACATTTGAAAGGTTCCTCCAGAGCTGCGTTTATGCGTTTATGCCTCTTGCACGGCTCTAAACAGTCCGTATGCTTGTATCTATGTCTAGTGTGCTGAAGGGAATCGACTTAGAACCCTCTTTTTAAGGAAATCCGTGTTTCCGGGTTCTGTATAGAACCTCGACCGAGAAAATGATGATTCTTTCATGATTCGAGAAAACTACATCGGAGTTCTTTTATACGTTTATATCGCAGACTTTTATAAGACTTTAAGACTTTTATATCGCAGCACCGTCGAATTCTAGAATCTGATTGGTCAGAAGGTGTTGATTTTCTATAACAGCAGCTCTGACAGTAGTGCAGGTTTATAATAACGCGCTTGTTCTAATACCTTATCGTTTCTATAGTAACGGGTCATTCGCAGAGTCTTGAATAGCAGACACTGATAATAAACAGATTTAATGAAAACATTTATGGAAGGAGTCTCCAGTGTCAGACGTCAAACTGTAACATTAAGTTTCCCGACGTCTTCAGGACAGAAGACGAAGGTGACGCGTTCTGGTTTTCTCGGTAACATGACAAGCTGCGTTTTTGTTTTTTTGGTTTTTTTTTGGTCTTCCTAACTTCAATAGAGAGGAAAAAAAGAGAGGCTGGTGAGGGAACGGCTGTTTCTAGCTGCTGTATTGCAAATGAGAACAGGAACTAACTTGTTTCACAGACATTCCCTAATGTTAGACGTAACTAGAAAAGGATAAAAAGAATGATGCGTCATTCTTCAATTAAAAAAAACAAACAAACTGTATTTGTTGCTAAAGTATTGTTTTATAAGAGGAATAAAACCTTTCGGGATGTGCTGAAGTTTTGAGCTAAAGCCCACAAAATTTTTCTGCAAAATTTCCAGTTTAAGAAAGTTGGGAATCTCGTTCCGGACTCAGGATTTGTGAGCATAATCTGAAATTGCGAAACAAAATCTGTCCTTAGATCTGTCTCTCTCTTATTTTCAATATGGTGTAGGATTGTCTCAACTCAGGCTTTAGCTGTGCTGAGGGCCTGTGTGTGTGTGTGTGAGTGTGTGTGTGTGTCTTTTTTAGTACAGTTTCATAGCCTTGTTATGGGGGTGTTTTACAGTGTATATATGAGTGTCATAAAGTTTTCTCTTTGGGAAGCAGGTGTTTGTGTGTGTGTGTGTGTGTGTGTGTGTGTGTGTGTGTGTGTGTGCTGTTTACGTCCTTCCCTCCCTTAGTGAGATATTGCTGTCCTGAGCAGTTTTCTTCTCTTCTTCTCTCTTTGCCTCCATTCTCCCATCACACTGCTCAGAGGTGCTGTCACTGCCAGGCCTTCCCTCGGTACAGGATCTCTCTGTCTCTCTCTCTCTCTCTCTCTCTCTCTCTCTCTCTCTCTCTCTCTCTCTCTCTCTATCTATCTATCTATCTATCTTTCGGTTGGGCAAATTGAATAAATCACAAAAGGGATCCACTTGGCTGAGTATTCCCACTTCCTTGCTTGTCATCCTCTTCTCCTCGGAGCGAGAGACACAGTGATAGAGAGAGAGAAAGAGGGAAGCTGAGGATTCTGGGGATCTCGAGTCCTCTGGCTCTGGCGTCTTGCCTCCCTGCAGAATCACACCAGCAGGAAAACGAAAGATGGCGTCCCAAGCGGCGATTACCTCTGACTGAGTGTCTGCTTCTGCTGTTTAACGCTTGTCTCATTTGCATAACGGGCCTTTTTTTCCCCCTCGCACGCCTGTTTTGTTGAACTCTTGATTTAAAAGGGTTGTTAAATAAATCATCTTCTCCTCATCCTATTAACCTGTGTGAGGGAAAAAATAAACTAACAACCAAAAAAAAAAAAACCCACAAATTGCACTCTGCTGAGGCTAATTTCTCCCACTGCATTTCCTAATCAGAGCCAGAACTTCAAAGTTGAAAGAAACAATTTATTCTCAACAAGCTAGAGGGTTGAATTTTAAAATCATTATATTTACATGGATTTTTTTTTTTTTTTTAATATTAACCCCACTTGGCCTACATTACAAGCTTTTTGTTCAATTATGATTATTTGCTCAGAGCACAACAACCAGTTGTGATCATTTTAATGTTGAGATGCTTTTCGGAAAATGGACTCTGATCTTTTTTTAGCTCGATGGTTCACATGTATACACAAGTCACCTAAAACTTGTGATCAATGACATTGAAGACATGTTTGTGATAAGATTCATCACTTCAGTAGCTCTGAAAGGAATAATCTGGCAACACAAGCATTTAGCATAACAATTGTTTGCTCTAGATATCAGCTCAAGATCATCAGACATTCGTGATTATAACCAAAAGGCAAAAAAAAAAAAAAACGTTTGCTGTTTTAGTAGTTTGGTCGTTTTTTGGGGGTTTTTTTTAAATGAAAAAGTCTTTGTGTTTAAGGGCTTCTTGAGACACTACTAAAGGTGTTAAAAAGAGTCCTGGGGTGAGCACACGACAGTCTGTACGATTACAGCAGCAGCTCTGAGGTACAAATCTACAATATCCAGGTGAGATTAAACACTAAAACAAGAGCTGGTTTGTATATAAAATACAATTGAATTGACTTGAGTTCACGGTTTTAGGGAAGTTAAATCTTTAGGGTCTCGTTGTGGGACATTTCACCACAGCAGCAGCAGAAAGTAAATCACAAGTGCAGATGTTCCAAGCAGAATGAGCGAGAAGTCTGTCAGGATCTGGCAGAAATTCTAACTGTCCACTAGATTGGGAAAAAAAAAAATAATTCAGTAATAACGAGACAAAAACACCAAATAATAAAGATAAATAATAATGACAGCTGATTGGTTCAGTAATTAACTGAACCGCAATAAATAGTATGATATCGTCCCGAATTAGTTACAAGGGTTTGAATATTAACCCTCTTCAACTTTTTCACAGTGAAGCATGGTGGTGGTAGCATCAAGCTTAGCATTACCCTTAGCCGCTTGGTTGCGTGTCTGACTCTTTACCCGGTCACTGACTTTTGTTGGACGGCATCCACTTGGCAGAGTCGCAGTTGTGTGATATCCTTTCGATGTTTTAGTAATGGATTACTTATAGCTATGCGAGACTATAAACCAAACCCTGAGTGATACTTTTCCAGAACTTTGTCCTGGACTTATTTTCGCAACTCCTTGGTCTTCATGACGCTGTTTCCTTAAGTATGTTCTCTAACATACCATACATATCTCTAACATATCCCCCTCAATGCCACGACTGAGGCGAGACCCTTGAGCAAGGCACCGAACCCCCAAACTTCTCCCCGGGCGCCGCAGCAAAAAAGGCTGCCCACTGCTCCGGGTGTGTGTTCACGGTGTGTGTGTGTGTGTGTTCACTACTGTGTGTGCACTTGGATGGATTAAATGCAGAGCACAAATTCCGAGTATGGGTCACCGTACGTGGCTACACGTCACTTCACTCACTTAACAAACTCTGGGTTCTTCCAGGAACGGGTGTATTTACATTGAGATCACTTTAATTGCACTCAGACTGATTAGTTGCACCAGGACTAATTTTATTGGTTTCAGAGCAACAAGGGGCGAATACTTATGCAATCACTTTTACTGTTTTTTATTTATGAATTATTACTGCAAAATATATTGACTTTTTTTTGTCCCACTATACTATTTTATGGGCTATTGTGTGTAGATTCATGTATATATATAAGCTTAACTAAATTCCACTACAAAACTCAACGTGAAACGTGAAACGTATACAAGACACTGTGTGTGTGTGTGTGTGTTTGTGTGTGTGTGTGTTTATCAGGCAGACTTCTCTGGAGTTGCAGTATATAGATCTCCTCAGTTCTCCGGTTGTGTTCTAGTCTGTAATTACACTGTTAACTCGCCACCACAGTAGATAAGGCAGCCATGAAGAGATAAGCGGCGTCGGAAAGAGAAAATCAGGACAATCGCTCCTCATGCTCCTCATCCAGACGAAGATGAGCATCTGAGCGTTAGGGTCGCGCGGTAGCGGCGGTCAGCGCAGCAGAGGCAGGATGAAGTAAAAACCGGCAGTCAACTCCAGAAGAAATCATTTTGTCGCCCGAGGTGCCAGGTGAACATTTTCACATTACTGCCAAGTCCCTTGACGGCTTTCTTGTAATTGCTTTCAAAATTGCAGCGTTTTTTTTTTTGCTGCACGATGGCGTTTATAAACCAAATCAAATCGAAATGTGGGAAAGCACCCGTAAAGTAATGACACAAACGAGCCCGAGGGCACTTCAGCAGGGACACTTCGCTGAAAAATAAACAGGAAGGGTTTCAAGAGTGTCACCTGTATACTTCACACGCGGTTACGTCAGAGGAGCGCAGATGAAAGAGATTCGAATCCTGACTCGTAGCTGCTCTTTGACTCCGTGTAACGCAGATTAACATGGAAGAGCCAGTTTTCTAACTCTTTCCTGACGGACAGCAGTGCAGCTGCAAATCACAGCTTTATATTAATGCATTTTATTACATATCAATGCACTCGTTCTAATACCTTCTCGTTTCTATAGTGACCACTTAAGAAAGAATTTTATGTTTTTCGGTTTCTCTGTAACATGACAAGCGGCATTTTGTGTCTTAGTAACTTCAAAAGATTGAAAAGATTTATGCTGGTGAGGCAGCGACTGCTTATAACTGCTAGAACATAAGCGATAACTTGCATTAACTTATTTTTACAGCATCACATGCGACTGTACATGGATAGAAAGCATCACGCGTTCTTTAACAAATTAAAAATTGTAATCGCCGGCAACTGGTGTAGTATAAGAGGAATAAAACACTCGTGAATTTCATGTGTGCTTCATCACATCATCACATTGTTATTTGTTTCCTATAACAGCACGGCGTAGTCTGTTTTATTCCTTATATAGTTAAAAGTGTTGTAGTTAAGACTTTTCTTTTTATAAACAAAAATTTAAAAAATATGACAAGACGACGGAGAGCACGTCTACTAACGTGGTGTTTGAATGGAAAAATGGATATGTACCTTTTTTTTAAAATTTATCCGCAAAAAATGTAAAAAATAAAATGTTAAAAATGAGATTTTATTTAATAATAATAATAATAATAATAATAATAGTTTTTATTTTTAGTTTATTTTCACCTCTAAGTTTTTTTTTCCCACTAATTTCTTCATTATTTGGCCATGTTTTACTTGTTGCTTCTAAAAATAAAGGCAAATCATCAAACCTAACACACTAACACTCTTGTTGCTATAATTGCCTTCTATATTTTGTCTCAATGGCACGGAAACTTTTGTATTTCATATAGATAATGTCCATCATTTAGAGCGCCGCACCATTTCCATTTTTAGGGAGTGCAAAAAAAAAACCCGCACAGTGTGCCCTTTCCTGAGGCAGATTGCTAGCTCAGTCCGGCACCTCGGCTAGCCGGCTTGTCAGGTATTGATGGCTTTAAATCTGCTATAAAGGCCAGCCACTAAACCTTTTGTGCACTAAAGCATTGTCTAGCGAGTTATTAATCTCATTCATTTTCTATAAAAGGTCCCTTTGGAAATGTTACAGTACTGTATGATACGCTGCGTCTCGGTGATCGCTCCTATTCTTCCTCTCTTTCCACAATACACACTCTGCTTTTATTCGTTACTAATTTGCTCCTCTTTATTTAGATGATAATAATAATAATAATAATAGTGTATTTTTGTTCACACTTCCTTTTTTTTGTGTGATTATTTATTTATTTAGTTAATTTATATGATATTTATTTTTTTAGATTTATATGATTTGTTTGCCGTATGAGTGTGCTTCGTGAAGTTTTGTGAATATGGATTGCACACTCCTGGAATAATCTTTAACCAGTAACGCTAATGGTCTGAGTTTACAGAGTTGAGTGAAGAGTCGAGTTTTACACAAGGGATAACTGCAATTTTCATACGCGTGACCTTTCAGGAAGTGTGCCGAATTCATCTCTGTTCATTTTAGTCTCTACCTCACATTCTTCACTCTGAGGAGGCAAAAGAAAAAAAGATTAGCATTTTAAAAGTAGCACCGATTTGGAAATAAAGAGTCGGATTAAAAGCCTGGCTTAAGCTTTATACTCACCCCAGCTACGCTAATGCCGTATTGTATTGCTTTTTTACCATTTTTTTAAACATTTTGTTTTGAATCAATGAATACATACCTTAAACATAATAGAAATAATATTAACAATAAATATTAAATGGAATTAAATTTAATTTTAAATAATTCAATTTCGAGACCCATCTACATCTTAGCAGCAATGTCTGAGACAGTGAAGACAGGAAATTATCTACGCATAACGCGAGCCAAAACACATCGCCGTTTCTCAGCTTAACATCTAACCCGCACACAATAAGCATGTGTTAGCTAGCTGAATGAGCTAGCATCATCAGGATTCAAACTTGTGATCTCCAATCAAACCTGCGACAGTTGTTTTTTTTTTGTTTTTGTTTTTTTTTTTTACAGAGATTCTTTATGGATGATTCTTTAACCATTTTTGCTAATTTCACATTTCCATAAGTATGATTTATGCCACAACACTGTAGAATTCTTGATTCTGAAAAGTCAGCAGGTGTTATTGAAACAAACCTGGGACAATTTTCCGGAAAAGAATCAACAGTTTTGGTTAGAAAGAAATATCCCAAACTTTCACCAACTTATGGGCCATCATTTACGCCAATATTTTTTAAAAAAAAAATGGAGGCTGTCTACCAAAAGTCAGTAACCAGGTAAACATGGAATTAGTTAGAGAAGTAAGCAAGTAGGTAACTCTCACCACGATGCTCCCACCACCATGCTTCACTGTGGGAAAGTTTAGTACATATGTAGCAAATGCTAGTGATATTAGTCCATTACGGATGGCAGGATGGCTTCTAGCTACCAGTTCCTTCAGAAAGTGCACACCGGTGCTGTAACTCACATTCACCTCAGCTCTTATGCGCCATAATGGTGTGAGATGATGCTAAGTGAAATAAAAATGAGTTGGACAGAGAGGACAGGGTGGCAGAGTGAGAGAGGAACATATAACCATCCAGACCCTTTATGGCTCCTGGGAGAACTCGGCCCCTCTACATCTCTCACTTTAATTGAACTCGTGATGCATCGCCAAACTCAGGGAGCAGCGCCGCGGCCTGCTAATGGAGGCGGCAGATAAATAGTTGGTCTCGAAGTTTTTTTTTCCTTATTTTTATCTTTTTTTTCCCACTCCGACTCGGCGAGACAATGGAAAACGGAAGGGTTATTTATATATTTTATGGCTCTCTGGAGGCGCAAATGGGGCAGAACGTGTTCAGGTGGGTCAGGAGAGTTCCCATGAGGCTCTGAATTTCAGCAGGATGGAAATGCAACACACACAGCCCGTCTCTGTCTTCTCACTCCTCACAGATGAGATGTTCTCTTGTCTCATACTCATTACCTGATATTGACCCAGTTATTAAATTACCCTGAGAAATGGGGAAGCTGCTCATTCTCAGAGAAGTTCTTTATTGATGCTCGTATGGTGAGAACCTTGGTGAAAGAATTATTATTATTATTTATTTTTTATTTTAAATATCACAGTACATTTGTTAATGAAGATCATGACGGTACGTACGAAGACAGCTGAATTCATCTGCCATGACTGGGATATAACGTAAACACAGATCTAGAACTCTAGAAGTGTAATGTAGAGCTTAAAGTTGTAAGTTACAAAATGTATTTTTATTAATTAACTAATTAATTAATTGTTTTTTTTTGTTTTTTTTTTGGTATTTGGTTTTATATTCCATGACATCTGACATCATCACCCCAATACTGCATGAATAAATGAATAAATGAATTAAGAAAGAAAGAAGTTTAAATAAATGACAGGTTATTCATTTATGTAGTTTTGTATACTTAGTTAATTAGTTAGCTAGTTAGTTAGGAATGAATGAACCAAGATCCAGGTAAAAAATGTACCATCTTTACCTCGTCTTCACGCCGGAATAAATCTTCCACTTTGACCACATAAAATTATAAAAGATGTAAACTATATCTTCACTTCATCTGGTCACTATATAGAGTATAACAACATTATAACAGTCTTGTAGACCCTACATAGTGAACTATATATCTAACAGAATGCTATCTGAGATTCAGCTAGGGGAAACTTCTTGAAATGTTTCATTAACTCACAGCTTTTAAGGCAAACTTTAGTAATAAAAAAAAAAACACGGGATGATTAATGTTTGAGTACAGATTTTTTTTTTTTTGAATAAATAAGACATTTTGGACGTGTTTCTGTAAAATATGTTCTAACAGATAGAGATTACTGATAGTGTTGTTAGTGTTTCCATTTTTCCACACTGTGTCCTCCGTTTTGTCCTCCTCCATATATTTAACTGTTTCCCCTCATTCAGCATGTTTTCCGCCCTGTACATCTGACAGTGACCTTTCAAACTGTCCTGATGACATTCTGCTGTACAGGTGTTAGTGTTAGTCAGGTCATATTCACTCAATAATAATAAAAAAAAAAAAAAAGGATAAAAAGGTTTGTATTTTAATACAAAAATGGATGTTGTTGCACCACACAGTGATTCAGATCTTAACGTTTGATTCTTGTCTTGAAGTTAAGTTCTAAGATTCACAGTGTTATTTGTTAAGGTCAATGCAGTGAATGTTTCTTACAGAACAATTTCCAGTTAGACGGAACATATCGCTACGGAAAATGGTAGCGCTATTATTGCTGCAGTGTTTCAGAAATGATTATAAAAGTTCTTGTTTTAAAAAATAAAAAATAAAAAAAGAACTCCAGAGTTGACATTCACACTAAAGGTTTCTAAAAATGCGATGTGTATAAAATGTTACACTAACCTAAATTTCTTAGCTGGGATGAAGTTACAAATCAGAAATAATTAAAAAGCAGCTGAGATGAACTTTTTCTTCTTCTTTGTCTTTTGAAGTGAAGTATTTCAAATATTTTTTTTCTTTACCACAAACCACAGGAAAAGTCCGAAAAGTCAGGAACCAATGGAAATATGTTGTGCAAATATGTTGACCTCCTGAATAGGTTGAGCAGAAGAGAGAGAGAAAAAAAAGCAAATGCTGAGAAAGTGGATGAGAAAATGCCTAAGCGTGAACATGTAGAGCAAATACAAAATGAAGTATATGTAATTTCACTCCTCCTTTTTCCTGACTTTTCAGACACCCTGCATGTAACTTATGCTGTCATGTAGGAATTTTAACCGCCTCAGATTTCAAAATGAACCTGGAACTCTAATTGAAGTTTAAATCTGAGTGGAAAGTAATGAAGCAACAAGATTTAATGATGTCTTCAATCTATCCCTGATTTTAAACCAGCTTTAAAGTTTGATGAAGCTGTATTAGAAGATCAACTTTGATGTAATTCAAGTTAAAGATTAGTGAATGCTTTTGCAGGACTCTAACGTGTGTGTGTGTGTGTGTGTTGTGCTGTTCTATTCCACAGTCATGGATCCCCAGCACGAGTCGGTGGAAGCTTTAGTGCAGAGAATTAAGGATAGTTTCCGCACCAACGCCGCCATGGAGATCACGCACTTCCAAAACGCAACACACAGCTCGTCCACCAGCCGCAAACGAGGACCAACTCAAAGCCGTGGTAAACAAACACGCACACAAACACACAAACATAACGGAACGGCATCTTCCCGTACACACAAACGTCTCAGAATCGCAAATGTAGTTGATCCGTGAAGATACGCTTGGTGTTTTTTTGTTTTTAGTAAGAACAAGTAAGAGATGTGCAAAGTGCATGCCTATCTGACTGCAGGGTCCCAAACGTCTCCTTCGTCCAAGTTACGCCCTTCATCAGTGGATGTTGGTGGACGTCCATGTCTCAGTTGGTCCGCAACACTTCCAGTCTTTTTGAGTTTGTTAAGAAGTTTGGCAACAGTGTCATGTGTGATGTGCTTGCTGTGTTTCCTGTCCATCGCAACCTTGCGACAGCTTCCCGATCCAGCCATGAGAATGCGTTCATTACGTTCGTCTTTTGTCGAAGGCATTCTTAAAGGCTATCTGAGAAAATTTATATAATATAAACTAAGTATTTTGTATTAGTATTTTGCTAAGAAGTGTTAATTTCCCCAACGTATGGAGACTTTTGGGACACTCTGTATATAATCTCACAGTGTCGAGGTGTTCTGTGACAGAAAGCTGATGTGGATTCTGACATTGTATGTCACACTGATCTCTGTTTAAAAAAAAAAAAAAAACGACGAAATGATATCAAAGAACTAAAAAAAAAATGCCATTCCGAAGCCGAATCAGACGCAGTAAGGCGGTGTGGCCTAGATATTGAAGGTGGAATTGGAAAATTATTTCAAAGACAAAATAGTTTTGACAATATCTATTGTTAAAAATGCTATACAGTTGATAGCTGGTGTGTGTGTGTGTGTGTGTGGAAAGTAATTGGTACATAACCAAACTGATAAAAGAAAAACTGGAGTAAAAATCCAAACAAAGAGATATTTAGCGCAGTCTTTTCCTCTTTCGGCTGTTCCCGTTCGGGGGGTCGCCACAGCGGATCACCCGTCCGCATATTTTGATTCTGGCACAAGTTTTACGCCTCCCCATTTTCCGGGCTTGGGACCGGCACTGAGAGTGCACTGGCTCGTGCAGCCCTCCACTGGCTGGGGTTGGTTCACTGGCTGGGAATTATTTTGTTTAACATTACCCAAAAGACCCAATCTTACCTGATAGATAGTATACGACAATGAAAGCTGCTGTTTTTATACCGGGTGTGTTTACTTTTGCTAACGAGTTACCACACACGTGCAGTTAAAGATCAACTGCAATTCAGTGATCATATTAATGTACATCCTATCAGACCTGAGTGTTCATATTTTTCACGTTTTGTTACACAGCACGATAAAAGTAACAATACAAATATATATATATATTTTTAAAAATATGGAATGATTTAGGAAGCACTTGATAATGTTGCCTCCGTTCCCACTGTCCTTCTTTAGCACAGCACGTCCTCCAGCCTAAAATTAAACCAGACCGTTCATCCGGCTGAACGAGCTGTCTGCTCTGCCGGAGCACCTCCAGAATAAAGCGTAGAAGGAAGAAAAATCCATACTGTCCTCCATTTCAGTTCAGTCCAGCAGTCCCCTTTTTCACTCTCTGCTTCTAATAGACTCTTTTTGGAGGCCTTTAATTACTGTCTCTGGGAAAAACAAAAATGCAACTTCAGCACTAAAGCATCTTCGGGTCTATCGAGGACAACAAGGAGCTAATGGGACGAGTCAGGTTGTGAAGCCGGAACTCAATTAAGCGCGGCGGGAGTAGGAGGTTCAGCGAGTCCTCATGAGGAGATTAGGCCATTGAAGGGTGAAAAAAAGAAAAGGAAGACGAATGTGGAGTGAGATCGGAGCTGAGATGCTGGGGATGGTGAAATTTTTAATTTTGTCTTGCTTGACTCCGCATTTTTATGCTGACGATTGCAATTCTTCTTCATCTCCCTGTGTAATAAGCGTGTGTGTGTGTGTGTGTGTGTGTGTGTGTGAGAGAGAGAGAGAGAGAGAGAGAGCACAGCAGCTTAAGTAAACCTTGGCATAGATTCTGCACGTCTCGGGAACTGAGTGTTGAAACACTGCTGCTCCTAAAAAATCTTCCCTCGGCTGATGTTTTGATGATGGTGGTAGGGAGCGCTGATTGGTTGAAACAAGGAGGCGTGTCTGGTTGTGTACCTGGAAACCTTGTTTTTATTTAACCTGACAGCAAACG
Organism: Pangasius sanitwongsei; assembly: GCA_037576675.1. Classification (NCBI taxonomy): domain Eukaryota; kingdom Metazoa; phylum Chordata; class Actinopteri; order Siluriformes; family Pangasiidae; genus Pangasius; species Pangasius sanitwongsei. The sequence goes on from CM075029.1 coordinate 2,193,145, forward strand.
TGAAAACTGAGTGTTTTGCGTCACGTTAGGTGGCTAGCTTGGTGTTGTGCTGTTATAGGAAAATAATAAACAACAGAGTGGCGTGATGAAGCGTAGTTACTGTTACTACTCCGATTTTTTTTTTTTTTCCCGAACTGTTTTATTCCTCTTACACCACAGCAATTTTCTAATGATTACAGTTTTTTTTATTTATTAAATAAAGACACGGTAACTTTTATCTGCCTATAGTTACACTTAATGTTATGGAATGTCAGCAGAGCAAGTTAGTTCCTGTTGTCGCTTATGTTATAGCAACTATAGCAAAGCATAAACGCGTCAGTCCTGAGGATGTCGGAAAATTTTACATTACAGATTTACCTTCGACTGTTACAAAGTGCTAATACTGGAGACTCCTTCCATAAATGTTGAACATCTCGTGATAGAAAACTTCACCACATAAATTTGTCAAATGTTGCAAAATGTTATAGCACGGTATCACTGATACGCTTCTTCTTCTTCTCCATTCATTCCGCTGTTTTTCATTTTCTGCCCTCTAGTGGACATGATTATATTATGAGTTCAGAAATACACAGATGTCGGAGTAGAACCATGCCTCAGTGAGCCCTTGCGCCTTGTGAATGGGGGCGGAGTCATCCTAGAAGACACCACGCCCATTATGGTAGAAATGTTTCATTTTATCAAAGGATAAAGATGATCAGTAAGAAGGACTTTGGATTTGAATTGCAGTGAGGCTTCACTCTAAGGGAAAAAAAAGGAATCCAAATTATGCCAGCAAAATAAGTAAATGCCCCCCAGAGTATAACAGAGTATAACTTTGTCACCTGTCTGTGTATATCAGTCATTCTACGGCAAATCCAGCCCACCATACGACTCCTTTCACTCCTTTTCACTGCATTTCTCAGTGTGAAGACAATATTCAAAATCTGTCTAGAATAGTAAGCATGCGATTTGAGACACAGCCTCTGTATGTCATGAAGGTTAAGCAATGATGATGAGCTGATGACGAGAATGAGGCTGGATCCTTTAGAGCGCTGTAGAGTTCAGTGTGTTCATGTGTGTGTGCGCGTGTGTGCGTGTGTGCGTGTGTGCGTGTGTGTGTGTGTATGTGTGACAGTGATTAGCTATGCTGATGTGACCTGCACTGTGGTGAGGACAGGAAGGAACGCTGACCACCATCTGGGAGAGTGACGAAGCCTGGCACCTTCAACTCTTTAATTATTCAGAGCTTCGCTGATGGACACGATGAGAGTGTGAGAGAGAAAGAGAGAGAGAGAAAGAGAGAATGAAAGAAAAACAGGGACAGAGACACAGACTGACAGAGGAGAGAGGAGAAAAAAAAACTGACAGAGATAGACAAAGGGACAAAGGCAGATAGACAAAGGGATAAAGAGTGAGAGAACAAGGGAGAAAGAGAGACAGAGAGAGAGAAAAACACAGATAGACAGAGAGAGACTGAGGGATAATCAACCACAGTCTGGTATGAAGAAACAGTGTTACAGTTTTATTCCTCTTATATCACAGCACTTTGTCAATACTAACATTTTTTTGTTAAAAAATTTATCAAAGATTGACACGTATGTACTTTTTATACATTTATGGTTACCTTTAATGTTGTGGAACAAATCAATAGATTATGGCACAAACAACTTGGCCATTCTGCCTACGGGAGACATTCCACCAAAAGTCTATGAGTTAGAGAAGCAACCTAGAAGGCCAAGAATAACACTTAACACGATGCTACCACCACCATGCTTCACTGTGGGGGTGGTGTTCTCAGGACGATGAGCAATTTTCGGTTCATAATTCACATAATACTCCTCTCTGTGTTCCGATTCATAATCTTTTCCTTCCTGTTTGCGAAACACCACATCTGGACCAGATGTGTTACGCTGATGTGCTGCCTTAATGTCATCAGTGCTTGTGTAAATGTCACTGCTATATGTTTTCTGCTACTGTAAGATTGTGCAAGAGTGCAGGAGTAAAGCCGTGTTTTTCACTACACCTGCTGAACAAATGAACTCACAACAGCCTGAAACTAAATGACTGGCTCGCTAATAAGATTCCTGCCGAGCGGCGTCTATTACAGCCGTGCGTGAGATTAGGGCCGGCTGTAATATTTGTTTATATGGCATTCTTTATTTCACCACCTGCTGGGTTTATTTTCTCTGTAATGTGCTTTTGCTCTGTGAAACAGTTTTCTGTTTTATAAAGGCTGTAAGATTCAAATTGCTGGCATCCATTGTTTATATGCTGATAAAGGAGGCATGGTCACTGTACGAGCAGACCTAGTGCAGAAGGCGTGGCCAATTTATCTGCAGTCTCAGTGAATGAGTGATGGAGGCGTGGCCTGTGTATTTCTAGTCCCAATAAAGGACTCATCTTTTTTGCTTATAGTCCTAGTGAAGGAGGTGTGGCTTCTGTACCTATCAGTTCTAGAGAAGTAGGCATGGCCTGTGTGCCTCCAGTCCTAGTGAAGGAGGCGTGGCCTCTGTACCCGTTAGTCACAGTGAAAGAGGTGTGGCCTCTGTGCCTGTCAGTGACAGTGAAAGTGGTAAGGCTTCTGCATCTTCAGTCCTAATGAAGAAGGCATGGTGTCTGTGTCTGTCAGTCACAGTGTAGGAGGCATGGCCTCTGTGCCTGTCAGTCACAGTGAAAGAGGTGTGGCCTCTGTGCCTGTCAGTCACCAATAAATGAGATGTAGAATTCCAAGTCTGAGACTAAAAGTAGCCCCTGTGTAAAAGGAAGTTTTCCTCTCCCTGTCAGAGAGAGTAACTTTGACAGCTATAGCAAGCAGACATCTGTGTCTTCATTACCACACACTCAGTCACACTCACACACACACACAGCATAAAGAGTGCAGAGTCAGGCACAGTGTAAAAGAACACTGCCTCGAGCTCATGGTTCAGACGCGATGGATTTGGCCTGACAGGCTTTTGTCATTTCCTGGTTGCAGTAGGTCCATGGAGTCATCACTCATGCGTTTACCGCAGTGCCATGAACGGCACGGCTGCTTGCAGATTAGGCAAAAAGTGTGGTGGGGCCATTAGTACGGTTGTTAGGCTAAATGAGCGATTAATCAGGAACTAAGATGAGGGTGAGGGAGTGTGAGGACGTCAGGGATCAGGCCTCATCATAACCAGCCACACACTTCGCCCACTGAGATTAAGGGTAAATATCATAATCATATGACGGGGTCCTCCAGGTACTCCGGTTTCCTCCCCCTGTCCAAACACATGTTCTGTAGGCTGATTGCCATTTCCAAAATCTGTAATGGTGGAATAGTTGTTTGTCGATTGTCCCCTGCGATGGGTTGGTACCCCATCCAGAGTGTCCCCAGCCTTGTGCCCTGAGTTCCCAGGGAGAGGCGCAAGGCTCCTCTGCAACCCTGTGTAGGATAAGTGGTATGGAAGATGGATGGATGGATAAGCATATGACCAAATATTAGTATTTTCATTGGTAACTAATTTGGTTTGGGAAGTCAAAATGGTTTCTAAAATGCACATGTTGACGTTGAGGTACATCCATTAAACAAGACGTACATGTTCTCACTTACATTATAGCAGCTGTAAACAGTCGTGCCCTCGCCAGTCTCTGTTTCGTCTCTCTATTCAAATTATTAAGACAAATAAAACACAGCTTGGCATGTTACCAAGAAACCGCAAAAAGCGTAAAAACACTTCGGTCTCGAAGATATCGGAAAACTTCAAGTTACCGTTTTTACCTCTGATGGTTAGAAAGCGCTGGTACTGGAGATCCTTCTATAAATGTTAAATAAACAACCTCCTTACCGAAATCTTCACTATATCAATGATTACAAAATGTTTTTTAATTAGTTTACGTGGCGCATCCAGCATACAAATCCCTGTGAATGAGCTGTCACTATAGAAATGACAATGTATTAGAGTACCGTTTTAAAACCGTGACAAACTGTGGATGCCTTATATCTAAAATGTATTATATTTTCCGCACAGGATTATTTCTTTATCCAGACCAGTGGGATGCTAAAATATATCCCAGCTTGTCAAGCTCAGTCTGGCAGCCCTTTTAGACATGCAGTAGCAGTCCAAATTAAACAAGCGCTGTGAATTTATTCCTTCAAGGTTTCTTAGAAATAAATCTACTAAATCTGTACTAATAGCATGCTAACCTGGATAACTGAGGGAAAGAGCTGCGCTTATCAGTCTCACATGCCTGAAGATGGTTACTAATGGTACTGTGATGAAAAATGAAAGGAGATTTGATAACATACAACACATTGGTTTGTTATCCATTTTGCATCATCTACACAGAAGGCTGTTCATGCACACATCCAGCCTCACCTGGTTTAGATGAGATTTAAAAAAAATAAAAATAAAAAAAAATATTGCTAGTCTTCTCATATTTATCTGCATGAGCAAATGAATACTCTTGAGTTTCCGGCAATTTCCTGATCGACGTGCTTGTCAGGGTTCTGACAGCATCTCGATATGCCTCGTTTTGTACACGCATGCTCATTCAGCGGCACTGACAGCGCTCGATTCTGTGCGTTTGAGTGAATTGTCTTTCAACATTTCATCAGGTAATGCTAGAGGTCAGTGAGTGTCATTCAGGTGTTGCACTGATACACTCACACGTGTTATTTATACATCAGTACTCAGAGCATGACTGTTATGAGGCTGTCTAATGGCTTTACAATGGCTTATAACTATTCACCCCTGTCCATATTTTGTAGTGTTACAACCAGGATCTGAAATGAACTTAATTAGGATTATATGTTATGATTATACACAAAATAGCTCATAATATCAATTACAAATAAAAACATTTGTGTCGGTGTGAAACACCAAAATTCACTACCAAGATTCAGTGAGCGGCTAAAGAGGAGATTAGTCAGAGAAGCAACCAAGCGGCCAAGGGTAACGTTAAACATGATGCTACCACCACCATGCTTCAGATTAAAGTGTGAGAAAGGTGATGAACTCATGGCCACAAGCGTTTGCATATTAAACTTCACAGAATTAGCATTAAGGCTTGTCTGAGCCTCGACTGTCTGCACGATGTGTGTTTCTGGATTTATGAATGTTAGGTGAAATGAGATGGGTGAGGGGGAAAAAAACGTGAAAAAAAGTGTCAACATTTATGTAAGTGTTAAAGGAGAACCTCACTCCAAAGAATGCTAACACTGTTAATAAAAGCTGAACGTATTAAAAGACATAAGTTCAAAAGTTGCATTTATATTTACACAGCAAATTTATTGCCGTTCAGTTCACACCTCCGAGGTTGCCAGATGTGTCTAAACCACTGCCTTTAAACACAGGCACTTACTTTTAATTTCAGCATAAAAGATTCAACTAAATATCTAATAGTTGGCTAATATTGTGAATACGGTAAGGCTGATTGTCATCAACAGGAAGTAGAAAAGATCTTAATCACGCGATCACAGCAAATTTCTCAATTTAATAAAACGGCTTCTGTCCACATTTATTGTTCTATAAAATAGCACTTGACCCAGCACACCTTGCTGTTTGCACATTGCAACTGATCTAGTGTAATATTGTAATAGTGTAATAGTGCATCTGCAACAGAAAATGTGAGGTCTTAATTCCTCATGATGTGCGTGTATCTCATCTCTGAATACAACCTTTTAGAAAAATAGCATTATGCTGGCTGTTCCCTACTAGATCCCATTCTTCTTTGAACAAATGATTCATTTCAGTGTGCAAATTTGGACAGACCATTTACAGGCTGCAAATAAAGGCCTTCTTTTGTGCTAGCATGCACCGATTTTGTTTTTGCTAGCTAATTTTGTTCCATTAAACTAGCATTGAATAAAAATGTTAACTTTCTGCTTGAGACAAAAAAAAAAAAAAACTGCCAGCTTTGGATTAATATCGGAGTGTGTGGTTAAGAAAGTGAGATTTCTTTCCCCTCAGGATCGAGAGCACGGTGTGTTTGATCTGCTGCTAGCTGCTGGTTACTTAGCAGTCAAGTCTCGGTCTCGAGAGCACAATTTGCAAATCAAGCTGGATCTGGGTCTGTGTCTGGAGCGGCTGCTATGCGCACACGCACACGCGCACATGCACACACACACACACACACACACACACACACTTAGCCACACTTACACACACTGGGGAGAAAGGGTAGTGTGTGAGGGCACGGCGTGAGAAGGCTGGAAGTAGCAGGGCTGTTTAAATGGAGATCCCAAGAGCTCCTTCACAAAGACAGGAGAGATTAGACAAGAGCTACTGTTGTCTTAGGAGCACCATTTAGAGAGTGTGCACTCAAAACACTCACATAAACACACACACACACGCACACACACACACCATCTGCTCTCCTCTCTTACATCTACCTATTTTTTCATGTTTGACATTGTCTGGAATTGACATTGTTACAATTATCCCATAAACCTTTACTCAAGAGGAGTGTTCATAGGGTTACATAGGGCCTAAAGAAGCTTTACATAACAACTGCCATGTTAATAAAGGTTAATTCCATACATATCAGCTATCATAAAGACTTCTTTTGTCAATTTTGATGTCAAGTTGATATAACACCTGAGATATGTGCTATGGATTTTTTTGTTGACATAAGACTGTTATAACACTTTCCAAGCTCACTTTACATTAAGACATCATCACAACTGACTTTGCAGCTCAGTGCACATTTGACATGTCTCATAATGTCTCATAATGGTGATGTTGTGGCATATAAAATATAATAATTTGCCTGTGTCACATCATAACCTTTTTGTCACTCTGACATAGCAGAAGTACCCAGAGCTACAATGACAGCTGATGTAAGTAGCTTGGTGAGTAAGTAACCAAAACTCATTTGCATCAAATTAGCTAATAGCAGAACTCATCCACCTTATGAATGGCTTATGTAGATGTCACATAGTTCTATAAAGATTGTTCTTAAGTAAAGTGTCATTGGTTATCCCTAAAACAGCTTAACGTGTTTAACAGCTTTTCTTGTCTCCACCAAGTGACAAGTTCATAATTTGCTGTTTTTGGAAGTGCCTCATTTGTTCATTTTGTAATAAGCCTCACTTGGATATGTCACGTCACCACCTTTATGTCACTCTGACATAGCAGATGTACAGTACGATTAGATGTACATTAAGTCAGCTGTCGTAATGTTCAAATCGAAGTAATTTGAGAAGGTCTTGAGTCATTGAAATAGCCAAAAGCAGCCTTTATGCATCTTATGATGGGCTTATGTAGGTGTCAAGTAGTTCTATGAGTGTTACAATGTTTTATAGATTATCTGGAAAATTACAGCTTCTCATTTTCCCGCCAAGTTTTAAGTTCTAAGTTATTTTCTAGTTCTTTGGTTTTTTTTTCTAAGTGTCTCATTTGTTCATTTTGTAATAAGCATCACTTGGAAAGCTATGTCACATCACCACCATTATGTCACTCTGACATAGCTCTACGCAGAGCTGTGATATTCTAATGCAAGTGAGCTTGTTAATAAGTAACCGAAAATGGCACTTGACTCAGGATATGTCATTTTTACATTAAAATAGCCAATAACAGTTTTTATTCATCTTATGAAGGGTTTCTGGAGGTGTGTTATGTAGTTCAATGAACACCACCCTTAAGTAGTGTGTTACTGATTTTCCCTAAAACACCTTAACCCCTTTAAAAAGCATGCTATTATTAACTTAAAAGAAAATTATTCAGTGAAACCCACAGGAAAAGTGTGTAGTTATAAGAGTGAGAAATATTATTTTCCAGACTTGTTGAGAATTCCTGGGAATTTTACAGGGCTAAGGCACATTCTGTCTCTAACTGTGGCTTCATAAACACTCAAACTCACCCTTACGTCTCTCTCTCTCACATGAGCTTATGCTGCTGTGCGATTTACACACTTTGATCAGGAGATTAAGCTTCTTAATCATCCAGGGAGAAATCAATGTGGCACACAATCTGCTTCTCTCTCTAAATAAAGAGAATTTCTCTCTTTCTCAGTTTTTCCCCTCTCTCTGTCGCTCCGCTTTGTGTTTCTGAACTCCTGCAACGAATTCACTCAGGGTTTGAGTTGCTGTTTACCAATACCTTATTCATTTTTTAGCTGCAGGTAGGCTATTCCCAGGACCAGTGGCCTACATACACACCGGCTATGTAGCTGGACAAGTAAAATTAGCTACACAGGAATATTTTAGGCAAATAGGCAGCAGGGGCTCAGAGGTTAAGGTTCTAGTGTTCAGAAATAGTGCTTACAGCCATCGTCACAAAGCAGCTTTACACAAATCCAGATGTAACGTTAGATTCTCAGTGAACAAGACGGAGGCCACAGTGACTAGGAGAAGCTCCCTGGGAACATACAGTTGTACTGTACTGTCTTTTAGCTCTCAGGAGCTGATCTCGAAGTCCATGTGTTTGCTGAGTAAAAGTATTTAGTCATTGTCTGTCTAATGTAGCCTGTGTTGTCTCTCTCAGGCCTCTGACATGTTGGGATAAATGCAAGGTGATGGTGCGTTCGTTATTGTAGTAAAAGCTCACTGAAACAGTAACCGGTTGTAAACATGGACATTACGAAATTTACACAATTCTTCCATTAACACACAAGTCATCAGTCAGCCAAGATAATGTTGCTTATAAATTAAGGTAAGCTACAGTTCAGCCTTGTATAATATTAATATTAGATGTTTTAATAGTAAAAGTATTTAAATATGGTATAAATACTAAATAATATTAAAGCAATATGTATAATAATAGTGAATAAATTGATTTATTTAAAATGAACAGTTTAATATTACAAATTTAAAATATTGACATTATATAATTTTTTAAAGTATTATAGAAAACATGTGGGGAAACAGCCCAAGCTTGGAAGATAAAAGTATTTCTGAGCTATAACTGATGAAAAATCAGTAATCAGTAAACAACAAATGTTTAATGGAAAAGGTGTCCTAATTTATGCACATGCCCATTTACTGTTGCTCTTAAATCCAGCAAGTACATGTAATTGGTATTAATAAAATTGGCATAAATATATATTTGGGGTTTTTTTTTTTCAATTTTTAAAAATAAATAAATAAATTGTAAAACAAAAAACAAAAAAAAATAAATAAATAAACTGAAATGTGAGTTGACAATGGGTGCCAAAATTTGTATATATAAAACTGTGTGAGAGAAGTGAGATGAACTCATTAGTAGAAGGCCAAGAGGTGAGGTTGACTGAGTGAAAGAGTGGGGAGGTGGGGGGTCAAAACTTTTGTTCATGCTTGAAAGCAGCAGACAGGATGCATTGGCACTTCATGCCGATACATTATCCTCTCTGGAGAGCTGGGATCTTAAGCCTAGTGTCCTTCTGACGCTTCCTGTGCTAATCACACGCGCAGGATATCGTCCGCCCTGTATTCCACACACTCACAATTAAACAATTATAGCTTTTATAGAGCCTGTGTTCATCGGGGGGAGAGGGGTTGTGGGGGGTGAGGACGAAATTGAAATTTCCTTTTAGCTAATGGAAGAAGATGGGCAGCAGCGGTGTGGGATTTGAAAGCTTGAGCTGAGTGCATTATAAAGCGCTTAGAGAGCTCGATGTCTCCCGCTGTGTAAAAATGGATCTCGGCGCCACCTACTCTTATGAGAGGGTACAAGAGGCACTTAAGCTGCTTTTTCTCAAGCAGTTAGCACGTCGCAAAATGTTTTAGCAGTACATTGAGAAGCATTGACTCCATGCTCAATACTCTACTAGTTTGCTATTAGACGGCTAAGTGGTTTTGATAAAAATAGTCCATAATGTGCGCTTTTGTAAAGTAGTTCAGGGAGTGCAATTTCAATTCAGTTTCTTTGAATCTATAAGAATTCGAACAAGTGACTTTGATGTGTGTTGGAGTTCATTTTGAAGTTGCAGAACTTTAGAAACACTAACCTCACCCCTTATCCTAACCATGATTTTTTTGTACACTTAACATAAAAGTGTGCATAACAAATGTGTAATCTAGTGATCCGACTCTTTTCTTGACTCTGCTTTCTGGTACCTTTCAGTGAGTCAGATCATTCAACTCAGATCATTTGACTCAGCTCTCCAGCTCTTTTCAGTGAGTCAGATCATTCGACTCAGATCATTTGACTCAGCTCTCCAGCTCTTTTCAGTGAGTCAGATCATTCGACTCAGATCATTCGACTCAGCTCTCCAGCTCTTTTCAGTGAGTCAGATAATTTGACTCAGATCATTTGACTCTGTTCTCCAGCTCTTTTCAGTGAGTCAGATCATTCGACTCAGATCATTCGACTCAGCTCTCCAGCTCTTTTCAGTGAGTCAGATAATTTGACTCAGAT